>PVKB01003572.1:0-192161 GCA_004027205.1 Ctenodactylus gundi | reverse complement strand
AGCGGAAGGGAGACGGGGGCCGGAGTGAAAGTAAAGATGCTACGTGTCTGTGCACCAAGTCCCCAAGATGAGTGTAGCCACCACGGGCCACCCACACAAGCTAATCTAAAAATGATTATTACGGGGCAATCTTTGTAGGCTTTGATAAATAAGTAATAAGAAGGTAATATTGAATATGGAAGCTGAGTGCAGTGGCACATCTCTGCAATTCTGGCACTCTGGGAGTCTGAGGCAGGAGGATTGCAAATTTCAGTATAGCCCGGAAACTTAGTGAGACCTTGTCTCAAAAAAACAAAATAAAATAAAGGGCCGGGCACGTCACTCAGTTGAAGGCCCTGGGTTCGATCCTCAGTGCCGCAATAGTGATATGATGATACTAATAGGAATTACTCTGAAGAAGACGCATACGAGCATGGCCAATGCCGCCCACAGCTCAGGCCTATGGCAGAGCCTGGGCCACTGTCAGCCCCTGGGGCTCACCCTCTGTTATCCCTACAATTTCAGTACCTGACATTCTGTCCTTGGCCGTGTGACCGTCACCTACATCTTTCTTTTGTTAATTCACCAGCATTTATCAAAGGATTATCCCGAGTCCGTCTTACTACAGGACATTGAAATCCCTGGAGTTCGTTTGCAGCAATAATGTTCCCCGGCACATTTAGCACCTCCTTGCCAAAAAAAGGATGGGTCTAAGCCCCTGGCCACCAAGGAGCATGTGCCAGTGCTGTGGCTCTGAAGGGAACCTGAGGGAGGGTCACACACTCCTGTCCGAGTAAAGCGTGTGCAGGAAGAGCGGCGGGTGGCTGTCCATCTGACCACGCTGGGAAGCGGAGTGCACTGGCCACCAGTAGGCAGAAAGGAACACTTAGCTTTCCCTGAAGTGACTAGGGCACGTTTTACAGAGAGGAGCCAGGACGATGCTTCCAGATCCCGGGATTTTTACGTTATGATTTTTCCTCTTGAAAAGCCAAACTTGCTTTATTATTCTTTGGGAAGCAACTTTTGGACAGGAAGGAAGTAAGTATGCCTTTGGTACTTCAGCATAGGCTGGGCACTTTGCATATGCAAATTGCACCCCAGCCCTGGGGTGAGTGTATTAGCTTCCTGCAGAGCTACTCAGTGGCTGGCCCAGCCTCACGCAGCTCACAGCGGATGAAGACCTCAAATCTATCTCACTCCAAGGCTGTGGTCTTTGCATGTTCATACTTGAAGATGTTGGCAGTGGCGGGGGCACGGCCCAGGCTGAGCAAACGCCCACTCAAAGGCAAAGAGGCTCAAACGCCCGTGGTGTGCGTGGGAAGCTAACCCCGGACTGAGGTCAGGCCGGGATCCCCCAGCTATCTGTCTCAAAGGCTCACAGTGGAAGACACCCGCGGGGCTTTCTGGTGCCTGCTCCCCAGCCTCCCGCCTCCCCTGAGTTCCCTAATTTTACTGTCTCTCTCCTAGGCTCAGAGCTCATTCCTGCAGCACGACATCGGACACCTTTCTGTGTTTAGGAAGTCCGTGTGGAACCACCTGCTGCACAAGTTTGTCATGTGCCACCTCAAGGTACGGCGGGCAGGACGCGCGGTGGGGACTGTGGCTTCCATGTCCGATCTCGTGTTCACCACCCCGCACAGACCCCTGCAGGTGCGCTAGTGACGTCGGTCACACTGTGACTATGGAATAGGCACTACCTTATATGTGCTATGTTAGAATTGTACAGTTTAACGAGGAAGCGTGCTTCTTTAAGAAGCTCTTAGACTTTTCACCAATCTGACACCCCGTGACCCCAAGGACCCACCTCCCAGAGACGGTGTGTGCCCAAAGTCAGGAATAGAAATATTCTCAGAAGCTTCGCCTTTTTGCGCTGGGATGCTCGGGAAATCCAGAAGAAAGCACGGTCAGGTTAGGGAGAAATAAAGGACAAGACGCAGGAGAATGGTAAAAATGAAGAGAACGGGAAAGAATGGGCAGGGGAGGCCAGCTGTCGCCATCAGAGATGAGTTGCAAAACCCAGACTTCCAGGAAAAGCAAGTGGCGAGCATGGCCGCCGTAGTGTCCCCAGGGCGAGCGCCACAGAGCCAAGCTATCTGCACGGTAGCTGGGGAGCTCCTGGCACACAGGAGCACCTGCTAAGGAACACGTGAGTGAGAGATCAAATGAGCCGGAGCAGCGGGTCCCCAGGGTGCCCAGCCCTCAGCACTCTGGGCTGGAATCAGGAGCTAAGCTGAACAGCTCCCTTTTCAGGAACTTTCCAGGATCAGTTTCTGTGCGCTCCAGCCCAGAGCGGGGAAAGTGCCTCCTGATCTCCCACTAAACCAAATCCTTGCGTCCCAGGAAAACGCCACGGCCACTGTCTCAGAGCTTCCTGGTCCTTCCTCAGTCCAGACGATTTTCACCTTACTGTTGTAGAAATGATGAGTCACCTGGTTTACAGCAGGTTGGAAACGGCCACCTGATAAGGTCTGAGGACAAGGCCGGGTGTCGGCCCCCAGAGCGCAGCAAGCAGGGAGCATGGACAGTAGGCGACAGGGGGCGGCCCCACCTCAGTGAGGGCCCGCGGCAGAGCTGCCCCTCCCGGCTGGCACCAGGGCAATTTCCAAGAGGTGGGGGTTCCAGCTGAACCATTTAAGTAATATGTGTAAACTAACAAGTGGGAAGGTTCACCACACAGAATTAAATAACACAGCCTCCCCCCAAGGGCTTCTGTACTGCGTCATCTGGAGGCAACTGAAGAACATTTTGAAAACACCGATTCTAGACGCCACTTCTGGTGTTCTGACCAAATTCATCTCTGGTGGGATCTGGAGGACGGTCAGCTTTGGAGAGCACCCCGAGGGACTCCCCCCTCAGCTGGGGCTGGGAAGGGCCGTTCGTTCCATCCACAGAGATGCCTTTTATGGGAGCGCTACGACTCGTGAACTGGGCCTGTCCAGCTTCTCCAGCTGTAGAGTGAGGCCGAAAGATGGCTTCACCTCGGAAGGGTGGCATGAGGGTGTGCCACTGTCCTTGTGGGCCACGTGCAACGCGGTGACTCGGAAGTCTTAGTCATTGTCAACTGTTGCTAATAGAACAAACAATCCTTTCATAATCAAAATGAGGATGAAGAATTGTCAAGAAGAACGCTTATTATGTTGGCATTAAGAGGACCAGAAAGTAGTCCAAACATCATGCCACTATGAGCTAGCAAGTCAAACGATGTCACTTGCTGTGTCTATGATCTCTCCCGTTGAACAGTCAGTAATAGAAGTAAATGAATTAACACAGAGCTGGATTTCGGATTTATATTAAAGATACGACTGTCCCTCAAAATGGTTACAATGGGTAATAAGCTGCCATTTCATAGGGTAAGTTTCATTTAATCAGAAAATTCCAGTAGGAGCTCTCTTCCTCACTCTACCCTCCTGCCATTGATAGATGAGTCGCTCAGAAATCCACAGAATGAAAGCACAGGTAGCGCCTCGTGCCTTTGTGCCACCCAGGGAGCAGGCCTCCCTGTCCCTCCCCTGTGCTGAGGAATTCCAGGAGGGTGAGACTCAGCTTCCATGGGCGTAACCGACGGTTGATTTGGTGCTAATATCTGGAATATTTCCAATCTGCTCCACCCTCGCTGGCACTCTGAAAGGTCCCTGCCTTCCCATTGGCCCGCATTTGTGCGCAGCCCTGTCTCCCTGCGCCCCTTAAACAATTTTGCAGAAGTTGAAATGAATACAACTTCAAAGACCTGGGACCTAAGTGAGAAAATGGGAAATGGTTCTAAAAGCAAACCAAGCTGCTCTGCTATTTTGCAATCACAGCCAGAGATTCATGGGCAAAATCAATACAGGTTTCAACTCTGCCCAGAGCGAAACGACTTAGCTATAAGGAGGACAACTGGGAAGGAAGGAGATGCCAGAGGAAACGACCAGCAGCTGTATCCACCATCTCCGTGTGTCACAGCTCTACATTTCAAAGTTCGGCTTCATATCAATTCCTCCCCCTCATCCCACGACTGACACAGATACTGAGATTTGGGGATTTTTATTAGCTGTGCAAAGATACCCAGATTCTGTTTATTTTTCAGTGTGGGTCTGACAAAAGAGTCTCTCTGAAGAGAAGCCATGATACCTCTACATATATTTTGGACTTCTTTGGTTGAAAAACCCAAATTTTAATCAAATCTAATCTGAAAATCCAAAATTTTATATGCTCCAAAATCCAGAAATATTTGAGCACCAGCATGATGTCAATACTAGAAAATGCCACATCATAAAATTTTGTTTTATGCAAAAGTTATTTAAATTACTATGTAAATCAACTTCAAATGTGTGGGTAAAAAGATTTCATATTTAGACTTAGGCTGCGCTCCAAGATATCTTATTGTGTACATGCAAATATATTTCAAAATCCAAAAGTGTTTTCAACTCAAAAGAGTTGTAGCCCCATGCTTAATCCCAACATTCTGGCTACTGCTCTGTGCTCCAAAATCTTGTGCTATTGAGATATGACCCCTGTAGTACCATGAACCAAAACCTGTATCACCAATTACCACTGATAGATATCAGCTTAAAGTACAATCAGCTGGTGAAAGAGGCCAACATGTCGGCTCTGGGAGGATTTAATTTAAAAAGAGAATCATTCCTTATCATCCTGTTCCCGTTTAGTCATCTGCTGTTCCCATTCGATTATACGTTCCCTCATGTGGGAACCACGTCTTATCACCTCTATCTTGACACCACAAGTCTAAGCTCGGTATCTGCTGTGTTGGACGTACTTCAAAATAAACAATGAGTGAGTAGAAGAATGAGTACACGTGGTATGGCAAGTGTGGTGGGCATGTGCAATTGCATGCGAAGAGCAGAGAGAGAGCTTTGGGCCCCCAGAGGAGGCCAGGAGTTGAGGACCCCAATTTTGGAACATACTGAGAAATACTTGCAAAGTGATTTTCCATGTCGACGTGAGATTCAAGACAGAGATCTGAGCTAAGGAAAAGATTGTGTTACACAGATGGCAGGGTGCACTAGGAGTAAGAAGCAAATCCACTCCTGCTGATTGGGGATGGGGGGGAGTGCCTAACCCTATGGCCTATGAGAAGACAGTACAAAGGAATACAATATCTCAAACACACCTGTCTCCTTCCACCACACACAGATAGGTGGCACCCAGGCCAGCATTTTTCACCAAAAATATAATGCAAGCCATACACTTGCATGTCACTTGAATGTCACTGTAAGTTTTCTAATAATTACACTTAAAAGATTTATGTATTACTGTTTCTATATTAAAATATTGTAATTTCAATGTGTAATCCGTGATATATTTTGCATTTCTTTTCATAAGGAATCTTCAAAATCATCAGGCAGTGTCCACTTACGGCCATCTTCACCTAACTGGTCACACAGAGCTGATGGCTACTGTATTGGGCATTAGAGAGGTAGAATGTATGTAGACTAATATATTTGCTTGTTTTGTGGCATTGAAGCTGAAACCCAGAGCCTTCATGCTGAGCTGCATTCATCCCCTAGCCTTTTTTTTTTAAAGACAGGGTCTTGCTAAGTCACTAAATTGCCCAGCCTAGGCTCAAACTGACAATCTTCCTGCCTCAGCCTTCGGAGTACTGAGGTATTAGACTTCTACCACCAGACCCAGCTTAGACTAACTCCTAGAAGAGCAAATATGCGGTAAAGAAAGCGCTGCCTGTGCCTACCCTTCGCTGAATGCTGACTGTACACAAGAGAAAACTGAACATCTGAACTGGCCAACGTTTTACGGCCAGCATCTTCCATCCTCCAGACCCTGAGATGGGCACCATGCTGCTGCAATTCCTGGAGATGCACTGAGCTTCAAGGAGAAGGATGTGCCCAAACCCCACAGCAGCACCGACACATCCTCCATAGGAAGCCAGATCCACACGTCTCCAACTCTTTTGCTCCATTCAAACCTTCAGGCATGCGGCGAGGGAGAAAGGAAAAATCACACGCGACCTAATTAGAGGTGATCCAAGCTTGGCATCAGCCAAAATATTTTCATTCTCCTTCATTTTTTTATATGAGAACAGTGAAGCTAGGACACATAGTGATCCGAGCCACCTCGCCCAAGGGGTTCGCTTCACAGCCACAAGACTTTGAAACAGTCATTGAAGTGGGATACCTGGGGCCAGTTTCCTCCCTGAAACTAATTAAAGTCTTAGAGCTGAGACTTTTTTATGCATAAGATGGAAACAATTCCCTCCGCATCACCTACCTTCAGAACTTGTTAAAAATGAGAGTCAAGAGAAGGATGGAAAAACAATCTGTTTCAGTGGGTTTGTATATTTCCATCATCAGGTGTTGTTTTAGCCTGAAGCTGTGTTCATAGGATTATTTCTTCCTAAGCTAGGTCAGCCTCCACCCAGTGGATCGAGTCTGTGATCCGTGATTTGTGGAAACGCACACATATCTCATGTTGGCCTCATGGATGCATGCAGAAAACCCGGCGGTGAGGGGAGTTGGGGAAGATGATGCTTTCAGCTAATGAGATTCCTCTTTTCCTCAGGGCATATCAACCAACTGGTGGAACTACAGACACTTCCAGCATCATGTAAAACCAAACATCTACCCCAAAGACCCGGATATTGACATGGGCCCACTTTTTCTGCTTGGAGACGTGCAACCAGTGAAGGTACGTGTTTCTCAGGTGACTCCTGGGAAGATTTCCTTCCTTGCCTAGGAAGGATCGAGCCTTCACACACAGTCCAAGTGCACTACTTTTGGCTGTTGGCGTTGTGAGTTCATTGTTGTTGTTGTTTGGTCCAGAAGATAGATTTCAACTAACCACATCTAGAGTTATAAGGACAGAAGAAAATTGGGAGTTGTGTCCTGTAACCAGGAAGGTCATCCAGTCCAACCTCCTACGGCTGGAGGTATAATAACCTGTGTCACCCTGCTTGAGCAATCTCATGACAATCTGGTCCCTGCGCAGGGCTTATTACTACATCAGAGTAACATCAGCCAGTGTTAGAAAGTGGAACCAACTGACCAAAGGAGCCATAGCTCTCCAAAGTTTGACAAGGACACACACCCACAGCAAGGAAAGACAGGCCAGTGTATTCAAAATCATCAAACCACACATTTTAAAATGTGGACATCTCCTTTTTTTTTTTTTTTTCTTAAAGGAGAATGATGGGTCTTGAGAGACTGGTGTTTAGAAAGGACACTGTCTTCTAGAAAAACTCAGGAGATTTAAAAAAAAGAGGGAGAGAAGGAGTGTAAACCTTCGTCTGTTGTGTCCTGGCCTACTTGGTAGACAAACCAAATAAGGAGCAACTTCTTTTTTGGACCATACTGCCATTTTATTGCTTCCCTAATGATTTTTTTTAGTATTTATTTGCTATATGATGCAACTTACATTCATCTCGGGGAACTGGTCCCCACACAGATCACGTCTTAATCATGTTCCTTCTCTCTCCTCCCCCCCCCCCCTTCTTATCTGTCCGATTTCCAGCTTCGCTTCCATCTCCGCAAAGTCTACCTCCTTGATTTTTATCATCCTTCATTTGTCGGGTCTCTGAATTATTTATAGTTTAGATTTCTCATATAAGAGAAACTGTGCTCTGGTTTGAAAAACAAGTTTTCCCAGATTTGACAGACTCGCCCTTTGCCCCAGTTTAAATAGGAAACAGCCTCCTGTTGTAAAAAAAAAAAAAATTTTTTTCAAGACAAAGTCTTGCTCAATAGTCTAGACGGATCCCAAGCTCACTGTGTAGTACAGGCTGGCCCTGAGCTCATAGTGATCCTCCTGCCTCAGTCTCCCAATTGCTGGGACTACAGGCATGTGCTTATGTGGTGCTGGGGAATCGAACTCGGGACCTTATGCTCGCTAGGAAGCACTTTAGCGGATAAGCTAGGCACCCAGCCCTGCCCTCCTGCTTAGATTTTTTTTTTTTAAATGTTAGCTGGGGTTGCAAATCAGTTGCCTTTGACAAATGGCCCTCCAGCCAAATGGGCTTTCCCTGATGCTTGTGATCCTGTGTCCTTACCTCCAGGACTGTGCTATGTGGACACCCCAGAGGATTCCCCCAGAGCAAGGGAGGCTTTTTCTCATGAAAATTCACAAAGCAGCTTGATCCTCCTTTTCCACAGAACTTTATCCAATATTCATGCCACCTCCCCCCGACTCCCACGGCTGCCCCTGGGACACGGCCCTCGGACATCAGAGTGTAGTATGCTGTAGTTTCAAAGCCAAGACACAAGAAAACCCTTAAAATTATCTCAACTCTAAAACTCGATACTTTCACATCTAATGAGGTCTGAGCTTCTCCTTTCTTCCCTCTTTCTGACAGTCTTTCTGCTACTTCCTTTAAACATCAAGACTCTTCACAGGCAAAAACTAAGCCTTCTGTATCCCATGCTCACATTCTGCAAGACTTAGAATCCTTTTTCAGAAAAAATTTCCAACAGCCTACCTCGGTTGCCAAGTCCCAAGCACATTCTATCTAGTTTCTTATTTCTTAGTTACTCAGAGTTCCGGGAGAAACTGAAAATGGCTGTTCTTACTGAATCACCATATTTCCCTTTTATTTATGACAACAAGAGAAAGTAGGGTCAACTGTACCATCTAAGAAGGGGATACAATCTAGGCCTACAGGAGAGATGGCAAGTGGGAAATCTAGAGTCCAGCCCCTTCTTTAGTGTTGTAGCAGACTGAATGTTGGGGAAAACAGAGACAGTATAAATTAGTGTCTATTCATTGAGTAGACATTTACTGAGTGTCTGCTGGGAAAGAGACTCTGCCATTACATCTACGCCTGCTCTCAAGACACTTGAGCTCCATTTACCATGTGTATTGGCCATAATAACAAAGAAGAATCCTAGAAAACTAATGAAATTCTCAGTAGTAAGTGGAATATAATTACACTACTATAGAACCGATATCTTTATCCGCTTAAGTGTTGGGTCTATACTGTCACCGTGCATTAGTAAATCACAGTTTCAGATCCACGGCGACAACACAAGAGCAGACAGACGGGACCCGCAGGACAGTCTGCGTCAGTATCTTTTTCTCATGACCATTTAGCAAATATCCTTATTAGTTAATTTCCCATCCCTGGGACAAAAGACCCAACACCTGCAACTTTAAGCAAGAGGTTAATTTGGTTCACAGCCTCAGTGTACTCCGTCTGCGGTTGACTGGCTCCACAGTGGGAAAGGTGCGGAGAAAGGGTGTGACGGGGAACAGCTGCCCGCTCCGCAGCAGGCAGGTGCAGGGAGATAAAGCGGAAGCTGGGGGCAAGAACACGGCCTTCCGCTTCACACTGCCAGTGACGGTCCCCCAAGCGGGTCTCTTCCTCCTGTCACGAGTTCACCAACGAATTAACCCACCGATGTATAGAGCACCTAAACACCTTCCAAAACATGTGACTTTAGGGGCACACTTCAGATCTAAGCCTTAATAACACCAGTTGTGTGACACGCAGAAGCCCAAGCTTCATGTAGAACCCTGATACCATTGAAGAGGAGCTACAGAAACCTCTCACAAGTGTCTTTTTTCACTGACTGTTTCATTTCAAACAAAATTCAGTGACTTTCATGGGAATCTAAAATATAGCTCACAAATCCCTGAGAACAATGAAATAATCCATCTGTACAAGAACTGCCCACGTTGAATTCAAGCAGAAACGTCCCACAATATTTACTCCCATCTGGGTTCTGGTTCTACTAGTATCTCAGGTTTGTCAGCCAATGAGGCCTAATCAGATGGGCTTTCCGCACAGATGTCCCACATACACACTCACACACACACCTGACTTGGAGTGTGGTGACCAGAGGGCTTTTCTCTTATTTTAATTTCTGTTCTCATTCCGTTCAGTATGGCAAAAAGAAGATCAAATACATTGACTATGAAAAACAGCACCTGTACTTCTACATGGGTGAGTGCCCCTGAGCCCCTGAGCCCCCGTACTGTTCCATGTTCTCTGTGGAGGCACCGTTAGACACTGCTCCCTGAGGCCTGCCCTGATCTGTTGTTACTGAGAAACATCCACACGTCTTATTGGAGCGAGAATCTGCAGAGGGAGCGGGAAAAGGCAGTAGGCACCTTTCGCGGGCAGCCATCACCGTGGGGGCTGGGTGGGGAAGGAAGGCACCACACCCTGAGGAGGGAAGGCAGGTTGGGGATCACAGCCCTGAGGCCCGGCCTCCACCTTACCAAGGCTAAGCTCTACCCGCGGCAAACAGCGATGGTATTTGTGGGGAGAGGAAAAGGGGCATTGCTGCGTAATACTGAGACATTTGCAGTGTGAGGCCAGAAAAAGTGGAGTTCAGGAGTGAGAGTCACCAACACAGCTTCCGTGGGCAGCTCGCTGCCCCGTGGCCTAGGTACAGCTGGAGGATACGTGAGACACGCACCTAGATGTGGTGCCCATGTGGGGCCGGGTGGCCGAGACTAAAAGCAAATGAGCTTAGTCAAGCAATTTGGATACACCACGGGCAAAGAGCCCTAATTCTATGGCAAGACCAAACCCACAATAGCTCACAAGGAAATTCTGTGTTCATCTAAGCACTGACACGTTTGGGAAATAAACTTAGATCAGGGAGGGAAGCGAGCATTGAAGACCAGTGATTGTCATCGGGGGTAATTCTCTCACCAGGGGGCATTAGAAAGTGTCTGGAGATCCCCTGACAGAGGAGGAGGGATCATCCTTTGGGTGGGAGGCGGGGATGGATGCCACTAGCCACCACCTGACCTGCAGAACAGCAGGTCATCACACATCTGCACCTGGCCCGGCATCTCAGCAGAGCTGGGGTGGAGATGCCCACCACGGATGACCTGACGTGCCCATCTGCATGTCACTGAGAGCCGCTCATCACGTGCTGAGGGCGATGGCCACAGGGCGGCTTGTTTGAAACACGCCTCCACATCACAGCGGCCTCTTTGATACCCGGGTTCAACCTCCCCACCTTACACTCATCCTCTGGACCCCTCTGCCCAAAGGCCAAAGACGGAAATGAGGTCATCACGGGAGTCGCATTTGGAAAGGAAGCTGGCTCCAGCCTAGTGAAGTCCCGACTGCGGCCGAGGACTTCCTGGCGTCTCTGCCTGGGGCCACCATCCGGGGAGTGGGGTGTTACAGAGACAGACTCGGCTCACGTGGGACCGGGGCCCATCCTGGCCACTGACTTGCCGTGTTCTGTGTGATTTCTCCTTTGCAGTGGGTCTCCCGCTCCTCATGCCTGTGTATTTCAATCTGCAATCCATGCAGGTGATGTACCTTCGGAAGCACTGGTTGGTGAGTGACTTGCCCCGCCGCGGACACGAGGCTGGGGAGTGGGTGGGAGCGAGAAGGCTGGGTGCTCTCCAGCGGTAGTTTCCTTGGGCCTCGGGATGGGAGATTTAGACAGCCCATGCAGGGACCCGACGCCCAGGAAGAGGAAATGAAATCTTGGTTACAACTGACTGTCAAGGGCTTGTCTCCTCAGGACATCGCCTGGGTCAGCAGCTTTTACCTTCGGCATTTCGTCACGTTCGGCCCTTTCTATGGAATCTTTGGGACTGTGCTGCTCATATATTTCGTCAAGTAAGAATATTCCCTTGCTCCCACTGCCCACATGACGCCCCTACCTCCCTTATTGGAGTTCTGTGGGATTAGCAACAGACAGTGAAATTGTGGCCCAGTGCCTGGAACCCAGTGTTCAAGGAATGTGGAGGAGAAAAAATCAAAGCTGAGGAGGTTGGACAGGATAAGCTCCTTGGCGGGAGAATTTGCCCAATCTCTGTTCTCCCCAGCTTGCCTTATTCCCAGTTAAAACATTCCAGTTGATCCCAAATCATTTAAAATGTTTACCAATCAGACACCAAGACCTTTGTCAAAAATCCTAATAGGACAGGAATTTTTTTTTTCTTTGTGACAGAGTCTCACTCTGTAGCCCAGGCTGGTCCTGAACTCACCATGTATCCAGACTGGCCTTGGACTCGTAGCAATTCTCCTGTCTCAGCCTCCCAGTGCTGGGATCACAGGCGTGCACAACCATGCCCAGCTTATACGGTGCTAGGGAATGGACCTGGCTCAGTGGACAGGAAACTTTTAAAGTTAATTTATGCCTAGAGATTTTTTTCCCAAACCACTTTGCCTAAACTTCCCCCTCCAACTTCCCCATGTGTTCCTTCCTCATTTTCTTGCATTATGATTCTAAATCCCTAAATAATTATAAAAATAATGACAGCTAACATGCCCCAGACACTGTTAAATCCTTTACATGTGTTATCTCATCTGAATTAATCCTGTTACAGCCCTACCCTGTAGATAGTATCATCTTCACACTTCGGTGAGAGAAGTGAAGTTTGGAGAGATTTAATCACCTGTCGAAGGTGACACAACACGTAAGGACCAAGGTGGGGCCACGATAGCGTTTGAGCCTGGCTCTACCTGATGGCAAATCCTGTCAACCACTTTGCACATGTTCTTAGAGGATGTGGCATTCGTTTTGCTCTTTTATCCCTGCGCTAGAGCTACAGAAATCGTTGGACACGCTGCTGCCCTGAGTTGGGAAGTAGCGTAAGCCGTGTGACTAAACGCCCATGTGTCAGCTCTCGATGGGCAGGCATTTAAAGAGGAACACGAGGGCCATGTTCCTGGGATCTTGAAAGCCCTTCTGTCTCCTCCCTTGCAGGGCTGCGGAGACTATGCCAGTCTAGCAATTTCAACTGAAGTGTCCTACAGACTCGTCACTTACACACTCACTTTTGTCCCCCAAAGGTTACTTGAAAGTCCTTGGATTGCGTATGTCACTCAGATGAGCCACATACCAATGCGAATGACCAGAGAGGAGAACCAAGATTGGCTCAGTACTCAGGTACCGATGACGCCCTCAGGGGCGGTCCTTCCCCCCGGGCTGACCTGGCCCTCCACTCCCTCACACAGTGAGAACTGGCAACCCAGCTCCACAGAATGGGCTCCAGGGGGCATGCGCTGTGAATGCTTTGCGTGTAACTGCATAGGAGGGTCAGGATGATTCTTCTCATTCTACAGGATGATAAAATCGAGGCATAAAAAAGTTCCATAACTCGTATAACATCACACAACTAGTAAGAGAAATAAGTAGGTTCATAGCCAGGCCATTTGATTATAGACACTTCTCTAAACCCAGGGTGAGTCAACTCTAGTTCAGAAGCCAATCTGGCCCACTGCTTGTTTCTATAAATAAAGTTTTATTGGAACACAGTCACATGTATTCATTTACATCAAATGATTAACATATTTAGTATCTGGCGCTTGGTCGGAGAGATTTGCTGACGCTTGCTCTAACCTCCATAGGACACAGCCTTTCAAACGTACACAGCACTCTTCAAAGGGGGTACAGCAAATTTCACACCTGTTAGGCCCCTGGGAATTGCCTCATTTCCGAATATACATAGGGAATTCCAGAGCAGGAACACGGAGCATGCCCCAAATGTGTTATTAGTGTTTAAGAACATGCGTGAGGGAGCCTCCTGCGGCCTCTCCGGGCCCCGCCCCCACCGGCCTGTCATGGTAGCCAGGGAGCCCAAACTCTCCCCTGCTCCTTGTCAGGCTCACCCTAACTGACCACAGCGAACCCGCCGTAGGATCGAGAGGTCAGCTTCTCATGCATTTTGGTCAAAAACCGGTTCTTTCGTCTTTCAGCTTTCATTTGTCATCTCTGAAGTCACATGTTCCGGTGACTACTTTTCAAATGCTCATTCTCCTCGTGTTTCTTTTCCTGTGAACCGCTGGCCCATGCTCTTAGCAGTGTGTTCTGAGTGTTCATACCTTTTGCTGAGTTTCAGTAACTCTTCGCAGGGTAAAGGCATTAGACCTGCTGTCTGTGATATATGCCGTAGCTGTTTTTCTAGCTGGTCCTTTGCCCTGTAGTTTGGTTGTACCCGCTCATCCCTGAAAATATCTGTGACAGTGAGTTGTTTAGTCTTTTTCCATTTATCTGCGTTGTAGTGATTCTGGCATAAGCTTGTATTTAAATTTTTAATTAAAATAATATGCCACCTTATCATGGTTATAGCTAGTATGTGAAGCTAGCAAAAATCTCTCTATATAAATCTCCTCGGTCATCCAAGTGCCCTCCGTGTTACTTACAATGACACATTATTCTCTTAAAAGTCATTGAAAAACCTCAAAAATCTTTTGTTTCTGTAGGCTATTCCCATAGAGACCTACCATGTTTGAAATTAAAACAGAAAAGTTAAAATATTTGCTTATTAATTTTACAATGCTAAATAAAATCAACACATATTAACCAGGAGTGGTGATGTCATCCCATGTTGAGTAGCCTCTGGAAAATTCCACTGTGCAAGCTGAGAAAATGAGAATGAAACAGGCAAATGACATACTAGAAGTATCCCAAAGTTCTCTTGACCTTAACATCCTATCAGAATACCTGAGGTTATTTCAAACTTCTCTGAAGTACACTTTGGGTAACACTAAAATTATACATCCATGCAGCAACATTCAAAATGGCCACCATCCCAGCTAAAAATAAGCCTTTAAAAAAATGGAAAAATGGTATTTGTATGGATTCTTAATCTTGGCAATTTGGAGAAACTTAAAAAACTCCCTTTTAGAATAATTTTTAAATGCATACAATAAAATACATGCGATTTCAAGGGAAAATATTCCTATTGAAATGCACGCAACCCTCGCTAGTATCTTTAAATGTGTTGCTTAGGCTCTTCAACCCGCCCTCTATGAAAACAGCAGTTCCTCTACAATCCCCACCACAATCCCACAATCCCTTCTCCATCAGCCAGTGTCTTCAGGCACAACGCTGTTGCTTTCTATATTTGCAGGGATAGGGAATGTCCATCCCACGAGCCATGGAAGAAATTATTTGGTCTGGCTTGGCCAAGGCATCCACAGGAAGGAACTGAAAATTTAATAAAAATCTGGGGAACTTTTTATAGTAAATTAACGCACTAATGTTTAAGTTGATAATTTTGCATGGTCAGCAAGTGATGTCGTAAATATCCAACTGACCCACGGCAAAAAAAAACAAAAACAAACAAACAAGTTTCACCACCTCTGATTTAAGAGTCAACAGTGATTTTTTTGTCTCCTCGGATTCTACAAGCTGTCTCATAACTATTGCTTATATGTACTTGTTAGCAAAAATGCCCTATTGTTCTTTTCGAAATGTTGAGTTCATCACGACCTAGCACTGTCCCCAATAATCCTCATAGTTTCTTTACATAAAAGGGGTATGCAAAAAACTTGTTCCTAGTTGGCCGAGTAACAAAATGCATGAGTGTTTCCTTACGTTCCTTTCTGTCTAATGTGAGCTTTCTCCTTGCAGGTCTTGGCCACCTGTAACATTGAACAGTCCTTTTTCAATGACTGGTTTACTGGGCACCTAAACTTCCAGATTGAGCACCAGTAAGTTCTGATAAGAAACAGTCCACCGTAAGGCCAGGGTGACCACATACAGCCACCCAAACACAGTCCGAGTAGAGCCCTTTAACTCAGAATCTCAGAGGGGAAAAAGTTGAAGCAGGAACCTCTGAAAGGTGCTACCTTTCTCTTAGCACCCGTGGCAAAGGAGGGGAAACAGAAAAGAAGGAAATGCAGCAATCGTAAGGTGAAGTGGAATCTTTGTAAAGAGCCAGTGACTTTGTTTTAGAGGAATTCAGTCTTAGAAATCAATGATTATTTTTCTGTGCATTTAGTTTGTGGGTGAAACCCAAGCAAAATCACACCATTTCAAGTTGTGTTGAAATTTTATTACCGTTAAAGTAAATCTTTATCAGTGAAGAGCTAGAGTTACAAGGTACTCGACCACACGATCCAAGTCCCTTCTAAACAGCGCCTGGCTACAGTCTAACCAGGGGGTCAGTTAGGGAGACACACACCAAAGAACGCAGAAACGGAAGATTTGCATAATTGGTCCCTCCAGAATAGTCAAGGGAGGCGCTTCCACATTTTCTGTATCTAAGCGGTGGACCGGAGACTCAGAGGTGGAAAAATGTCTTATATATGACCATAGGTCTTTCCCGTCATTTCTTTAATATTAGTCTTTAAAACGTCAGCAAAATAAGAAAGGATTGTTGCCCCTGTGTTATCAAAGAGGAGGTTGAAATCCAAGGTCACTTGTCTGCTTAGTGGAAAACCTTAGATGAGACTTGAATCTTCTCACTTGCTATTGCTACTCAAAAGGTTTCTCCATGACCACAACTACACATCTATTCCCACTCATGAGGCAGGGGTTAGACTGGTAGAGGGAAAGAGAAACACCGGGAGGTGAAAATTTAGCTCCTCTAGGTAACTCAAAGTAGTAGACATCTCATGCTTGTATTTGACTTGGCCAAAAACTAAACATGCTCAATGGAGTTAGTATTTACTCTGTTCACATTCCCCAAACCCATCCTACACACATGGTTTCCAGACACGATGAGGGAGAGATAGGAGGACAATGTCTGGCAAGGGCCTTTGAACTTCCCAGAAGGACTGGGCAAGGTCAAGGCTGGGTCAGTGCTGCTGATAACGTTTTATTTGGTAACACGGGAATGAAAACTCCGGTGGGTTTTTCTTTTGGCCTAACTTTTCTGTCTCTCTTCTCTTTCCATAGCCTGTTCCCCACGATGCCGCGCCATAATTATCACAAAGTGGCACCTCTGGTAAGGTCACTCTGTGCCAAACACGGATTGCCATATGTGAACAAGCCCATGTTGAAGGCATTTGGAGATATTGTCAGGTAATAACATAATTTCTCTTGGCTCGTAGCTCACATCTGCCCTCTCCGCCAGTCCCCAGACTGTTCACTGGCCAGTGAATCATCCAATCCAGCAACCATTTATTAAGGAGTACCTTGAAGGCCGGTGAAAGCACACGGTGACAGCAGAAACACTGGCTCTGTACTCAAACCTTCTGGGGACTTGTTCCAAGTGAAAATATCCACAGTGCCACATGGTTCAAGCTTCTGGAAACCAAGTCTGCGTGTCATTTGTCTTTGCCCTGCCTGCTCCATAGAACTATGTGATGGGAGGGACTGTCAACATCTCTGATCCACTGCTGCAGACTTAGATGGGACTAGCAGGACAGATGTGCAAGTTGGGCCGGCATGACTGGCCACAAGTAGTGAGCCTGCAGGAACTGGAATTCTGACTCATCCTAAGCTCCTCACACACTGTTTCCCAGAGGACATCGAGCTGGTCAAGCTAGTCAGTAACCTATGTTTAACACCTGTCTCTTTCTTTTGAAATTATGAGGGGAGGGGAAACGAATCTGGAAGAAGGCCGTGAGGAGGCCAGGCCGCATCCGTCCGCTCCCTGACTAGTGGCCAGCCTCAGATTCCCAATTCCCTTTCCCTCCCTGCCCACCAGACAGCTAGCCACCCATCCCCTTGTCACTTTTCTTCTTCTGAAACGATCTTTAGGACCACCACGTCCCCTCCATCACTTCCCCTTTACTCTCCATTTCAAATTCCTTTCCCTCATGTTGGTCTTCACTGGTCTCCAAGACTAATCTTATACCATCTCATATCACATGACTGTAAATTGTCTGGATCTGATCGCGGGCAACCTTGATCACAAGCGTGATTGAGTAACGTCTTGGGTGATGAATTACGTGGTGCCTGTCTGCCAAGCTCACCCAGGCACTTCGTATGCACAGGATTGCCCTCTGGTTTTGTTTATTGGTGTTGGTTTATCAGCCTTAATAGTTGCAGTCACCTTGGGGATTGATATATATAGACCAAGTGTATCTTAATCACTTTTCCTTCCCTTCCCCTCCCACTCTTCTTGCCATCCCCAACCCCCAAGTCCCCTTCCCATCACCACAAACCTGCCCCCCCTATTTCCTGGCATCTGTCCCTTAGGATTCTCTTTATTTGTTTGTTGGGTCTCTCAGCTAGGACCAACCACATGCTATTTAATCTTCTGTGTCTGATTTATTTCACTTAGCACAATGGTCTTGAGTTGGACCCATTTTTCTACAAATGACTTAAAGATGTCTTTCTTTAACATCTGTCCCCTTCCATGCTGGATAGCTACAGTCTGGGGGAAAGATATCCTTCTTCTTATAAAATAAGGAATTGAACAGATATAAGGTGAGTTGGTGCAAAGGGTATGGGTATAGAAGAAAATCAAATGAAAACAAAACTCAAAATTACTGGCTAAGTTCAATTTGGCATATTTGAATCCTCCCCAGGTGAACAGAGAACGCCGCTTGTCTGTTATAGCTGAAACCAGCCTTGCTCTGATCCCGGCGGAGGAGCCAACGTGCCATGGGAAGCTCCCTTCCTCCTAGAGGCTCGCTTCCTAACTTCTTTGTCTCCTCCTCTTGCAGAGCCTTGAAAAAATCCGCAGCCCTGTGGGTGGACGCTTACTACGAGTGACGTATAGCCGAGCACCCAGTCATGTCTCCGATGGGGATCAGTGGATGTGAGCAAGAGCTCTCGCTGCCTCACTGGGAATTACCTAGCACCGGCGGCTCACAGGCATGTGCCAGGGAGGCGGACCGACCCAAGGACACGTGGTGACCCCTTCCCTGGAGGTCATCCTTGCCAACAAGAATCAGAAGAAGCACAAGACAACTGTGCCAAGGTGGCAGCAGGGAAGGGGGATCTCACGATATTCATGTGTTTTCATTAGGATCTTGAACTTAGTCCTATTAATCAGTAGACCGTAGTCAGGCTATGTCTGTCAAGGGGCGTGAGTGCAGGAACCAGGTAAACCTCTGGCAGCTGATGTGGACATAGGAAGAAGTGCCGAAGGACAGGCATTAAGTAGAGTATTTTGGCAACCAGTGCAATTGATCTGCAAAGAGAATATAATTTATTTAAGAAATCCCTATTGATTGGTGCATGACTTTTTTTGCTTATTCCTTTTCAAATATGTGAACTTCTTTTTCTTTAAAAATTGATTAAAATGAACATTAAAATATCTTCAGATATTTCTATCTTTTATTTCAGATTGCATTACCGTGCCTACCTCTGTGTCATTTGTATACACAAACACCTTGAGTTTCCAAGTATAGAAATTAGGGTTTCTGTAAAATCTCCCAAGAACTTCCTCCATCCAGTCTCAACAGTAACTGATAAAGTAGTTCCGTATTTAAGTGTCTGATCGTCAGCTAAAGATGAACTGTTGCTCGAGAATAAAACACAGTTGCCAGCTCCCTGCCCCCAGAGCAGAATCCCTTAACTTCCTGTTGGGTGACCCGAATAAAAGAGTCTACAGTGGAAAACGGGGTTTTGTCACAGCAAGTTTCAAGTTTGACACCAAATTACACACGTCTTAGGACAAGAGTTTTGTCTCTCTTCAGAGTTTCCATCCAGGAAGAGAAGAAAAATGCTCAGTACCAAGCGTAGGGTCTGGGCCTTGGTCTCCTAGTCGCAGAGGGCATGAGAAAGGGCACCTTACCTGTGGGGACGGAAAATGCAACGCACAAGTTTCCTTCTGCAGCTCCAAGCCGGTCCATATTATCGGTCTATCCATTGTCTGAAATTCTACCAGTAAACATTCATTCCCTTCAAACTCTGCAAAACACTCTTTTGAGTTGTTTCTTAATTAAATCCCAACCGAAGGGCACAGCTCACAGCTGCTGGGGAACAGGACTTGGATGTCAGAGCTAAGAAAAGAAGAACCAGTCCCCAGGGAGAGGGGGATGTTCAAATAATGGTGACAAATAGGAACGTGGGAGGGGCAGGAAGAGTCCAGCGGCCTTCATGACTTCCCAGATACTTGTGTCCAGAGCCTTATTCCTCCTGCTAGAGGATCCATGGATAAGTTCTCTTGCCCCAGTCCAGGTGGGCTACGGGAGCTGGAAGCAGGGCTGGCTTTTTCTGCCTCCCCTGGCCCAACTGCCAGAGATTCTCAAGCACCGGTTGTTCTCCTGGTCCTTGGAAGTAGCCACCAGACCTTTCCCTGTGCAAGCCCAGTTACCTTACAGGCACGTTCCAGTCAGTGCCAAAGCTATCCCACCTTCTAGTTCCCTGGACAGGGTGGATCAGCGTGCAGATAGATTGTGTAAAGGCAATATAAAATCAGTTCATGGAGAGGTGTTAGGGTGTTAGGTCCCCTGGTCCTGAGCTCTGCTGTTCTGAGATATTTACATGTGTTCGCCTCTGTTGCCTTGCTTTTAGTTGATCTGTTTGGATTTTCTATTTCTTCATGATTCGGCCTTGGTACATTCTCTCTCTGTCTCTCTCTCTTTCTCTCTCTCTCTCTCTCTCTCTCTCTCTCTCTCTCTCTCTCTCTCTCTCATACACCAGGGTACATTTCCATTGCCAGCCCATTTATATTTTTTGATGGTGAAATAGGGTCTCACTAAGTTGCCCGGGCCGGGTTCAAACTCACTATCCTCCTGCTGCCACTTCCCAGAGTGCCGAGGGTACTGGCCTGCACCACCTGACCCAAGAGTAAATTGCATATTTTCATAAATTTGTCACACTTTATACCTTGTCCAATTCACTGGAGCATAACTTTGTCTCTTGTGATCCTTTGCATTTCTGAGATTTACAAAACAATGCGAACTTAAACCATGTGCTAGCTAGAAACCCATAGATGTGTAACGCAATAAAGGACACCAGGGTAACAGCCATGGCAACACTGAGGGGTGTGGAGGGGCGGGATGGGAGTTGAGTAAGAATGAAGGTGAGAGGCTGCTGCCAGGTGACGTGGGGAGGACAGAAGGGTGCACACTGAGGTCAGGAGCAGAGAAGACCTTGTGGAAGAAGGAGGGTTGGAGACAGAGCAAGGAAGAGCCACAATAGTCACATGAGGACAGGACCTGAAGTAGCTCAGGATTCGGTCCTTACCCCAAGAGCCGTGGAATCCTATGCGTTTCAGCTAGAGCCACAAACAACTCTCAGGATTCATCTAGGTGGAGCAAACCAAGATTCTACATTACTAAATCACCTTCATTCACACCCATAGGTCAGAGCCTTCTAGTGTGAAGGACAGAAATAAAATGGCTTGCAGGGTAAATCACCCAGATCCTAGTCCTAATCCGTGGACTGGGAGGTCGTGAAAGCGACAGGCTTTGGGCCTCTACCTCTATTGAACAAAAATATAGCTGGTGTACTTGCTATATATAGTCACAGAGGACAAAAAAAATTAGTAGAGATCACAAATTCAAGAAAAATGATGATTTTATTGATTAGCAAGCTGCTACACAAATTAAAATTTATCCCACAATTAGCTACCATTTAAAGGTTTCACATTGCAAGATTTTTCTGATCACAAAAGTATGTTAATGTAATTTCTCCCAATGAGGGAGAAATGAAAGTCACTGAGTACATAAGAAGTACTTCCATGTTCTCATTTCATTTAATGGAATGTCTTCAAGGTTGAGTCACGTTGTCGCCAACTGCAGAATTTCCTGCTTTCCCAAAACTGAACATCAGCCCATCTTGTGTCCACACCACATTTTAGTCATTCATCAGGGTGAACACTCAGACTGCCTCTTTCCGTATCCTGCCGTGGATACTGCTGCCATGGGGGAGGGAAAGCTGATAGCTCCCTGAAACCCTTGTTCCCATTGGATAAGTACCCAGACATGGAAACGTGTAAAGGTCTTACCAACACTCCCGAGCATCTGGTACTACAGAGCGCCGTGCACTGAACGGTGGCCCTTGTGAACATCGTTCCGTTTCCTCTTCATCCCAAACAGGCAGGTGCCATGATTACCCTCCTGACCTGGCGGGCAGCGCTGGGTAGGGTGGAGTTTCCCATCTAGGAGTCTCTGACTCTGTGGTCAATGTTCCTTGATCCCCATGCTGGAAAATCCAAAGGAAAAGAGAAATTGGGAGGCATGGAAAGCCATGGCCCAGGAGCACACTTGGAGTATCTTCGGGAGTTTCCCAAGAGCTCCCGGGATGGACCTGATGGCCATTACCCTCTGCACCAGCGTGTTCTGCCTGAGAAGGTGCTCTGGGAGGGGAACACGGGAGAAGCACGTGTCAGGCACTCAGCCGCCCGGAAAGGGCCCTTCCTGACCACCCTCCACTTGCCTGTCCTCCAGGAGTGCCCAGCTCGAGGCGATCACGTGGACAGACTCAGGCTCACACAACTTTTCAGAAAGAACGAGATGTGCGCCAGACAGAGACCAAGAATGGAGACCCTGATTTAAGAATCCACAGTGGCGTGGACTGGAACCAACCCAGCGGCAGCTCGTGCCCCTGTGGCTGTACCTGTGTGGCATTTCCCTGGCACCCACTTCCTCTAAACTAAAGCTTCGTCCTTCCCAGCAAAATGAAGCAATGATAATTTGCCTACCATTTCAGCTGGACTTTGAGTCAGGGCGATTGAATCGGAGGTCAGAAACCTGGATTCTAATTTCATCTCACTAACTTTGTACCCTGCAATGAACTTGGCCAAATCCCTGCCACAGTGTGTGCCTCAACCTCCCGCATCTATAAAGTGGGTGTGGCCGTAATAGCACTGGCCTACGCATCATAGCTCAGTTAGAAGGATCAAATAGTCAGGCAAATGGAATGGTTTTATTAGTGGGAAACACCCGTGTCAATCCTGATGAGTAATATTAATTACTATTATTATGATGAGGAGGAATTTCCCCACCTAAGACCCATCAAACACCAAAGAAAAGGGAAAAAGCCGCAGAGACATACAAACCCACAGGCTGGAAGCTCTCTGAATCACTTTAACAGCGGCAAAGGCATCTTTTCCCGGAGGCAGGGCTCATGAGTCACAGAGGGGGACGTGATCTCTCCTGTGGCAGCACATAGCACCCACGAGCCGGTCACCTTCCGCTTCGGCTGTGAGAAATCCCCGGGGAAAGAGCTTCCAGCCTAAGGGAGAGCAGAAAGCTGTCCGGTCAGCCACAGCTCCAGCTGGCCACAGGGACCGGTACTACAGAAAACCTTACCGAACTGAGCATAGCATTTCTTGCTTGGGCAGATATGTACAAAAGACCTTCCTCGGCAGTTTCCTGACTTGCTGACCACGCTCCTGGCGCTACCCTTGAAGACCAGAAAGCACACCTGCTTGAATTTAAGCGCTCTGGTGAGCAGGAATCCCGGTGGTACTGTCCTACCCCGGCACCCTATGGAAGTTTGCAAACAGCGACTCTTGGAGGAACATTGCAACGAACAACCGAAAGCCCAGCACCGGCGTTGGTGTGGACGACCTCCGCCCCCTTGCTCCTCTGGGACCCTGGGTCTGTCCACTCACCCATTTCACCTTTCATGCAGGCCCAAATGAATTTTCAGGGGTTTCCTTCTGAAAGAAACTTCAGGTTATGCAGACAGCAAAGTGTATCAAAGTACAGTCCTCTTTTTTTGTTTGTTTGTTTATTAAGCATATTTATCTCTTTTCTAATTTCTGAAAGAATTGATAAAAACTGTGTAGCAGCTTCAGAAGAGCAATGCACTTAACGTTTTCGGCAGTCAATTTAATCGGGTATGGAAATACACGTGCGCACATGTGCCTTTGATTTTACTTTATTTGCACACCATTTGTTTCTGTCCACCACTCTGACTTGGCAGCGTTTGTCGAGACCCCGCCGTGAGTGCGGCACGGGGCCCAGTGACGGGCCGAGAGGGGCAGAAACCCCCAGGGACTCTGGTGGAGAAAGCATCCGAGTCACGGGAGAGCAGAGCCGATCCAGGCGGACTGCACGTGGAAGAAACAAGCAGTGCTCCTTGCCAGGGACGAGGGGCAGGAAGCGACGTCAGCTGAGGCTAGCCAGAGGTGACCCTGAGGAGAGCCCCAACAGGATCCTGGAGCAGAAGCCTTGTGGGCAGAATCTCTCGGGTGGCTGGAGAGGCCGGGAGGTGGGAGCAGGACGGTGGAACCTCATATGGGCTTTTTTCTACCGCTAACAATCTGCATTTACCCATGAGCACAGGATCCCCGAGCTCTTCCACAGCACGCAAAGTAACTTTTTACCATTTGTACACGCATTTTTTATGGAAATTCTCCCGTGAGTTAACAATGACATTAACGCTCCTGTCCCAAGTCGAGTGCCCACGCACCGCGCTGATGCCATTCGAGTCCGCCTACAGCACCAGCTACACTCAGAACGCGGTGAAAACGGCGGCCTCACGTGCTGCTAATTGTTTCTTTGTCCCCAGTGTCCATCTGATATTGGCCATAAAGTCGCTGTTCAATAAATGTTCTAATAAATATTTAATTGGGCAAAGACAGACAAGCCTGGAAGGTAAGTTGAGTCCAGGTTGAAAAGAACAAATCCTAAATGCTGAGCTGGAATCACAGAGTCGGTACAGCTTACGACACGAGTCCACAGAAAAGAACATAAAGGGTCCCACCATGCCCACCATGCGACCCTCTTGGGCCCAATCAGAAAGGGCAATTGCAAAGGCCTTGGCGCTGGGGAGTGGGGTAGCTGGGCTCCAGACAGATGCATCTGGAAGCAGAGATTGAGACCCACGCGCGAAATATAAGAGAATCCAGACAGACACATTGAGGAGCTGGATCCACAAAGCCCAGAAAGTAGGTAACCCTAAAGTGTGGCTGGCCTGTGGTTACGTGGACCAAGAGGCAAAAGTGGGGATGGAGCAGATAAGCAGCTGCTTCTAAACACACTGAGCTCATGGCAGAGAGAAAAACTAAGAGGAGGTACCCGTCAGTAGAAAATGGTGAGAGAAACTGTCCTCTGGAAACTGTAAGGAAGACAAGAACACAGGACCTCAAGTTGGACACCCTCTTCAGAAAGTCAGAAAAAGAGAGAGAGAAGAGATTTGATTTGAAAACAGAAACTTAAGGATGTTCTCACTGGTGAAGAAGGGGAGGAAGAGGAGACTCGCAAAGACCTAGCAGGGGAACACAGGAAGTGTCACGTGTAAGGGCTGCACACTCGGGTCCCCTCGCAGACAGGAGGAACTTTTACCCTTCTGTCCTTTGTCAATAAATAAATACCTGTTCTGCCTATTCTATACTTTGGCTCCTTCATCCGTAATTTAATTCCTTGACATGGTGAGATAATTTTAAAATGTCTGATGCAGAAGGTGGAAGAGAAAGCTTCTAGACATGAGCCCGCTTGGTTCCGTGTTTGACTCTGTTCCGTTTGGTAACGGGGAGTTCAAGTCAAGAAGTAACTAAACATCTGGCTGACAAATATCTCCTAGGACCCAAGGTGGTGCCACCCTACTCCAGAACTAGTTTGCTAAAGTTCAAATTTTGTCATCACTTTCAAAACCACCAGTGGGAATATATTCATATACTACCAAAATGTTCTTTTCTTAAGTGATATAAGCATTAAAAATCACGAAGTTTATATGAAACATGAAGCAGGTAGAATAGGACACTCCTGGACCAGCCCAGGAAATGCCACTGCCCCATCACCCTGGTAAAGCTGGACATCAGGAGGACCAGCATCGCGCACTGCAGCATGCCCTAGCAGAGCCGTTGGGAACCTGGGGTGTGCACACACTGAAGCTGCACCTGTCTGGATGTCACGGATAGCTCTGCAAGTACCCCAAACTGCGGCATACTTGTGTCAGTATTCTTGGAATACTGAAGTTCTACCATCTTGGTTGCTAAGCAGGCACTACCTTGAATCCCACAATTCCCTCTCCCTGCCCATCTGTCCCTCTGCCAGGGCCCTTTCTGCCCCAGAACTTTCAGGCCCTTGTGCCAAGTACAGGGAGCACAGCTTACTAACAAAAGAGACATACCTTGTCCTAGGGATGGTTTGCATTTCACTGTGTCAACATGACCTACCAAACCCCTAATGACATGCAGCAAGCATGCTACGAAATGTCAAACCATGGGGAGAGAAACTATGCGTACGTTTTCTTCATGATGAAATGACTTTAAAAATTCCGAGTAATTTTTGCCAACAATTCAATACTGTGTTCAACAGAACCAAGAAGAGGTGGGGTAGGGTGGGAGAAAATGGGGAGACAGACAGACAGAGAGAGAGAGAGAGAGAGAGAGAGAGAGAGAGAGGGAGGGAGGGAGGAGAGTGAGCCTAAGTGAATGGAATTTTTAAGCCTGGCTCAGCAATTGAGAAATACTTCACAAGAGTAATCTGCATCCTCTTTTTTTCAGGGTCAATCTAAACACTGATTCACACCAAAAGACGCTGCCCTGACACGTTTTATTGGTGAAGAACTGGGAAGAGTGAAACAGACGAGGCAGCAAGGCCGCCCTACATCCCACGGAGGGTTTCTAGCCAAGGCCCTGCCTAGACCAGAGCCCTGGACTTGGCTTCTCCTCGAAGCGACATGAGTCAACACCCTTAGCCTATCGTGTGACCTTGAGCTTCCTGCGTCCTGACTAGAGGTTGCCCCTTTTATCCACAGATGAGGGATGAAATACAGAGGATTGTTTTGAGCTTTAAAACGTATGTCCACGTGAGTGTTCATGTGACGCCTGGCCATGGCACTGCCTTCCCAACCACTGCCTTGGCTGTGCTCCTCTGCTGCCATCAACACCTCAAAACTTGGTGTCACATCTACCAAGACCATCCCAGACATGTGTAGAAGGGGCTCCCCTTCATTGTTGAGGCGTCACTTACAAGTGATGTCACATGACCCCTGCATGCCGTCTCACTGCTGTGGTCTGAAACACGGTGGCATTTCAGTATTCCAACAACCCTGACACCTCTGCACCAGGACCACTGCACAGTCTCAGATCCAACCTGCACTCCTGTTCTTGGACAACACACACAAGCTAAGGTCATTTTGACCCCAACCTTAAATAGTTCAAACCATCCTTTCCCTCGGTTGGGCTGGCCTCTCCTTGTAAGAAGTCCTCTTTTGACTTTAGCTACACTTCTGCTCTGTCATTTTCCTCTGCCATATTCCTACCTTATTGTTATAATAATACTTTTTCCTCCCAGAAATTATCTAACTGAGCAATGGGTTTCCTTGTCTCACTGAATTTTATTCACACTAGGTTGCCAATTACAGAGTCCTATCCACGTGTTTCTATCTTTTCTCAATGCCGAAAGCAGTGCCTATTGCCTAATTGATACTAATATTATCTGTTGCATTAAAGTAGAAGAGTATATTTAGCCAGCGTGGCGGCATATCTGTACTGGGGCAGCTGGGGCAGGAGGGTTACTTTAGTTCTGGAGTTTGAGACCAGCCTAAGCAATGACACTTTGGGGCAAAGAAAATGATGCAACAAAGAAGTTTAACACAAAATCACTGAATATTTGTCTTTCTTCAAGACTACTTGCTCCATCTGGGTTCTTAGCAAATTTGAGTGCTGCCTAAACTTGATGACTCAGTTCTTAAATTTTGGATTGAAAGGTACCTGAGTTGTGCCCTCCATGACTGGTGTAACCGTGGCCACGTTACCTCGCATTTCTGAGTCTTGAGTTCCTGGTCTTTATGATGCAGATACCGGCAGTGGCTGTGCCATCTTAGTAAGCTAATAGAGACATGACACGTAAAACCTCTCTGCCTAGTACCTCGCAACGGCCCCTCAACAAACACTGTTGTTGTTGTTGGTTGTGTGCTCAGAGTAGTTATCACTGAAAGGCAAAAGGAGAGGCTTTCTCTACCAGACCCATGCCTCTCTCGCTGTTTTTCTCCATAATAATTTCCATTATAATTGATTCACGATATGCACCTGCTACACTAAGCTCGAGGGGTAGGTGCCCGCACCCATCGGGTCATCGCCACCCTCACTTTCATGCTTCTGTCACTTACGTTTGCCCCACCATTCTTTCTACGAAGATCTGAGTGTCGATCACTCAGAGATCAGTACCAGCCCCAGTGCCACAGCAGGCAGCACCAACACCAAGACAAGTAGGTCTGCCTTTCGTCAGGAGCTCCAGTGACAGCAAGCAACTCATGTCATTAGTCAGCACGCAGGGGCAAAGGACAGATATACCCAGTAGCTGGAAAAATGAAGAGACGTCTATGTCACAGGGCTGAAGGAGGAGCCAGAGTCATGTTCACTTTAACCAAGGGTCAAAGGACGACGTTCAGATAAAGACATGTGACATATATATATATATATATATATATATATATATATATATATATATATATATATGTGTGTGTGTGTGTATGTGTGTGTGTGTGTATGTGTATATATATATATATATATGTACTATACAGCCATAAAGAAGGATAAATTTCAGTCATCTATAGAGAAAATGGATGTGCCTGAAGAACATAATGCTAAGTGAAATAAATCAGACACTAAATATTAAATATTCCATAGTTTCTTTCATATAAGAAACCCAAAATATAAATAAGACCAAAATAAAAGACAACCAATAGGAAATAGGGAAGTAGACTTGGTGCTGGTGGGAAGAGATCTAGGGGCGTGGGGGAGACAGGAGGGTGGGAAGGAGGAGGGGAAGGAAAATGATACAATTTGTGTGTATGTAGATTTCCAAGATGATTGCGATGATAATGTGTCCCAACACACACTAATAAAAATTACAAGAAAACACTCCAAGGATGATTGTGAATCAGCCGTGCAAAGGGTGGAAATGTGACAGGAAGTAGGAGGCAAAGGACCCAAGGGACCCTGTGGGAAATGGTAGGGCCTTCTGACAGGGTCCTTGGGGCAGGTGGCAGCAGGGAAACGGTGAGAGGCCCGTGCGCTGGGCCCCGGGGTTCCTGTCACACTTAACTCATTCATTTATCCTGTGACAGTTTGTGTCTATGCCAGCTCTGACAGACATGGCGAGTCAGGAGAAAAGTCCCATCACGAGCTGCACCTGCAGCAGAGCCTGGATTTGGGGGACAGGAGAGCGGGAAGGAGAAAGCTGGTTGGAAGTGACCCTGCTCCTGCAGGAGGGGACAGGCAGCGACAGAACAGAGGCACTGGCTGCAGAGATGCCCAGCAGGGGGCGTTCGGAAAAGATCAGGAGCAGCCCAGCTTCAGAGGCTTAGTAAGGCCTCTTCAAAGCCCCAGTAGGTATGGCTGGTAGAAGGGCGCCACAGGCCTCCTCAGCTACAGGACTAAGGACGTCAACTTCCTCTTAGGTTCTTCAGCTGGCTGCAGCAGTGACTGTGATCGCGTACCACGCTTCCATTTGGTGACGCAATGGAGTTCTACACAGCCTTCAAAAAGAGAAAGTTCTGTGATGACCCAAAGTAGAAAGGGGCCCGGGGAAGGGGCGGAGAGGGGAGAAGAGGATGTGGGAGTGCTTGTGCTGTAATCTACTACGTGTGGGGTAATGTGTCTAAAGATGTGAGTAGTTCGATTTAAACTACTTCATTGCTAGAAGGGAAAGAAGGACAATCCTACCCCTTGTGACAATGTGGATGAGTCTGAAGGACACCACACCAAGTGGAATGAACCGGGCACAGAAAAACGCATTCCACGCAATTTCACTTATATGTACTATATAAAAGAACTCCAACTCAGAGAAACAGGGAGATGCCAGAGGGCGGGGAAGGGGTGAAACACGAAGAAACGGAATGCGTAGGTCAAGGGAACAAAGTTCACGTCCAACAAGAGCAGTAGGTTCTGCGGATCTGCCGCCCAGCACGGTGCGCAATCACCCTCAGTAACGACTAGGTGTTCAACTTCCTGAGCATCCCAGACTTGTTACAGGAATAGATTCAAATGCTTTTATCACAAAGAAACTATGGAAGTACACGCAGTGATTAGATATGGATATGCACATCTATTTACTCCTCAAGGCCTATGTGCACCCTGACACTTTGTCCACCAAAATGTCTGTAATCGTTACTTGCCAACTTATAAAAGGATATTATCGATTCAGAAGGAAAGAGGAGAGAAAAGTGTCGTGAACAGCTCTGGACCAAACACAGAGGGACGATTGATAACAGAGAGACACTGCCAGCGGTGCTGACCGCCAGGAATGGACTTAGCCCGGGTTTCCTAGTAAAGGGAGCATTTGGCCAACGGAAGTGCAGCTGGAGAATGCCCGCTGCACGTGTTACACAGCTGAGTGCCGGAGGTGGTCCGTAAGTGCAAGAAATCCTGCAGCCAGAGTACAGGGAACAAAATGAAAGGTGCAATAGAAAATGAAGCCAGAGACTGGTGGAAGAAGGGACTTGTAAACCCGGAGACACGTCACTGGAGATCAGCGAAAACCCAAAATAGGAAAGAGAACAAAGCCTAAGATATTTTCAGGACGTTGTTAAGAGCACTCCTGTAACATTGATGGATGTTGCCAAAGGAGAAGAGTGAGAGATGGAAAAGAAAGATTAAAGAAATAGAGATTGAAACCTTCACAAATTGGGAGAGAAACACACACACACACGCACACGCACACACACACACTGCATAGACTCCACATTCTCCCAAGATGTTCAACCCAGGCATGACTTCCCCAATGTATTAATATCAAACTATCAGGCATCAAGGACTGAAGGATTTCGACAGTCTTAGGACAAAAATGACCCACCAGATACAAGGAAACTTCCATGAGACTCTTAGTAAACTCTCAACAGAAACTTTGCAGGTCAGAAGAAATTAAGGTAACATACAGAAAGTGCTGAGAGAGGAAAAAGAGCTGCCACGCAAGAATAGTTTACCTGTCAAACCTGCTCTTCAGAGAAAAGACCAGCCGAAGCCGAGAGAGTTTGTCACCAACTAGATCTGTCACACTGACACGTTAAAGAGACGTATTTAAAATGAAATGAAAGGACAATAATTAGTAACATTAAAAAGTCATGGGTGAGAACAATCATACAGTCATATTCAGCATACTTTAATATTGCAATGAGGGTATATAAGTGATTCAAGCAGTAGTATGAAGGTTAAAAATAACTCCAGCTGCAATTACCCAACAATGGTACTCAATATCAACTTGGGTAAATTGTGATGTCAAAAGCATCAAGTAAAATGCAGGAACACGCAGTTTCTGCGTGCAATTTGTCATCAGTGAGGACTATTACAAGGCTTTGCGTGACCTTCATAGCGAGAACAAAACAAAACCTGTGGTAAAATACACAAAAACAGGACGGAAATAAATGAAAGCGTGTGAACGTAGCTGATCATCAGATCACACAGGAAGACAGAGGAAAAACTACACAAAAAGATCACAAAATGCAAAAACTTGACAACATCGTGATTCTTATCTATTAATAGTGACTTCAAAGGTACATAAATGAAATTTTTCAAACAAATATACAAAATTGTTGAATTTAAAAACACACAAGATCCAACTGTAGACTGCCTCACAATCTCTTTTCAGCTCTAAGACACGCAGAAGCTGAAACTGAAGATAAGGGGAAGGGGACACTGCCCTCTACAGAAAGCAGGGGACAGAGGAGGCGGCTCTTCCAGGCAAGCCGAAGGGACCTTCATTTAAAAACAGCAATCAAACAAAGCAGTGCACTGTGCAGTGATAAAGATGTCAGTTTGTCAAGAGACTGACAATTTCAAATCTATGAGCGCCCAATAGTGGATTGCCTAAATATCACCATCAGATATTATTAGTAAATCTGCAGGGAAAGAGGTTCTGCAGTATAAAAACACTGGGGTTTACTATCAGGAAGCATCATGGAGTTGCAAACCAAGCCACCTCACCCCTGATGAGATAGAGGTCATGGCAATGACCAGGACGGCATTAGCTCACAGGTGTGGAGAATCAGCTAGTGACCATGTAAACTGGTAAAGCCAAAATGGTGTAGCAGCTCCTCAGACAATAAAAACAGAATTATAATACTATCCAGCACCTCACTTCGTGGTACGTGTAGCCAACGGAAGCGAGCTCAGTATTTTAAATAGAAGTGTGCAATTCTGTGTTCATTTTAGCATTAGCTATAGTAGTCAGGATGTGGGGGCAGCCCAAGTGTCTGTGAAAACATGACAAGGAAAATGCCGCGTGTGAAACATACAAGCATTAGGAATGACCTGTACAGTACAGTATGCATACAACACTCACAGCCCCATGATGAGTGGATAGATAGAATTCTGTAAATCGTAGGTGTGTGTTTGCATATGTTACTTAATCATAAAGGTGAGGAGATCTTACCACGTAAGACAGCATAGATGAACTTGGAGAGCGCTATGTGTGTTAAGTGCAGTAGGCCAGGTCCCGAAAGAGAAATATGGTGCGACTTCACTTATGTGTAAGATCTAGAAAAGCAACACTCAGGAACTGGGCTGGAAAAGTAGAAAGCTGTAGTGTATGTCAAAGGACACAGACTATCAACTAAAAGATCAATAAATTCTGGGGCTATGGTGGTGATTATAGTTAATATTGTATTATTTAATTAAAACTTGACAAGATAGTAGATTTTGGGCTTCTTTTTTACACGCATACATGTGCATGCGCACACACACACACACACACAAACAATAACTATGTCCAATAAAAGCTGTATTCATTTGGGGAAGTCATTGTACACACAAGATATATCAAATCAACATTCTTTACATTTGAATATATATTTATATGTGAATTATGCCTCAAAATAGGGAGAAAATTTTATAATCTAAAGTATGAAACTGATATGGAAAGGCCACTGAAGAGGGCCATCAATAAATTTTAGCAGATGATCCAATTAACTTGAAGCCAGGTGCCTTGAAATTATCCAGCTTAGAGAACTTCATGCAAAATAATGAGGAAAAGAAGAGGCTTCATGACACTGGTAGACTATCAGAAAGGGCACTGACGTAGGCAGCGTGGGTGTTCTACAAGTAGAGGCCAGAGAAAGAGACATGGAAAATGTTTGCCAAAACATCACCTGAAAACCTTCCAAATACAATGAAAAACATCCATCTATACATTCCAGAAGCTCAATGAATTCTAAGCAGAGACCCATACCTAAATGACATATAATCTGTCAAAACTCAATGGAAAGGAGACAATCTTGACAGTGGCAAGAATTCAACTCAGCCCACAGCCCTTAACTTCACTCAAAAAACACGACGGCCTTCCAAATCACATGTTAAGTGGTAGCATGTGAAGCGTCTGCTTGGTTGAAGGTAACAAAACCATCAAAAAATTATAAGAGGGACCGTTATCAAATACAGGCAAATTTCTATCCATCTCTGCACCGTGATGATTATCAACAAAGCAAAAAGTTTCTCTGTGTTGGGGAAAAGGTGGCACCTGACTGCAGTGCTGAACTGACTTCTAGACTGGGTGGTGTAAACAATGCGAGAATCATGACTCGCTCCGTGATGTGAAGCAAAGAATGAAAATCCAAGCACTGACCCGAAGAAGCTGAAGAGTTGTTGAAAGCTCCAAGCAACTTTATCGCAGAGGAAGGTTATTGGTCAGCATAATCGCTCACTGTGGATGAGACCTCCCTATTCTGGAAGTGAGGGCCTGAAAAGACTTTCAGCCATGAAGAGGCCAAGTCAAGACTAGATCGTTGGGTCTTTCACGACAAGGTAATAGCTTTATGGAGGGGTAATGTTGCAGGCCGTATAAATGGATATCTTTGGGATCTGGAGCAGAGAGAACTCAGGGCCTCTGCACAGCCGCAGCATGAGCTTCCAGGGTTCCTCAGGAGCAGTGAGGTGCTCTGGGGACCCGCCTCTCTTCCAAGATGGTCTCCTGAATTTCTGCCAGAGGTGCTGGCAGTGCGTCTAGGAAAGCCGCATCCAGCTCAGGAGTCGGCGTCTGCTGGCCCTGCTTCCCCACATCCTCCAGTGTCAGTGTGGTGCTTCTCTCTCTCTTTGATTCAGCCCCGGGATCAAGCAAGTGCTGCAACCTTTAAAGACTATTACCAGGAAATGGCCTCTGCCCAGGCTGTCACTGCAATGAAAAGGAAGTCACTTGTGCACCCGGGAAGGATGGCAGCACTGATGGCTGCGTCACATTGAAAGACGTGGCCAGGCCTGACACGACGTCACCAAGGAGTGCATAAATGGCATCTGGAGGAGACCATTAAAGGGGTACATCCATGACTTCAAAGGGTTTGCTAAGAAAGAGGAGGCTGCAGGAAGTCACTGAGGCTGTGGCAGAGAGAGCAAAGAGCTCTGAGCTGGGTGTGGGCAAGGAGGATCCTGGGCAGGTCCTCCAAGCAATTCCTGAGGAGTGGACGAAAGAGTTGCTGGGATTGGCACATGTCTTAGTCGATTTTTTGTCACTGTGACTTGATGCCCAACATGCACAAGTTGGGGTGGAAAGGTTCACTTTAGCTCACAGTTTCAGAAGGTCCCAAGTCCATGCGTGGCCAGGTGGCTGGAAATAGTAGGAGCACCTGGCAGAGGCGCAGGTGGAAGCAGCTCCTCATGACTCCACAAACGGGAAGCCAAGTCCAGTCAGTCCAGTTCCCGAAGGAAAGAAGGAAGCAGGAGGTGTCCACCCAGGTCGCATCTTGGTGATTCACTCTTTCTGGGTCCAGTCTTAGTGTCCCACCCCTTTCAGGCTTAAGCCCCTGCCACCCCTCTGCAATGCAATCCACACACCTGTAGTCCAATCCACACGCCTGCAACCTACAATCTGTCACATGCCTGTCTTCCACCACATGCCCGTAATGTCCCACTCCAGACCAGATCCCCATCTCTTAACAGACATAGTTTTATAGACAAGCCATTACATCCAAATACATGAGACTCTGGGGGACATTCCAGATCCCAAACACAGCAACAGTAGAATACGCAGCATCGAAAATAGAAGGAAGAAAGGATGTCGCACGAGAAGAAAACGAAGAACCCCAATTACATCCACAATGAGGCGCTCAGTAGAAGCTTCTACAGACTTCAGCAAGCTCTTTTAAGAGTTGGCGAATATTAACCATAGCTGAAAGGCCTTCATTAATAATAAAAAAGGAATATTTAGAGTGTGCATCATCTGTTCACAAGCAAATCTATGATGAGGAAAAAATAAGTCAAACTGAGTAAGTACGCTGGACGTATCTCTATCCCGTGCAGCCCTCCAGGTCTCCTCAGGAGGCAGAAGAAGGCCTTGTCGTCACAGAAGGTGACAGCGTCGGGTGTGTCGTTGTTCCTAGAGAGCTTCCAGTGAGACGAGACCGGGGGAGGAAGGTAAATGTCTTTTCATCTTAGTTTTTAATGAAAACATCTTAGAAGTACAAAAAATTAATAAGAAAAAACTTGTAGAATTAAGAAAAAAACTAAACATGTTTTTAAAACTTTTTATTAGATCTCTACAGTCTTACAACAGTATTATGACACACGGGTTTGTAGTCTAGTAACAGTAGGCTACACCACGTCGCCAGACTAACTGGCAGGCGAGGCTGACTAGGTTTGTGTAAGAATACAAAGTTTGCACGACAATGAAATCATCTAATGACACATTTCTCAGAATTTGCCCCATCAGTAAGTGACACATGACTAGTTATGTAAATTGGTTGCATAACACAGTACCTAAAGTCAACGCTAATGTGTTATATACACTTAAATACTTCTTAGAGGAGAAATTCTCATGTTTAAGGTTAAATGTTTCTACCATGGGAAAAAAGAGGGAATATAAAGAGAAAACGTGAATACAAGGACACAATTTTGAATTTGATGAATACGTCCCTTACGTGAAGGCAGCACCTGTCCTCCCCACCTCAGACCCATCAATCATCTACCGTACCTCGGAGCAAGTTTCTGTATACCCATTATGCCTCAAGAAAGATATTTCGAGGGAAAGGAGGAAGATGCTTCTTCAGGGGAGAGCTTTTACATATTACATAATTGAAGCTCATTTGCTATAATTCAAACTAGGTTGTGATATATTTAAGATATTAATTGTAAGTCTCAGGGTAAGTCATTAAGAAAATGGATGTAAAGATGTAGAAAAGGAAACATAGAAGAACTAGGATGACATGCAAAAGAAAATGTTAAGGCATCACCAGGGAAATTGGGAACAAAAATAAAAACATACTGTAAGCAAGCATTCAAGTCACAGAAGTAAATCTTTTCTGACCAGTAATTAATTTAAATGAAAATGGATTTATCTATTTATTTCTATAAATAAATATTCCTGGGTGCTGTCCTCCTGCCTCTACTCAGGATCCCCTCAAGCCCCTGTCACTTGCACTAACATGCGTGGAACTTGATACCATAATGGTAAGTGAAATGAAACAGACACCAGAAGTTAAATATCACATGGCTTCTCTTCCATGAGAAACCTAAAATAGAAATAAGTAAATGAGTGAAATAAAGGAAAGTTTGTAGGAAACAAACAAGCCGCCTTTTTAAAGATTGGAAAGGTGGTGGGGAAGAAAGAGATGAGGGAGACGGAGGTCAGGAGACAAGGAGTGGCCAACTCATGCTCCAGGCGTGTGCCGATCCCTCAAAACGGACGTCACTGCTAGGCGCTGCAAACATGCGCTAAATAAAAAAAGGTTTAAGTTGAAAATAAACAAAAGAAAAGAAAATGGTGAATGTTTCTAAGTCTTCGAAGTGAAGAATTTTACAAATATGACACAAAACAAATGCAATCAATGTTTTCTGCACAGCCAAGTAAAATAACTCATATTGAGAAAAAAATTGCACCTCTTCTAAGAAAGGGTGTTTGGTTCAAAATATTTTAAAACCAAACGTGCTCCTTAGGAAGGGAACACATCTAAACAAGCAATTCACAGAAAAAGAAATACTAATAGCTCTTAGACACAGGAAAAGATGCTCAGTATGGCCCAACAAAAAAATGCACAATTTTCACTTCACACAGTGATAAAGAATAATAAAAGTTCTTTATTAATGTGGTGTTAGAAAATTGGAGGAACAGTCATTTGCTAAAAATAGTAGAAAGCAGATTAGCAGCAATCACCAAAATTTAAAGTTGTTGTACCTTTCAACTCATAGCTACACCTCCTAAACACCTTTCAACGCCAGAGACAAGAGACACGTTCCCTGTTAGGAGCCCTCGCTCTGACTGTAGCGTTGCTTACATTATTAACACAGATGTTGGAAACAACCCAAGGGCTGCCTAACAAAGAGCAGAGAACCGGATTAACAAGTTCAGAAGTGGAGATGGCCAATGGTAGAATACAACCACTAAGAAAAGTGGGGGCATCTCCTTCTGGCAGATGGAAACAGATCTCCCAGAAACATCCCGTGGTACTCAAATCACAAAACAAGGTGGAGAACACACAGTCACGTGTAGAGAATGGTGGAATAACGAAAACACACGTTAACCTGTGCTAGAGGGCAACAAGGACCTCCTATCCGGAAGGAGGAGGGCATGTAGTGGAGGTCAGCTCCAAGGAGCAGCACTGCAGATTAGGAGTAGGGGACGGAGGAGGACATGCTTCTTGTGCTGCAGACAACCCCCAAATTATCGCAGGATAAGTGGTTGATTATTCACTAAAAATAAAATTAAGATAGAAACGCATGGTGCACATGCAGAAGAAAAGGAAGAAAGCAGAAGGAAACACAATAAGAAAGATAGGTAGAAAAGAAGGAAGGAAGGAGGGTTATAGCAGGCCAGTTTTCACAAATGAAGCAAGTGGTCCCTAAGGGCAACAACAGAAAAACAAATTTTGTTCCCTCAGGAAAGCATGGTTTGTTCCAGCAGAGATTAACAAATGATCGTTGTTTTTCCAGCTTCATCTCCCCCCCCAGAAGCCTCAGATTGTCAAGGGAACAAGCTCTGGTCCCCGAGGCCCCCCTACAAACCCCTTGCTCAGGAGGAAGTGCAGAGAGACCCCAGAGCCATCCGCCCACACGGTGCAGAAGGAGGACCCAGGAGCAGCACAGGTGCAAGTGAAACACACAGGTCTCGTCAGTGCCAGCCTCAAGGCCCCCCTGCCGGAGCAGCCCAGTGAAGGCGTGGAGGTGAGGTCGCAGGTTCCCCAAGGCCAGGAGCGCCGTAAATATCCAAATGTTTTCAGTGCAGTAAGGTATAGCACAGCGATTAGAGTGCTTGCCTAGCAAGCCCAGAGGCTCTGAGTTCAATTCCCCAGCACCACATGAACCAGGCGTGATGGTGCACACCTGTACACCCAGGACTCAAGAATCTGAGGCAGGAGGATTGCTATGAGTTTGAGATCAGCCTGAGCTACACAGTGAGTTCAGGACCTGGCTGGACTACAGAGAGAGACCTTGCCTCAAAAGTAAATAAATAAATAAGTACCCGTGGTCACCTCCCAGGACAAACACTGGAGATGGGGAACTAATGGGGCTTTGCCACTGGTGCCATGATGAGCGGAGTGGTGGGTGAGGGCTACCTACGGGAAGGCTCCGCCTTTTTCTCTTCCTTTTATGTTTCCTTCTTTGGGGGTTATTTTGTTTGGTTTTGCTTTGTATTTTTTATTTTGAAATAATTGTATTCTATTATTTAGCCCCTTGGCGTCTTTCATCAGTGTGTCCACCCCGGTTGTATTAGACTTACACTCGAGTGCTTCATTGTGAGCAACTGCTGAGTTCTAATTCTGGTCCCCACTGTGAATCGCTAGTGTAGAAACTCCATTGATTCATTGTGGTCATCCTGAGTTCTGCGTCTCAGCTGAACCCCCTAATTACTCCTAGAGGGTTTTGGTAGATTTTTAGGCTGGCTTCTGCCTAGTTCAGCATGGTGTCTGCCAACAAGCACAGTCATATTTCTTCTGGAAATGCACGAGTGCATTTTTTTCTTTCATTATCCTACTGACAGAACTCTGAGCACAGCAGCGGGAGGATGTGTGTCTGGCTCCCCATCTTGGAAGGCCACTGTTCTGTTCCATGGCTAATCACTGAGGATGATTATGCTAGGTGTTGTTTCTGAAGTTCAAGAATTTTGCTTCTATTACAAGTTTTCTGAGATTTTTCTCATGAACAGGTGTTGAATTTTCTCAAATGCATTTGTCCACAAACACACGATTCCGTTGTTTTACTTCTTTGCACCAGATACAGGATGGTCTATGATGACTGACTGTTCAATACACAGAACCAAACTTTAGCCCAGTCGATCGTGGTGTATTTGCATATCTGAACTACACCTGCTGATATTTTTAAAGAATCTTTGCAACCATCTTTGTGGCAGCTATTGAGCAGTAGATTTCTTTCTCGTGGTATGTTTATCTGGTGTTGCCATCAGAGTAATATGGATTCACAGAATATATTGTGAATTGCAGTTACCACATGTTTAATACTTCCTTAAATTTTGGTAAATCTCTAGTGATTTTTTCAGTGTGAAATTTTATACGTATGAATTCAGTTTTCTTCATTGCTATAGAGCTGTCCAAATTATCAGTTGCATATTGGGTTAGTCATGGTGGTTTTTACCATGGGAGGGATTCATGCTTTTTTGTTCTAACCTGTCAAAATCACGGTGCCTAGAACTCCCTCGTTAGTGTTCTGATGTCTGTTGTGTGACGAGAGACACAACCTGTCTTGATCCTGATTTCATAATTTGTACCTTCTTTCTCAGTCGTATCTACTAAAACACGTATTTCACTGATTTCTTCAAAGTCAAAATGGGTTTCACTGATATTTTCTGTGATTTTTCTCTGTGAAAAGACATTTTTCTGCCCTTAGTTTTTACTTCTCCATTCTTTCTGCTTTTGCTAGGTTTACTTGTCCTTTTTCTAGTTCTACAAAGTGGAATTATGGACAAATGGGGCCACAGGCACCCAACTGTAGACCTGAAGGTTCCCGACTGTGGACACGAGGCTGCGCATTCCCTCTCGATATTTCGCTCGCAGCCAGTGAATGTTGAAATAATGTGTGTCTTATTTTCACTCAGTTTAATATTCCCTCATTTCCATTGAGACTTGCTTACTGATCCGTACAACATCTAGTTCTCCCAGTTCACGGCTAGTTTCTTCTCGCTCCCTGTTTGATCTACACTTTGGTTGCTCTGTGTTCAGGAAATGCAGTTTGATTTCAATGATTTTAAGCTGGCACCACGCTTCGTGGCCCCGAGCCTGGCATACATCCAAATGCATTTCAGCGGTGCTCCACGAGACGCATGCTCCACTCTGCTAGACGTCCTCCAAATGTCAAGTGCATGCACACTGTCGGCTGAAGCTGCCGCACTCCATATCCTTGCTGATTATCTGCTCTATAATTACCTGCGAGCGGAATGCTGAATTCCCCGATTGTGATCTCGCATCTCATTTTCTTCCCTTAAGTTTCCTAAGTCTCTCCCTCCGACACACAACAGCTCCCTAGTGTGGTACCCGCCCACTTCAGACTGTAATTTCTTCACTGCAAATCAGCGCTTGTAGCATTATGCCACGTGCCCCTCTGCTGCTGGTGAGTCTCCTTCCTGTGGAGTCCGCTTCCTCGGATGCTAAACTAGCCACCTTCCGCCCCCGTGATAGTGTTCACACAGCGTGCCTTTCCTTCCTTTCCCTTTTGACCCACAAATGTCATTATATTTGATGTGAGTTTCTTGTTCACAGCAGGCAACGGCATAATCCTTTTTTCAAATCCACGCTGGCAACTTCTTTAATTAGTCTTAAAGGAATAACAGGAAAGATGAAAGACCACGGAAACAATGAAAACACACAGAAATCCAATGTGCTTTTGTTCTCCTGAGCTTGCTGAGCTATTGAGAAACATCTAACACGCGAATGTGATTCTCGGGGTATGTGGAAATAATGCTTAAGGCACTCTAATCAGCCAGGGGAGATAGTAAAGGATAAAAAAAAATAAGATTTCTATACCACTTCAACGGGTAAAGTACAATGCCAGCAATGTAGTGTGATCTAATGCATACAGCAGCCACTACACTCTATACCAAGATGCATCTTTAGGGAGCAACGCCATGGGAAAGGCAAGTGAATGCCTCCCCAATGTACGTATGAAAGGACAGGATTATCAGGTAGGTGATAAGAACTCCTCAGCTGGAAGCTAAGGAAAGCTGCTGGTTGACCACATCTGCTTTTGAAGTCACTACTTGTGTGGACCACACACATCTCTCGGGAAAGTCCTATTTCTCTGCCTATACTTAGTTCAAGACCTTAATGAGGTTAGTCGCTAAAATGACAAAGTTAAGAAAAAACTACCTGATGGTAGGTAGGCAATCATAGATGAATATTGCCTCATCCCTGGTAGATGTCTTTACACTATAATGGGAAAACACATGATCTATGCTTCTTAGAAATCACACATTGATGTCAATTTAGTCCGGCACTACTACCGTGCTGTGTAGTGGTGGTTTCTTGTCAAGAAATAGAAGAAACTTTCCACAACAAAAGCATCTTTGCTACGAATGTCAAACACAAAATAGTGGAGCTGAGAGTCAGAGCACTCAACTTGAAACAGTCGCAGAAATGTCTCTTTTGTCTGGTTCTTCTTTTGGTCCTCTCCAGACGTGATGACCATGCCACAAAAAAATGGCACTGAAGTCACTGAATTTCATCTCCTGGGATTTGGCGTCCAACACGAGATTCAGTGTGTCCTCTTCGTTGTGTTTCTCGTGGTCTACATGGCGTCCGTGGCGGGCAACGGCGGGATGATCCTGCTCATCAACGCCGACCCCAGGCTCCAGACGCCCATGTACTTCTTCCTACAACATCTGGCTCTTGCTGATGTCTGCTACACGTCGGCCATCACCCCCAAGATGCTGCAGAACTTCGTGGTGGAAAACAAATCTATATCGTTTGGGGGTTGTGTAGTACAATTATTAGTGTATGCAACATTTGCAATGACGGAATGTTTCCTCTTGACAGTTATGGCCATGGACCGTTATGTGGCCATCTGTAAACCACTTCGCTATCCCATAATCATGTCTCGAGCAGTCTGCATCCAATTGGTAGCTGGCTCCTACCTCTCAGGGTCAGTAACCGCCTTTATACAAACGGGTTTCACTTTCTCACTGTCCTTCTGCAAGTCCAGCATCAATCACTTTTTCTGTGATATTCCGCCTGTTGTCAGCCTGTCTTGCTCCAACACTGACCTGAACATCTTGCTAATTCTGGTCTTCGGGGGATTTAACTTGACATTCACTGTGTTGGTGATTTTCCTCTCCTACATGTGCATCATGGCTGCCACCCTCAAGATGTCTTCCACCTCTGGGAGGAAGAAGACCCTCTCCACGTGCGCCTCCCACCTGACAGCCGTCACTGTGTTCTATGGGACCCTGTGCTTCATGTACCTGCAGCCTCATTCTGATCGTTTCCAGGAGAACATGCAAGTGGCCTCTGTGTTTTATGGCATTGTCATTCCCATGTTGAACCCTTTGATCTACAGCTTGAGAAACAAGGATGTAAAAGAAGCTGTGAAGGTGATAAAAGGTGCTTGGGGCTAGATTCACAGACTTCACGCTGCCTCTTAAAGGCTTTCAAGCACCGAAAGGGTGAAAAGTGACCCCTTTCCGGGGCTGCCGCGTCATGCTAGGCCTCCACTCGAAGCAAACTCTTTTTTAGATGCTACTGATAAGGATATGATTCATCCTGCCTTAGACGTATGAATGAGAAATACTCGATTTCTGTCTCCATTAAGTGATTCATTACTGTAGCCTTACCGTGGATTAATTATGAGGAATTACTTATCGGTTTATTAACATAGGTTTTATGTAAGTGACCACAGTAGACACACAGGACATGTAGATGTGTTCAGGAACTAAAAGAATACACTTGCTGCGGCCCACACAGCAAGCTGCTGTGATGGCAGCTCTTATGTTACAAGGACTCTCTAGCCCGGGACCTCTTTCTGAACACAACTGTGAAGATTCATGTCTTCCATCAAAATTTGAAGTTCATCATGAGCAAAGATGGTTGACTTTTTGGAAAAATCTTTGTCTAGAAAAGCTCTACAAGACAAAGCATGATGTCACGGAGCCAACGGTTTCAGCTGGGGGTGGCTTGAAGGAGAGAATCACCCCACAGGAAGAAAGACAAGATGTCGCTTTCCTTCTCATGTGTGCACTGCCTGCTCCAGCGGAAGGTAGTCAGCTACTCGCACTGTTCATGCCCATTCTCTCCTGAAAGAACACTAATTGCATGGTAAAGGTCATGTGGCCGGAAATGAATTTTATCCCTGACTCCGACATAGTCAGGGTCACATCTGTCTTAGTTTTTGTGCGTGATACACGAATTGATCATGGATTTGAGGGTATCTAGTAAAGAATTAGGCTTCCTAACCAAGAGTAAAGGTCTGAACTTTGCCCTAACTAACCTTCCAGGAGCTGCTCTCTAAAGTGATAGAGTGTCTTTCCTGATAACGGTGTTTGTTTATGTGCCTGGAGGAGTTGGCCAATGGATGCACAACCATAAGCGAATTTTTGTGGGAGTTTGGGGATATTCCAAATCAATGTCAAGCTCCAGGGGAACTGGAAACTGATGGTGTTTTCTGATTCTACAGGAGTGGTTACATCTCAGGATCAACCATGTGGCCAGCATGTGATCAAGCTCTAATACAAGGTCTGGCCATCAAAGGTGTCGGCGAGCTTCCTGGGTTGGTGATACTCCATGAACATCACCATAATGGGTGTGTAGAGAGTAACATGGCCGTGAGGACCACCCACATCCCATGTCTAGATCACACCTAGACTGCCCAAAGCAACCCTCCTTTTGCCTGGCTCTCACTTGCGGCCTTCCTGTGGGATGCGTTGTACTTGGACAGACAGAGTTTAGTGCTGTCTTCCTCAGTCTGGCCCCATAAGGAATTAGCAACAAGTGGGTGGTATGTAAACAACACTTCTTTTTTTCCTGGTCCAGAAAGTTCAAAATCAAAATGCTGCTCTGGTTCTGGTGAAGACGCTACTCCTGGTTGCGGATGGTCAGTATCTTGGGCTCTCAGGTGGCGGAAGAAGGACTGCAGAGTTACCTAATCCCCACCCTGAGGGCTCCGCCCCCACGCCCTAGTTGTCCTCCCAACGGTGCCCTTTCCTGAGACACATCCAAGCGCACACTGTTGCAGAGGACGTCATCATGTAGACTCGGGGAACCACGCACAGTGTGTGGTCTCCGGCCCCCTACGGTTCCTCTTCTCCTCACAAGCTAAATGCCTCCACTGCCATCCAACAACCACAAAGACATAGAGCATTAAAGCATCAGTGCTGAAGTCCAAAGTGCATGTTTTCCTCCAAATATCATCTAGATGAGATTCAGATAAGTGTCGTGGTATCATTCATTGTGAGGTAAAAATTCCTCTTCAGCTATGAGCATCTGTGACCAAACGAGTTATGTGTTTCCATCCTATAATGGGGGACAAGCATGGGACACACATTCCTAATCTAAAGAGGAGAAATGGGAAGAGAAAGGGGTGACAGTCTGCTAGAGAGTCCCAAACCTGAGCTCCTCATCCTCAGGAATCATTGACTATGGCTCCATCCTCCCCCTATCCTTTGGGGCCAGGTTCCTCCTTCCACATCCAGAAGCAACCTTACCATCCATGTTTCAACCAATATGTTACTCACACTTTCTTACATGATCTCAGAGAATAAAGAAACTTTCCATGTGTCTCTCTTTTCTTCTTGAGCCGTCATGTGAATCACTTTGAAACAATCTGTTCAGAAAAGATGTAGACTTTTTTCTCGTATGCAAGTCAAAATTTGCCCATTCTCTGTCCACCATTCCTCGAGTCCACAGCAGATTTGGTATTGCCAGATATTTGGATCAGAAGCACCTCACTGTCCATAAAACTTCCTGTCTTAGTAAGTCTGGGCTGCCGTAACAAGTGACTGCACTGAGCGGCTGGGCATAAAGGAAATATGTATCATGTAGTTCTAGAGTCTGAGACGGAGCATCAGCAGGATCAGGCTCTGGTGCGGCTCTGTCTACATCCAGGACAAGGACTGGAAACTTCCCATTTGCTCCTCACAGGGCAGACAGGACAGGCAAAGCAGGCTCTCCTGGGGCACCTGGAAGGAGGCACGTCTCCTTCGTTAGGGCTCCACCCTGATGATCTCACTGAATCCTACCTACTTCCCAAAGACCACACCTTCTCACACCTGTTTTCTGGGAGCCAGATTTTCACGTGTGGACTGGGGAGGACGGAAGAACAGAAATGTGTAATTCACAACACCAGAGTTCTCTGAGAAGTTTCAGGAAACATATCTGAAGACCTTCATATACAGAACATTGTAGTATCGACTAGTTTATAAAGAGTGTGCTTCAGGGTCTCTGGACTTTTTGATGACATCTGAAGTAATTCATTTTTTAAACCATGTCTTGCTCAACAGTCCAGATTGATTATGAACTCACTATGTAGCCCTGCCTGGCCTCAAACTCACTGTAATCCGCCTGCCTCAGCCTCCCGAGTGCTGAGATTACAGATGTGCCCCATCACACCCAGTTTATATGGCACTGGGGAATTAAACCTAGGGCTTTGTGCTTGCAAAGCAAGCACTCTAACCCCTGTGCCACTCCTCCAGCTCTGAAACATCCCTTCTGTGGGACCATTCCTTCACTCTGTAGTGCACTAAGCTTTCTAAGTTACAAGACCTGTTTTATTTAACTTATAGCAAACCAGACTATAACTGCACAGGACTCTCTATCGAACCATGGGGGCTGTCTTTGGAGTAGCTCCCGGGGGACAGGAGGTGACGGCAGGTATTGAACTCCCTTCCCTATTGGTCGGAGGCATACCGGTGCTGTCAACTTCCTCACCCGTCCACACCATCCATATCTTCCAAGGCCTAAGAAATACAGATGTGGAGGACACCAAGAGAACGCATAGGGTTTGGCCACTCGCGGGACAGGCAAAGTCGCTCTCGGTGCGCGCTGAAATCAAGTCCTGAGGAGATGGGGTATGAGACAAGGCGCTTTCCACTGCTCCTGGCAACACAACTCTGGGGGACAACATTGAAGCACCTGATGGCTGATAGATACAGAGGTTTTTGGCTTTCTTCACCAAATGGACATACGTGACTCTTCCTATGACCACCTTGCCTTTTCTTTCCTCCTCTAAAACGGAACGTAATGGCCGGAGCTGTAGCCGTATTGGACAAGGAGGGAACAGACATGCGAGAAAGGCAAAGCCAGTTACAAAAAATACTCGCTCTGACTTCAAAAGTGTCACTGTGAAGGGGGAGGGGGAATCCTTCTGTTTAAGTCAAAAAGTTGGTTTTCATTCTGTTAGCAGCTGAATGCAATCCTGACTGAGACATTAGCCATGCAACAGCAAGGCTGGGTTTCAATTCCCCAGTCTTTCTGCCATGACCCCTTTCACTCAACTGCTAGTTAATCAAAAAGCTACAGTCTGATAGAACAGGTCTTCTGTCTGTAGAAATTAAAGGCTTACTCCTAGAAGAATGATAACAAAGCAACACTCAGGATCACTTATTTCACAGATCATGGTTACCTGAAGTAATCTGACGTTACAAAATGCAACTGAAATAAATACTATCTTTGTGTGTAGCTGAGTTTTTAGAAAAATACAGAATAATTCAAGAAAAAATTCAAAATAGAAATAGTGGCTGATGTAATATTAAATGTGTTCATAAAATAGTACTTGCGTGTGTTACCCTAACACTATCTACCCTAATTTTAGATTAAATTTAGATTTTTTTTTTTTACAGAAAGCTACTTTTTATACCAGTTAGTGTAACAAAGAATTGCCTACACCTAAATAAAGGTTCTTAGACATATTAGAATGTTCCCATAATGGTTGATAACAAAAAAAAATTGTGATTAAACAACAGATGACATGAAAGAGAATTGTCTTCTCCAGAAATTACAGTCAGATTTTTTTAAGTCACCCTCTTCAGAGACCTTAAATTTTCTTCACTGCAATGTCGTTGTGATCATTGTTTTTCCTAACTCCATCTCAACCCCCTGGGCTCTAGATTCTCGAGAGAGTGAGTTCAGATCCCTGAGGCCCCAGCCATAAACTCCCTGGTGAAGAGGAACCTGAGTGACACCTTGGAGGCTGCCAGCTGGCACAGCCTAGGAGACAGAGCCAGGAGGCAGCTGCAGTGTGAGTACAGCAAAGAGAACTGAAGCCCAGGGTTGCCTGGCTCCTATCAGGGCCCCCAGGTGAAAAAATCAAGATGCTTCAGGGAGGGCTTGTTTTTAGCTCTTGAAAAACGTCCTCATTGCGCTGTATCAGTTTATGTGAATCTGGAATGGTAACATGAAATTGACAGAATGGAAGTCGTTCCTTCTAGAAGGGTTCTAGCTTCCTCCAGGGGGTTTCCTCACTGGGTGGCCTGTTTCACTGTGTTCTCTCTCTCTCTCTCTCTCTCTCTCTCTCTCTCTCTCTCTCTCTCTCTCTCATCCTCCACTTTCTTCCAATGGTGTGTGCCATAAAAATGACCCAGAACTGGGAACCAAACAAATTTCTTTTGCATGGATGTAAATCATCACACCTGGCATTCTCCTATAACAGCGCACGATGGGCTGAGACAGGGGATCTGCTCTAGACAACTATTCTGGGACCCCAACAGCACTGGTCTGCAGCTCCTACCATAAAGAAACCCCGGCAGACCACTCTACAGGGAACTGTAGCAATAAGAAACAGCCAAAGTATAAACATAAAAACAGAGTTTGAGGGCTTCTGCCATCTCTAGCCAGGTAGAGCTACTAAAACTCGGAGGGAAAAGGCACTCGTGATGTAAAAGAAGCTGTGAACGTAACAGTGAAAAAATTCTTGTAGGTTGGATTCAAAGTGTTAAAATTCAGTGCACCAAAGCGCACAGCAGAGCCGTGTTATCTCAGTTTCATTACTTGGCTTTAAAATCAAGACCATCCTTCTCGGTCCATGACCCCTTAGCATGTAGGGAATGTTCCAAGATCTCTCTGGAGATGCTTTTTCCCTAGAATATATATTGAAAACCATATCTCACACAACTCCAGGGGAAGTTCTTAAGATTATTAAAAACATAAAGAAGAATATAATAAAGTTTGCAAACTTACTTCAGATATTATTCAAATATATTTTAATTGATTTTTTAATCCCTACTTGTATATATACCAACATTAAAAATTCAGTTCCTTATGTTTCTCTCCCCTGAGTTCCTTACATTGACTACTATGAGGTTCTTTGTAAATTCTGTTCAAATTATTTCACAATATGAGTGGAAAATAAATGAACTGCTGTTAGAATCATGTTATGACTCCAGATGTCCTCATCGCCCAGCGTTCTCACATTCGTCACATTCCCAAGTGCTTAAAAATTCTTATTTCTGCCTTTAGTTCTTCGATTTATTCTCACTCTGTCTCGTTCTTGCACGGAAAAGGAAATGCCACCGTATTTCCTGTCCTATTTCCAATACAGGTTATGAGTAGATCTATTACAGAGAGAGACGGATCCTAACACCAGGGAGTGATTATTCATTTGCAAGAGTCTTACCAGTCATTGTAGTTAAGAGGAGGAAGGTCAGACTACAGAAGCACTATAGAAATTTGAGCAGAAACCGAGAGCTCTGCAAGTCCAGGGCTTCCGGACACAGGCTGCGCCTCGCTTGCCATCGGGGTGCAGGCGACGGGGAAGCCCTCGTGCGTTTTCACAACATGCCCCACGACAGTTGGTTTCTAGTTGGGGTAAATTGTTTTTCGATTCACACTTTCATCGGGAGACAATCTATCTTGCCGTAAAGGTGTGTATGAGAACTCTCCTGCCGGATCTCTGCGCACACGCCGAATTCATTATTGTGGATTTGTATCTATTCATTTTCAGGATTTAAATAGGCACTTGTTAAAATAGTTTCCAAGTAAGTGGGCAAAACAGAGCAAACTGTTCTCATGTTAGGGAGTCCATTTTTTGGTCTGGATTTTTTAGTGCATGTCTATACTAGTGATGCTCATTTTGAGGAGTCTGTACATGACTATAACATATTTTTAATATTTTCAGCTTTGATCCCTTCGTCTCCTCTTTTCTCACCTCCTCCTCTCACGTGTGAAAGAGAATGTTAAATGCATAAATAGAAAACATGCTGTTTTTAACTTTCCGAGTCTGGTTTGCTCGGCTTAACATTATAATCTTAAGTTCATTCATTTTCCTGCAAATGACAAGGTTTGATCTTCTTCGTGGCTGAATAAGATTCGATTGTGTGTAAATACACCATGCTTTCTTTATGCCTTTGGCCACGAGGGTGCACCTAGGCTGTTAACACAGCTTAGTTACTATGAATTGTGCTACCATGAGCTGCGGTGACTTATGTCACTCTAGTATGCTTTTTAATTCCTTTGGGAATATCCTAGGAGTGAAATAACTGGGTCAAAGGGAATTCCTACTCTATAGAGATTTACTACTTTGCACTCCCACTGGCAATAAAGAAGTTTCCTCCCCTCACGACCCCATGTCACTAGAATCCACTGCCTTCTCTGTGATACAGCCATTCTGACTAGAGCAGATAGAATCTTAAAGGTGTTTTGATTTGCGTTTCTCTGATGGCGAAAGGTGTTGAGCACCTTTTCAAGAACTTGCTGCTCATCTGGAGCTCTTCTGGGGGGGAGGGGCATCTATCCTGTTCATTGATCCATTTTTTTTAATTGGTGGGATTGATTTTTGAGTTCTTAAGAACAATGATGAAGTATCTTAGTCACGTTCCTGTCCCAGGGACAAAGTGATTATGATTATGATTATGATTAAGTGGTTATGCATGAGAAGCCTGGGACAAGACCACACTTCCCTAGGCCACATCCCCACCAACGTGACCCACCTTCAGCCATGCCCCAAGCAGCACATCCAGCCATGATCTCCTCAGTGAGTAAATCCACCGATGACGTAGCACTCTAAGATCCAGGCACCTTTCAAACCCAGGACACTTTAGGGGAACATCTATTTCTAAACTGTAGTGTAAAGGTAACAAGAGAAAGAGCGGGGAGGGGATGACATGCTCACAATCCTAATAGTGACAATGACCTCATGGGTGTTCACTGAGTCCCAAGTTCATAAGGTGTTTGCACTATGTACAACTTTTCAAAGCTTTTGAATAGATTGTTGAACACTCAGCCCCCCCCATACAGGAATAAATCAGAGACCCTGATGGGGTGGGTGATTGTCTAACGACATGTTGATTATTGACAGTTACCACTGAAGACATTGAAGAATCGCCACCCTCAAGGAATGGATAGCATCAATGCACTCTCTTCTTCCACCTACAGCGCCAATCCATGGGACTAAAGTAGAAAATCACTGCGGACTACACAACACCAAAGCTATCTGCACACGCCTCAAGAGCACGGGCTCAGAAAAGGCTGAGGCTATAACAAAATCTTGTAAAAGTTAGACATTAAGAGATAGCATCAATATAACAGACATGAGGAGCCAAAATGTTACAGGGTTTCCAATTCTAATTCTTTTGTAGCCATCGGGTAAAGATGAAACATGTAACCGATGTCTTTGGAAGCAATCGCTCCATATTTTGAAGGATAGGAAGGAGGCAGTTTAGTTCAGACTCAGCATGTCCTCAGACTCAAAATGGATCAATGAGTTCAACTTAAAATCTAAAATGAAAAGACATTAAAAGAAAAACTGAAATTTTTTCAAAGGTACAATAAAAAGGGTTGCTTAAGCATGACGCAAGACACAAATTACTTGCAACGAGAAGTCAAAATAGTCTCCAGGGCAAAGAAAGGAAAAATTAATTTTGAGAAACGAGTATTGCACATCTTCTGAAAGGAGTACTTAAGCTGCCCACTTAAAGACAAGATACCTTCTGAAAAGTCAGCGCATACGGCACATAATGCACAGAGAATGAAATATTAATGGTGCTTAGAATGTAAAAGAATGATGGCGTGATTCACATAAGAAAAAGTCGAACACACTGAAATATGCAGGTTTTAAGCTATAGTGACAAAGATTGCCGAAAAATTCTACAGCTCTCTGTCAGAAGGACTTGTAGAAATAGTTACCAGATTTGTGAGCAGTGGCGTGAACTAGTAAGAACCTCTCCCTGCGGAGCGCTGGGACAACTGCCGGCACAACTGTGGCCAAGACACCTTGCGCTCCTACAGACATTGTTATACTTATAATCAGAAATAGGGTAATATTTAAAGGAGCATTATCTACACTGGTAAATATTGAAAATTATATAAACTACCAGTGGTGGAGGTGAGTCTGATCGAGCAGATCAGAAATGTGGTTTTTCATTAAAAGAGTGAAGCCGCTCCTCTTGTCTGATGAGGACAGGTGGTCCAGAAACACCAAGTCACGTGCCGCCTGCGAAGCGCTGTGAGCACGACTCCGCCGTGTGAGGAGGGAGTGCGGGAAACAGCGGATGCGCTAGCTCAAGTTCCGGCTCAACGTGAGGCTTGGTCAAGAAGGAAAAAGGCAGCTTGGCGCCGGGGCTCCTTCCCAGGAGGGCCCTGGGCTGGAGAACCAGGGAGGGAGAAGGCTGCAGGTTTCACTCTGTGTTTCCGTTTCCGACCCTTATTGTTTGAATAGATTGTTATTTACCAAGAACAATCAGAAAAGGAAGGAAGGAAGGGAGGGAGGAAGGAAGGAAAGAAGGAAGGGAGGGAGGAAGGAAAGAAGGGAGGGAGGAAGGAAGGAAGGAAATGAAAAGACAAACTTGGAACTCCCAGGCAGCTGTCACAAGCCCAGCACTGGCGACCCTAATGGGGACGAAACAATAATGCTGCTCCCTCGGTAGAGGAGCGTCAGCCTCTCCAGCAGGGCGAACACCGCTGCTTATCAATTCTGCAGGAGCCCCCAGGGCCTGGGAGACCCGGGGGATCCTCGCTGGTCCCTGAGGCCCCACTATAAACTCCCCGCCTGCAGGAAGCCCAGAGACCCGGAGCCAGCAGCACTGCACAAACAGGACGTGGGCGCGTCAGGTAGGAGTTAACCAGGACTCCCGCGTCAGACAGCAGCCCAGTCTCAAGGCCATGAGTAAGTACGAAGCTGCCGGCCAAGGGGGTGGGAGGCGAGGCCGGCGGGACCCCAGGGCAGGGAGGACCCTCGGTACCCACCAGGTGAGTGCATGTAGCCCCGTGCAGGCCCCGCTCTGTCCCCTGAGGCTGCCGCCTGGGCCCTGCTCGGTGCCTGCTTCCCTGGTGGGAGGTGCACATAGACCCACCTGTTCTGCCCTCGCATCGCCCCCAGGCGGGCGCCACTTTTTCTTTAGGTTTTATTTCACTTTTTATTTTGAAAAAACTCAAAAGACTCGCAGAAAGTTCCAGTGGTGGGCCAGAGTCCCCGAGAGCCGTAAACCTCGCTTTCCCTCAAAGGCGACGTACCCCATGGTTACAGTGGCACAGGAAAGCGGGGGACCTCGGTGTGGGCCCGTGTGCCTGCGCATGTGCGGGTCTGTCTGGTCTGTCTGTTTCTACATCGTTTTTTCTCTCGTGTGGATCCGCGTAACTGTCATACGACGGTCACAGTGTAGAGAATCCCATCGCTCACTCCAGACTCCGCAGACGTTCCTCTTGCGGCGCTTGGTGGACATCCAACCCCTCCACCCGCAGCGCTCACCCTGACGGTCCCTGAATTCTCCTCCATCTCCATACGTGTGGCCTTTTCATGACTTTATATAAATGATCACACAGCAGGTGACCTTGGGAGATAACTTCCTTTGACCCCACACATTGCCAGTGGGCTCCATCCACGCTGTGATCTTTGTCTTCAGTTCATTGCTCCTTTTCTTGTAGGTGTTTTTTTGCTGATATGTAGCGATTTGTTGCAGACAATTTCAGTTGATCACACTTAGGAACTATTACAGAGAACTAGTTATAAACAGTGGTTTCCACGTGTTGGTTTGGGCTTCAGTTTAGAGCCAGAAAAACTGTCTAAGAGTCAAAACCCAGGCTGTATGTGAAGTGCTTGTTTCAATTTTTAAGAAACTACCAGCTACTTTCCTAAGCAAATGAACGAGTGTTTACATAAAAATGGAGTCTTTGGCCAGTTTGCTCTCTGTTTTCTGTGACTGATTTGTGTTCAAGGGACACTCACTATATCATTTCAACCATTTCGGATGGACACAGAATTTTCACGCTGAAAGAGGTGGTCTAATGCAATGTTTATTTGTGCATTCTTTAAGAGGAGATGCATTGGGGGTCTGTCAGCAGGCACATTGCAAAGATGGGACGTGGGCTGCTAGGTGGGCGGTGCTCAGATCCTCTTTGCTAATTGTCTGTCTCCTTGTTCTATCAATGACAAGACACGAGCATTGGACTGGTCCCATTATCGCAGCCCCTCACACTCAGCAGTCCTGTGCATAATTCCGATGGTGCTTCAGTCTGCTGCTCACTTACTGAGCACTGCCCCTTCTTGGTAGATTAACTTTTAGATTTTAATGCAATGTCCCTGCCTATGACTTTTCCTTCAATTTCTTTTTATTTTTGCTCTGAAGTCTACTTTATCTGATGCTAATGGACCCTCTGTCTTCTGACTGCTTTTTGATTGATGTGTATTTCTACTTTGATCTGTACATACCGCTGGGTTTGACATGGTTTTATTGCATACAATATATAATGATATGATGTTCTATATATTCTCTGAAAAGCCCTTTTTCATAACCCCTAGCAAGAGACAGAATCTTGGACCGTCAGGACAGACAGATGAGCACCTCAAGTGCAAAGCACATATGAGCATAACACACTTTCTTTCTCCCCTTGATTTTGCTTAACTGTTGTAGAAAAACTTGTGACACTCTATTTCTCTTCTACCTAGGCATGGAGGAAATATTTAAGGTAACCTCAGTTAAAATGCTAGGAAGAACTAAAAAGAAAGTAAAGCTTTTGTGTAACATCAATGTTTAATAAGCAACAACCATAGCCACCAAAGGTCACAAGAGATGCACACTAAAAACACCATAGAAAAATCAGAATGGAATTCTAAAATAAAAGTTCAAATGACCCGCAGAAAAACAAGGGAAAGCAAGCAAAGGGAGGGAAAAAAAAACAGAAAAAAAATGAGAGAATATAAAATAATACAAGTAAAATAGAGGTCGCAAGCCTTAGCCTATCACCAGAATCTAAGAGGTGGAGGGTCTTCATCTGCGAGTGAAGGTCAAAGAATGAAGCTTATGTTTTAAAGAGCAAAATTCCCAATCCACACCCGTGGATAGTTATAACTGAAGGATCGGGCGTGTGTCTTATCTCAACTTTACCCAGGAATTAAAGGAGTGGATGCAAACTGGAGTGAGACAGACAGCCTGCTCCCAGGGCCCGCGGTCTGAGTGTCCCCCTGCAAGGTGCTGGCTCTTCAGCCAGTGTCCCATGGGCCCCTTCCCGCAGCCAGGTGTCTATCTCGTCTTCTGCACCACAAGTTGACCCATAATGTCAATCCACGGTGAAATATTGAAGTAAACTTCCAAATTGGTGTTTCTAGAATGCCTGCAGTGGTAGGTGCCCGCAAGGAACTTTGTATTGTAACTGAGGCAGGCCCGACGGTGCGGGCCTTTACTTTCTACCCACTCGCTGATCTCCCACAAGTGTCTCCCGTGCCACCACGCCTGGCATGTGGTACAAGGGAATGGAGCCCAGGGCCCCGCACTTGCCGGGCAGGCACTCTTCACTCCAGCCCCAACGACCTTCCAAGCTGGCTCTGTGCACCCAGTTTACAGAGGTGAGGCAGGAGGGGTTTCGTCCTTGATCTCTGTGTGACAAATTCGGGCCAGTTCAGACAGGACTACCTGTCCCCTTTTCCTGGGCAGCACAAAGAACATGGCACCTTAGGAAAGTATTACTTACGTGAGGACGTCAATGAGGGCGGGAGAGGGGAGCATACAGCACACTGATACGCAGAATTGGTATGATCTGATATGCTACATGCCTGTATAAAAATACAACACTGAAACCCAATGCGTCATAAAGTTAATAGGCCATAATAAGCAATACGTGTGAGAGAAAGGAAGCTTCGGGAGCTCGGGGACAGCGTGGGTGTCAGCCACATTTAACACGCACTGAGCCCTTTGTAGCCGTCATTGGCTTAGGCGGTGTCTGCGTCACACAGGAACCACAATAACCCACACTTCCGGCCGGCCCCCGGGAGCCCAGCTTCCGCCCGGGAGGTCAAGGTTTTTCCTCTGTTCCGCAGCAGCTCTGAAGGTTCCGTTGCTTTGAGAGAATCCAGGACAGTTACAGCGTAAATGAGAAGGGAAGCGGTGCGACCCTGGCGCGGTTCTGGGTCCCACAGGCCTGGAACTCCCATGAGCTTCTGCTGGTGTTTTTCTCCATAAAATGGAAACTTCCTTGCGTAGAGCTTTTTTTTTCCACAGCTACTTTTCTATCTTCTTACTGATACTTCACCAAGGTCTATTTCTGCTTTGACCTGGGTGTACGGTTACAGTTGATGTGGTTTTCTTGTATATTATATATTAACAGAATGTTTTATACAATATAATCATATAATATTTTCATACCGTCTTTGAAAATCCTTTTATTGATTTTTTTTAATCTTTTTTTTTGAGACAGGGTCTGGCTCTGTTGCCCAGGTTGGTCCTGAACTCACTGGTGTAGCCCAGGCTGGCCTTGGACTGGGGACAGTCTGCCTGCCTCAGCGTCCTGAGTGCTGGGATTACAGGTGTGTGCCATCACACCCAGCTTTATGTGATGCTGGGGAATTGAACTCAGGGCCTCACTGTGGGTGGCTCAGTTCTCTGTCTTCTTGGGTCTGATAAATCAGCAACCAATTACCAAGCCATCTTCCAGGCAGAAACTTGTAATACTGTTGGATATTTGCTCATGGAAGCCTTTTAAAAAATGTCTTTAGACCGTGATGTGGCTACAATAGCAGCTGGTCAAAGTAAGACCACCAGTTACACAGGGGGAAAAACCCTACTTTTCAGTCAGGTATAAAAGTAGAACCTCTGAATCCCCTAGAGTGCAGGGAGGAGGCGAGATTGCTAAAATGGGCTCTGTGGGCCAAGGATCTCCTGTTGGAATTACATCCCCATGGCAGCAGTCCTGGAAAGGGAGGCCTCGGAGGCGCCAGCGAGGCCTGGGCTCAGTTCTCATGATTGAACAGTGGCACAAGTGTGGAGAAACGTCTGTCTGCACTCTGCTTGTCACAGAGACAAGAGTGGCCCTGTCTGCCCCCTAGCTCTCGTCCTCTCTTGCTGTTCCCCAGCTAAATTTGAATTCAAATAAACAGAAAGGAATTGTTTGGGGTACTAGGAATAGAGCCCAGGCCCTTCACACTCATGTATACCCTGTAGCCCTTTTTTTTTTTTTAACAACAGGGTCGTGCTAGGTCAGTAAGTTGCCCAGGTAGGGCTCAAACTTGTGACCCTCCTGCCTCAGCTTCCTAGAGTGCTAAAATTATTACAGGCCAATGTGACCAGGCTCAGCTAGAAAAGAATATTTTATTTTTAGGACTTCCAACACAAAATGTGGGCTACATGTCCACTATACTTTTTATTTTTCTTCCCATAATTATTATTTTTATTAGCACATGTTCCTGATATATAATAATTACGGTTACCTTAGGGACTTGGCACGTAGGCACACAGGTCGTCCTCCCCATCCCTGTCCCTCCCTTCCCCCACTCCAAGTCCCCTCCCCACCTCCACAGTCTACCCACCTGCTTTCTATCATCTCTCTTCCATACTACTCTTTATACTGTGAGTTTTGCATATGAGAATCCATGCAAAGTTTAACCTTCTGTGTTCGTGAATTTGACTTGGCACTATCTTGTGTGTCTGCAATTCAAATTTTGACTTTCCGACCTGCATCATGGCTGGCAGCCCTGACATGTGATTGTCAAGCCTGCCTGGATGTCGATATCCAGCTAGCAGATGAGGAAGAAAAGGAATAGAAAAGCACATGGCTCTGCTTATGGGAGTGCTGCTTCAGGCTTCCGTATTGCACACGTGACTTTAGTTAGTATCCTTAAGGCAGGACATGTCGTCCTGACCACACACGCGCAATGCTGCTGACAAGGGGTACTAGATGTCATCTTCTGGGATCTGGTAGACCAGCTCTGGAGAAAAGAGAGGTGGCCTGATGGGCACAAATCAGCTCCCACACGGGCAATCATCCATGGATTTACTCCTCAATGAGCGATGCTTGGCATGGGAAAGACTGCTCAGTTATTGAGACAATAAATAAGAGAGACTGAGGGGCTTTTGTTATATGACAAAAATATGCAACAGTACTTTTCAAATGCATGTCTAATGAGGTACACAGGAACTCTAACTGAGCGAGAGAAACTCAAAAATATTTGTGATTTAAAATAAGCTATTATTACATGTGAATCAAATTCATACCACATGGTTTTTTCTTAAAGTACAGAATAATAAAAAGAAAAATCCATAGGCAATGTAAGTACATATCTTGCATGTGTTTCCATCGAATGAGACAAGTGTCTGGTATGTGAAGTGATCTCTTCAGGTTGGAGTTAAGAAAAGCTACTATAGGAGCTAGAGGAATAGCTCAGTGGTTGAAGCACTTACTTACCAAGTGCAAGGCCCTGAGTTCAATTCCCCAGCACCCCATAAGCTGGGCAAGGTGGCATATGCCTGTGATCCCAGCACTCACGAGGCTGAGGCAGGTGTAATGCTCTGAGTTTAAGTACCCCCTGGTCTACATAAGGAGTTCAGAACCACCCTGATTACAGAACAAGACCAGATCTTTAAAAAAAAAATTAAGCTCTTAGAGGAAAGACACTCAGAAGCTACCCAACGTGTGGATTTAAACCATGAACTTACTGCTGAAAACTCTCTATGGAATTCTGCCACCTCCAAGACCTTGAACTGGTATCAAAGGACTAAGAGGTAAATGGCTGAGAAGAAAAATTTCATTCCTGGATATTATCTGAAGAAAATGCATATAGGTGCACACTATACTGGAAAAGCACATAACCTGTATTTCTTGGGATCATGCATGAAGGTCAGTTTTCCCCTACAGCGTGTTCTTTCTTTCAAAATGAATCCATAGCTCCAGTGCAGTGTTTACACAGTAGCTTCTGAGGAACGTCATAGAAAGTTATTTGAAAGCAAATTAACACATTTGTTAGCCATTCTCAGAGACATCAACTTCAAAACAGTGAAAGGAAATGTACAAATCATTCAGTCTGAAGAGGTCAAAAAGATGACTTTTCTTTTCTTGGTCCTTCCCTTGGTCCTGTCCAGACTCGTAGCCATGAAAGAGGGAAATGGCACCAAAGTCACTGAATTTCATCTCCTGGGATTTGGTGTCCAACACGAGATCCAGTGTGTCCTCTTCGTTGTGTTTCTCGTGGTCTACATCGCATCCATGGCGGGCAACGCCGGGATGATCCTGCTCATCAACGCCGACCCCAGGCTGCAGACGCCCATGTACTTCTTCCTACAACACCTGGCTCTTGTTGATATCTGCTACACGTCGGCCATCACCCCCAAGATGCTGCAGAACTTCGTGGTGGAAAACAAATCTATATCATTTGGAGGTTGCGTAGTACAGTTATTGGTGTATGCAACATTTGCAACCAGTGACTGTTACCTCCTGGCGACTATGGCCGTGGACCGCTACATGGCCATCTGTAAGCCACTTCACTACCCCGTCATCATGTCTCGAACAGTCTGCATCCAGCTCGTAGCTGGCTCCTATCTCATGGGCTCGTTAAACGCCTCGGTGCACACAGGTTTTACATTTTCAATGTCCTTCTGCAAGTCCAGTGTCAATCATTTTTTCTGTGATATCCCCCCAGTTGTCACCCTTTCGTGCTCCAACACTGACATCAACTTCATGTTAATTTTGATCTTTGTGGGTTTTAACCTGACGTTCACTGTGTTGGTCGTCACCTTGTCCTACATATACATCATGGCCGCCATCTTTAAGATGTCTTCCACCGCGGGGAGGAAGAAGACCCTCTCCACGTGCGCCTCCCACCTGACAGCCGTCACCATTTTCTATGGGACTCTCTCGTACATGTACCTGCAGCCTCATTCTGACCACGCTGAGGAGAACATGAAAGTGGCCTCCGTGTTTTATGGCATTGTGATCCCCATGCTGAACCCCCTGATCTACAGCTTGAGAAACAAGGAGGTAAAAGAAGCTATGAAAATGGTAGCAAAAAGGTTTTTGTAAATGAGATCCATATTGTTGAAATCCAGTATGATCACAGTAAACACTATGTTACCAAAATTTAGTAGCCCTGAAATAAAGCAGCTCTTAAATTAAGACTTCCTTATCAAAAAAGTAGGATTGTAAAATGTGAGAAATGTTTACAAAGCTCTCTTGAAACTCGCAGAGAAGCTGTTTATTGAGCAATCTATGGAGATTATTTTAAATGTTTAAGATGTATATATCTACCTTATAAAACGCTACTTCAATTATTTCTTAAATATACATTTCATAGTTCTTGAGAGATAAATTACTACTATATATTGTCAGCAGGAAAATCAAACTGCATGATTTTGCCTTCATTGAAGCAAGATCCTTCATTGAAGTCCTTTGCAAGTTCAGTTGAAATTGTTGCACGGGTCTGAATGTGAAATAAAGACATTGGTGTAAAAATTACCTCGCAACCCAAACTAGCCTCTTGTCTTGCTATTCCCATACTCGCTCCATTTCCTGGCATTTACGGCTGTAGTTTCTGGTATTACTCCGCATCGCTTCACGTCATCTCTTTCTTGCCGAGGAGATGGAACTACCAAGGACATTTCCTCATGCCACCAGACAGGATCTAGGCATGGTGGCTGTACACGCTTACCGATGGGAGTCCATTTGCAAAAAGCACAATGCCCACCTTTTTGTTCAGACTACAGTGATCCACGACAGAACCTCTCGGGGATTCAGACAGAGGCTGAAAACCCTGCGAGTCGAGAGAAAAGCTTTGGAATGTAAATGACACATTACACCCTGATAGCGAGTGGACGAGGTATTTGCGGCCATTTTTCATAATACCTATGATGGGTTTCTACTTACAGTAAGGATTCTTTTTCAGCTAACACTAAAGTCTGGCTTATCCTGACTTAGATATGTACACAAGAAACCGTCAAGTGGAATCTCTATGACAAGATTCATTCGTGTACCCCAGCATCTGCTAACTTCTGGGGCTTTACTACGCACCCACTAACAATTTTAGAATGAATGAGGAGCAAGTGGGCACACAGAAATGTAAGCATGCTCATTAATCGAAATGCACTCCAGCTGTGGTCCAGCCCAACAAGCTATCCTCGTGTCAGGCCCAACATTATCAGGACATGCCGGCTCAGGATCTGTTTATACACTTTACTAGGATGTTTCCAATCTTCAATAAAAATTTGAAGGAATAATGAACAAGTATGACTAATTTTATTTTTTTTAAAAAAACGAAGTTTAGATTATCAGAGCAGAAACATGGTGCCGCATGTCAAACAGTGTGTGATCAGGAGGACACGGGGAGGGGAATACCTGCGTGCCTGAAAGACAAAGAATTTACACGTGCCTCCGTGTGTGTCTTCGTGGCTGTCTGTGCGCTGCTCCTCTGGTCCACTTCTGGAAAAATATTCAGTTTGTAGGGAAGATGAGAAAAGAGTAGTTTCTACCCCTGAGTCTATTCTAGTGAGGATGGTAAAAATCTCAGTTTTCACTAGGAGACACAACACTGAATAAAGTCACCAGACCCACGGGTGTGTCAGACAGCTTACGCTTACCTGACAGTGTCCTCACCAACCCGCAGGAGATCTCTAATTGAATCACTGTCCTGCAGAAAACAATGTTAGAGTTTGCTTGAAGATGTTGGCTGCTGGACAGTCTAACATAATGATTTATGTTGGGAGTTGGGAACTGGAATTACATCTGATCCTGGGAGAGAGGCATGCGTCTGAGGAAAGGAACATGGCTGGTGTGTGATGAAGCCCCCTGCCGGGGCAAGTGAGCTCCCTGGGTGGGCACTGCTTCCTGCATTTGCCCTGATGAATGTTAAGAGAGTAACGCAACCTTTAAGAAGAAGGAAACTAAATCTGAACCACTCCCAGACTTCACCTGGGCATATTTTCAGTCACTTCTTATTTGTACCCTTTCAATTGTCTGCACAGAGATGTCCTCAGTTTGGCCTCGGTAACAAAATAGTATTAAGTGAACTATCTGTGAGCCACAGAAATGTATCGTATAATTCTGAAGACTGGATTTTCACATCGAGGTACCCAGGAGTGTCTGTTGAAGTCACTATTGCTGGTTGCACTTGCTCAATATCTCACTGAGTCTTCGCGTAACAGAAAAAAGAGGCCATAGGGTTCTCTAAAAACACCCTCAAGAGGGCTCCACCATTCTGCCTTAATTATCCCCGAAAGGTCCTATTTCCTAATACTAAATATCACATTTTTGATAGGACTTTGACAATGAACTTGGGAAACTAAATACTACATCCACAGTACTCCGCCCCTAGCGCCCTGCACGTCACAGCTGTATCACAAGCAAAGTGCATTCAACCCGCTCCATCAATCTCTGCATCTAAAGACATCCCACCACCAGTTCTGAAGTCTAGAGTCCAAGGTCTAGGCCAAAGACCACTCAGGTAAGGCGAGATGACATAGAGCAGCAGCCCCCAAGAAACGGGCATTCCCACTCCGAAGAGGAGGATACAAAGAAGGACGATGGGCTCTGAACAAAAGCACGAAATGTAGGAAGTGAGCTGTGTGAGACCCTCGGACTCCAGGTACTCCAGCCTGGCTCTGTACTCGTCGTTCAGCTCTTCAGGGAGAAGCCTCGCCTTCCAGGCCCAGAAGCAAATTTATCATCCAGGTCCCACTCATGATTTCTTTGATATAATCTCCAAGAACAAACATAGTTTCCCTGGAACTTTCTTGTCATCCCTAGTCCTCAGGGGAACCCCGTGGTATATCTGGTTTTTTAAAATGTACATTTTTTGAATATGCACCTCAATATCTCAGTAAAAACAAGCTAATAAATTTCTCAGTGAGCTTGGCTGTTGCAACAAGTTGCTACTGAGTAGCTCCACATCCCTCAGAGTGTGGACACCAGAAGTCTGAGATCAGGATGTAAGCGCCTGTAGGCTCTAGCTACTGCTCACTTCCATGAAGCACACTGAAACTCTGTATTTGATCTTCATGGGGCAGACAACAGATGGAAAACAAGCTGCCTTGTGGCAGGTCAGTAGACACAAATCCACTTCATTAGGGCTTCACAGTCAGAAACTGGTTGAATCTTACCTATCCCCACAGGTACCTGACCATGTAATGCTAGCTCCCTAGAGGCCTGGTTTCGGCTATGGAAGAGGGGTAAGTGGCCTGTCGGCAGTCTGTCCATAACTCCAGGGTTCTAGGACTGTCCTGAAGGAATCACGTGTCAGTGGGTGATTGTGGAGGATCTCAAGTTGGTAGCCAGTTAGTCTGTGAAAAGCAGTGACCACTGAGGACCCTGGATGTTCAGGTGGTGTCTGAAGCAGCATCAGATCACACTGCTGGTTTCTACCTTTGGAAACTGGTTCTCTACTTCACAAGAGACTGCACCAAATTATGCCTGTTCCCTAGAACGGCTCCTCTATGAGAGAGGTTAGGTGCTTAGCCAGCTCCCAGGCCCCACTAGTGGCAGGTCTGCCAGGGTTGCTAACACCCTACATATGTGTAGGTGGATTCTGATGCGGGATACTTCACGGCTCAAGAGACAGTCACAAGCCAAGAACACAAGATGAACTGTCGGGTCAAAGAAGGACCCTGGTGACACCAGTATATGAGCAGCAGTAAGAGAATTTGAAATGAAAGTTGATGCCCCCCTGACCACAAGTGTGAGGGTCTGACTACGAGGTCAGCAAAGCTTTTATGTAGTATGGGCGGACGCACCAGCAGGAGGGTCAGGGATTGGTCTGTTTAGCTGACATGTGCACGCACAGGGGATTAGGTGGACGAAGACCAAGCAGGGGAGCAGGTAGGCGGGCCATGGGTTTGTGGGAGATCAGTCCACACTGGGGTACAGAGTTGTCATCATTGGTTTGCCAGCTACCAGGGCCAGCAAAGTCGTTAAGTCAGAACCTGAGAAGTTGCTGAGACCAGTCAGGATGCTACGGCTGGGAAGGTTACCATGGCGGGCTAAGGTGAAACACAGACAGACATGGAGCCAAGGTCTGTGTACAGCTAAAGTCAATGTTTCTTATTCCACTGGATGGTTACCTGAAGCAGTTTGATATTAAAATGCAACTGGAATAAATGTTGTCAGTGTTTACAGCTGACTTTTTAAAAGATGTGTGTTTTTAGAAAAACAAGGAATACAAGAATAAACTTTTCAGTCTATAAACAATGGTCCATGTAATCACCAAAAAAAGTGTTCACGGGAAAGTAACTTCACTTGTCACCCGCGGATCGTGTGCTATTAAGTTAGATTTCATTTACTTTTCCCAGAAAGCTTGTGCTTACTGATTAAAATTAGAGAGATTTATGGATACCTAGCCCCGCAGGTCCTTGGGTACGTGAAAACGGGCTCGCTTTGACTCATGATGTGAAAAAGAAAATAGCTGTACGACAGCAAGTGACATGAAGGAAAATTGCCTCCTCTAGAAATAACAGAATCATTTTTAAAAATGCTCCTCTCCAGAGAGATGAAATCACCTCAGACAAACACCCCAAGCGTCATTATTTTTGGCAATTTCGTGTCAGTCCTCGGGGTCTCCAATTGACGAGGGAGTGGGCGCTGGTCCCTGAGGCCTCACTATAAAGTCCCTGCCGGGAGGCAACCCTGGAGTCACCAGCCCACGTGCTGCACAAAGAGGACCCGGGGGCAGCTCGGGTGTAAGTAAAACAGGTAAATCCCCTGTCAGCATCGGCCCAATCTCAAGGCCCAGGGAAGCAGCCCGCAGAGAGCAGGGGAGGCCAGGCCAGCAGGTGCCCCAAGGCCAGGAGAGGCCTCACTTCCGGGGGCAGGGTGGACGTGGGGAAGGCTGCCTGGGAAAGGTGCAAGTGAGGGCAGGCAGCTGGACCCAGCAGGCAGCTCTTGGTCCTCCCGCCCACCTGCCAGGCCTCCAGAGCCACGCCTGAGCCTCGCGGTGGCCGCCTGGGACCCTCACTCGGCACCCGCTGCCATGCTGGGAAAACGACACAGCTTTGCTCACCCCCGGCCCTTCAAAGCAAGCTCCGCGTTTTCTCCTTCATTTTATTCTGCTTTTTTAATTTGGAGTAGTGTAGGTCGTAGGACTTCTCTGATAAACCCTTCCCCCGTTCTCCCACAAAGGTTACATATGACATAACGGCACTGTGACATCGCAGCCAACCCCCACAATAATCAGAGTGGGCTACTCCATCACAGACCACACACTCGCTGGACGTCCGCCCTGTGCCCACCGCCCCTGGCCCCTGGCGGTCACTAATCCGTTCCCCATCTTGACAATTTTGTCATTTTGCTGATGTTATAAAAAGTTAAATTATGCCCTGTGTGACCTTGGTCAGCCAACTTTTTTGACTCACTCAGTGCCATGGAGATTCATGTAAGCTGTTTCAGTTGTCCAGTCCGCTGGCCTTTGTTTTTAAGGGCTATTTCACAGTGTAGAGGTGGCCCACATGGCTTAACCCGTCACCTGCACATTCGATCGTTTGCAGAGTGCAGCTGTGACAAGGAGCATAGTATAAAGATGTGCTCACCCGTGTGGGTGTGGCCTTAATTTTGCACGTCCACTGTTGTCAAAGAAATCAAGGACTCTTTTTGCCATACTTGTGCCAATTTACACCTCATGAGAACCGTCTGGGCAACGTGCAAGTTCTGCGCATCTGCCGGCTTTTGGAATTGTCCCTGTGTTGTTTTAAGCTGTGTGTACTGGGATCTCATATTGGGGACCGTCACATCCCGCTGTGTTCTTCGGTCATGTCTTCCTGTGGGCTAATGTCGCTAGAAATCTTTCCATATGTGTGCTTCCCACCCACATACCCTTCGTTGGTAAAATGGCTACTCATGCGTTTTTAACAATTTAGTTAACTGAATTTTTTTAATTGTGAGTTTCTTACATATATTAAGGAGCATTCATTTTTCAGCTGAAAATATTTTCTCCCACCCTGCAGCACAATTTTTTAGCCTTTTTAATCAGATCTTTACCAGGACATTTTTGTAAGTTTAGGATGCTTGATTTATTTATTTGCTTTATTTACTTGCCTGTATTTTGATTCTACTGTCATATCTAAGAACTCTTCACTAAGCGATAGCACCTAATATGTCGTCAAATGTTGTCTTCTAAGTTTCAGGGTTTGCTGTATTCCATTTAAATTTATGATGCATCTTAAGTTCATTTTTTATAAGGTGTAGGTTTTAGGTTGAGTTTAATTTTTCCTGTGGAAAGCCAAATTCTACATTGCCGTTTATTTCTTCCCAGGGCTCTTCTTTTTAAATAGTACATGTCTACGGCCATAATCAATACACTCCACCTGGGGAACTGGTGCGCGTACATACTGCGTCTTCGCCATTCTTACCTCCCTCTTCCTTCCCTGTCCTTTCCCTCCCCCTCTCCGTCTCCACTTATTAAAAAGACCATCTTTGCTCCATCAGCCAGTCGTCCTTACCTACATGTACACGTTTCTGAGTTCTCTGTGCTGTTCACACCCGTGTCTCGCCACCCACTGGAGTTACGGTGCCAATCGCGAGGGCAACATGGTAAGTCTTCATATTCAGTACAGTGAGTTATCAAACTTGACTCTTGAGAGTAGGTTTACATATCCTAAAATTTTTCTCTTTTATATGAATTTTATAATAGCCTAGACTACTGCTTTAGTTACTTTTTTCTCACTGTGACTCAATACTCAACATCCACAAAATGGGTGAGTGCTATAGTTTGGATCTTGAGTGTCCCCCAGAAGCCTCATGTATTTGGAACTGGGTGTTATTGGGAGACAGAGCTTGGCAGGAAGGGGAGGATGTTTGGGGTTTGACCGTCAGGGATTGTGTCAACTTGTTGAGATTGGGGGCTGCCCAGGGAAGCGCTTTCATCACATACACCCCAGGTCTGAAAAACTGCCACAATCTCTCCAGATCAGATCCCAAACATCGGCCCTTCCAGCCAGGCCCTACACCCCAATACACACAGTTCCACTGTTATCCCACTGTATCCACATGCATGGTGCTTTGGGGAACACTGCACATCCAGACCATAGCATCTAGCAAGCACAAGGCCCTAGGCTTGATTCTCCAGCACCACATAAACTAGGTGGAGTGGCACGCACCTGTAATCCCAGCACTCCGGAGCACTGCCGTGAGTTTGAGACCAACCTGGGCTCCATACTGAGTTCAGGACCAGCCTGGGCTAGAGTGAGAAGCTGTCTCCAAAAAAAAAGAGAATATAACACAATAAAATGTTCTAGTTGTAGGTCATTTTCTTTGTAGCGCTTATCAGGATATATCGGCATCACACATATAACAAATACTCTACCTTGAGTCAGCCCACCCTCAGTGCACAGCTATAGTTTGTGGGATGAGGGGGTTGTCTTCAAGATCTGAAAACTTTTCCATGTTACATTGTTGTGTCGAATTCAGACTGACGAGAAAACATTGACTCAGTACGGGGCATGACCCTGTCCAGATTCTGTTTTAAATAGAACCCCTTCCTGCTCCAGCTTCCTCTCAAAAGTGGTCCTCCCTGTCACACAGGGCTTCCCTGGAAGGGCTATGTGCCGTGCGTGCTCCAACGAAGGACCAGAAGCCACAGCCTTCGCAGAACTCTGCCTCCTCCGCTCTCTCCGGCAAGCGTGCTGAAGTTGTCGCTATGGTTATCCCACACTTCAAGGAATTAGAAAGAGCTGGAGAAGCAGGTGGTGGCAACAACTGCCCGTTTGCCCAGCTTCTAATCTGTCCGTGAGGATGCAGCCCCGCATAGTCACCGATAGCAGAACAAAGGAGCTCTCCACTGGTGTGTGAGGGGGGTACGGAGGTCCTTCCTGGGCAGTTCCCTTTATTAGAGAATATTTTACATGCACAAAATGCATCAAATTCTATGAAGAATAGTGAAGCCCTAAACTTAGGTATGAAATAATTCCAAAGCAACATAATACTCTGTTCTTAAGCCTCTCTTGTGTTTTTCAACAATCGCATTCTAATTTATGTCCTGGGAAGCTGACTGTTACATACACACACGTTTGTATATTTTGAGGGAGGGGTTGTGAGTTTCAACAGTGGTTGTTCTCCTTAATTTTGTGGCCTTTTTGCTGTTGTTGTCCTTCAGGTGGCCATTCAGGGGAGCCATTTTTCTACACTCTCATTGACAAGCCAAGACGGCTCTGATGACTTGCACAAAATCTAACCTATAAGTTGTAACCAAAGGCCAGAACCATTGAGTTGCTTCTTAGAACTCTCCTAACCAACCCACACCCTGCCAATGCTCTATTCTGCCCTTTCACAGAGTGACTGTGACTGTTCACGTGAGCTCTTGGAGGGCTCTACAGCAACTTCTTGATGATTCAAGCTTTCCTACGGCTGGCTCAGGACTTTGTCTTCCGGGTCTGATAAGCAAGTCATCATTCTCCAATCTTTTCAGGTAGAAATTCGTACTGTCCTCGGGTCTTCCTCCAGTTATGCCTTTTGATTTATTGTATCCTGTGAGTGAAATAACTATTGCTTAAGGTAAGACCGACTTTATAAGAACGAATTCCTGAATCTCTGTGAAGTATGAGCTAGAAATCACAGATAATCCAGTGGTGAAAGTGTGTTACTGGCATGGCCACTTGTGAGGATGGACTATGTCCCCAAATTGCACGTGTTGGAAAACTAATCCCAAGCCAACGGTGCTGGAGGTGAGCTGTGGAGGGGAGGAGCCCTCCAGCCTGGATTGCAGCTATGAAAGCGGGAGGGTGGCTCTGTCGTGACAGCATGTGTGTCTCTGTCACCCATTGATGCTCTTGTACCTCTACCACAGGATGAGGCAGCAAGAATCCTTCCCTCAGTGCAGCCCTCCATGTTGGACCTCCCAGACTCCAAAATTAATCCCAACATAAAACAGGAAGAACCACTAATTCAGTAAGAAACTCAGAGGAAAGCGGGAGGAATCAAAATACCAGATTTCAGTACTACAAAGCTGAAGTAATAAAAACAACATCTTATTTGGACTAAAGCAGATATGTAGATCACGGACTGCAATCAAAGACACAGAAACAGACACAGGCACCACGGGCACATCTGATTTCTGACAGAGGTCAAAATCACATTCTGGAGGGAGAAAAAAGAAACAACCTCTTTTCAGGGAGACCTGGACGTCCGCAAGCAGAAGATTGAAACTGCATCTTTATCTCTCAATGTTTCAGTGAACCCATAAACCATTTAACTATACTTATTAATACCAACAGTAAATGTAACTAATTGATCCAGCTGCCTCTCTCAGTTCACTGAAATACCGCTAGTCCACAGGAACAGTGGGGTGCGAAGGTGGAGCAAAAGAGGGCTAAAAACAATCATTAAAAACACTTTCAGCCTTTCAGTAGTTATTTAAACATAGACTCGACATGCACCAGCTTGAATGATGGAAAATGACACGAAGCAATAAATGAGACTTTTAGTTTCTCTCTTAAATTTTAATCCAGAGTCCACTCTAGTTCTGTTAAAATCAGAACTTCTCAAAAAAAAGAAAAAAAAGATACTGTCCCGTTCAACTCAAAAGTTTCACTTTGGTATTTATCTGCAGTCTTGTATTTTAAAGCATTGTAAAGTGCCACAATTCTACCAAGAGCTGTCAGCACTATGAAATAAAATGATCCTTTAAGTTTTATAAATTAAAGGAATAGATCCCCTTGTGTTCTTCCAGAAAGTCTAAAGCAAAAACAGGGCTGTGTTACGTAAGAACCTTTCAGTTTCAAGGAGGACTGAACATTTCCCGTCATATTGGTCTGACTCTTGATTCTGTCCAGGCATTTGGTGGACATGGCACAAGGAAACGGCACTGAGGTGACTGAATTCTGCCTTCTGGGATTTGGTAACCAAGGCAAGTTCCAGTGTGTCCTCTTCGTTGTGTTTCTCGTGGTCTACATTGCATCCGTGGCGGGCAACGCTGGGATGATCCTGCTCATCAAAGCCGACCCCAGGCTGCAGACGCCCATGTACTTCTTCCTACAACACCTGGCTCTTGTTGATATCTGCTACACGTCGGCCATCACCCCCAAGATGCTGCAGAACTTCGTGGTGGAAAACAAATCTATATCGTTTGGAGGTTGCGTAGTACAGTTATTGGTGTATGCAACATTTGCAACCAGTGACTGTTACCTCCTGGCGACTATGGCCGTGGACCGCTACGTGGCCATCTGTAAGCCACTTCACTACCCCGTCATCATGTCTCGAACAGTCTGCATCCAGCTGGTAGCTGGCTCCTATCTCATGGGCTCCTTAAACGCCTCGGTACACACAGGTTTTACATTTGCACTGTCTTTCTGTAAGTCCAACACCATCAACCACTTTTTTTGTGATGTTCCCCCAATTCTTGCCCTTTCATGTTCCAGTGTTGACATCAACATCATGCTACTTGTTGTCTTTGTGGGATTTAACCTGACGTTCACCGTGTTGGTCGTCACCTTGTCCTACATATACATCATGGCCGCCATCTTTAAGATGTCTTCCACCGCGGGGAGGAAGAAGACCCTCTCCACGTGCGCCTCCCACCTGACAGCCGTCACCATTTTCTATGGGACTCTCTCGTACATGTACCTGCAGCCTCATTCTGACCACGCTGAGGAGAACATGAAAGTGGCCTCTGTGTTTTATGGCATTGTGATCCCCATGCTGAACCCCCTGATCTACAGCTTGAGAAACAAGGAGGTTAAAGAGGCCGTAAAAGCTGCAGGGGAAAAGTTCTTTTGATTGGATCCTTGTTGTTAAAATTCACAATCACAATCACAGCATCCAGTAGAGAGTTGTTATTACAATTTAATGATTCTAAAATTACAAGCACTTGGCTTTTAAATCAGGGTTTCCACATCAGTAGCTAAACTCATGGGGTGTAGGAAAAACTGCTAGGGCCCATCCAAGTTCTCGTTGTCCCTGAAATGTATGGTTTTTTAAAGTTTATCTGACACTCCTCATGGAGACAGTATGTGGACATCATGAAACATATTTAAAAACATGTAAAATATGTTCAAGATAGTATTTGCTATTTTTTCAAACTTGTTTCTAAAAATCTCTACTTATTATCAATATTGACACTGCAGTTTCTTATCTTCCTTTAGCTACTTCTCTAAGTTGTATACAGTGAGGTCCATTAATTGATATGAAATTTTTTGCAGAAATCCAAACATGAAGCAATTGCTATAAACAATGTTATGACTCTCACGCTCTTTTTTATCCAATATTGTCATGGTTGTTACATTTCCTGATGCTTGAGAACACTTGTTACTATCATCACTCGTTACCCTCTTTATTCCTTTATTTTTTTCTAGTCTAAGAGAAGGTAACTCCACAAATATTTTCTCTTTCTCAAATGAGATCGTCTAGAAAATAATTGTCAAGAATTCATTGGGCATTCATTAAAATTTCTTTCTAATAATGGAACAAAGTAGACTCACAGAAAAGGCAATATGTCCACTCACTGAGAAAGTATAGAGCTACAGGCCAGTATAGCAAACTGCTGTCACAGCAGCCTATGTCACATAAGAACAGGAGGCTCCGTCAGCTCTTTCTGGACATTGCTATAGAGACACCAGCCTTTGTCAGAACCTAACTCCAAGTCAGGAGCAAATATGGCTGACCTTATAAAGTATAAGTCTAGACTCAGAAAAGAAACTTGGTGTCATGTATCAAGTAGTGTGACAGGAATGGTGTGGAAAGAGAATAGCTACCTGTAAAAACACACAAAGGCCTTACCATTCCATACATGTATTCACAACTGTGGCAAGGTATCACTGGGGTTTATGCACTTTGTATCTTCTTACTCCTTCCTGAAAGAATTCTGATTTTGTTATGGAATATGTTCCAAGAAATAGTTTGCACCCTAGACGCCGCTGGGCCTAAGGTGACACGTGTCCTAGTTTCCATGCCTGTGGTGGTTAATTCATATTGTTGACTTGAAGGGCAAACAGATTAGCAAAAGGAGATTAGCGAAGCACAACTTCCAGGTGTGTCTGTGGAGGCCTTCCTAAAATTATGGTGCGTTCCACCATCTGCACTGTAGTCTAGAGTCCAAATTCTTAGCTAAATGTCGTGAAGACTCAGATGACACTGGTGGAAGGAGTTAATCTGAGACCAAGTCTCTCCCTAGATGGACCCTCTGAAACCACATGTGTCATGTGCTACCAACAGATGATTGGAACCAATCCTGAAGAGGAGAAATAGAAAGAAAGAGAAGAAGGGTCCCAAGACCTCCTGAAACTCACAAGGTGAATTCTATAAATCCCAAGGCTCTGAAAAAATCCACTTTGGTTCCTCACACTGTCTTTGGTGCCTGCTGGGGTGGAAGTCCCTCCCTGACTTAGTCATCCACTGATTCGCTGCCGTGGCACCCAAGGGTCCAACCCGGCAGCCTCTTTGTGAAAGGTCTCATAGAAATCAGCCCAATACTTGGAATCAGAAGTAGAGGCAACATTGCCCCCAGTGCTGGGCCATGAACTCTAAACTGTGATGGGAGTGGTGCCCTGATGGGTTCTGAATTGCCCTCATGGTCTTCATACCTGAAAAAGGAATACACTTGACCCAAATAATTCCTCACTTCAGTTCTAAAGGATCTAAGCAGTTGTACTGGCCTCCGTCAGGGTGTTCCCTTTTCATTTTTAATGTGTTCCTAGCAGGTGGGGCCGCTACTGGCATAGCCCTCTGTCTGGCTTTTGTTGAGAAGGCAGGTTACCTCCCCTGCCTCCCATCCACGCTGCCCTCATTACCATGAATCCCTTGGCCACACCCTCAGCCTTCCGTTCAAAGCATGCTTTCTCATGTTTCAAGTAAGGATAAGGCTGAAATTTTCCAAAATTGAAGTTCTGATTCCGCTTTGCCTAACGATTGCATCCTAAATCATTTCCTTCTTTTCATACTTGGCCATAGCAATTGGAAGAATAAAATCGATTTTCTACCAGAGGGTTTTAAAATCTTCTCTGAATATCCATGTTGATCACTCTGTGTGCCTCAAGATGCTAAAATACCACATGTCAGTTGTATTGGTTAGGGTTCTGAGCGAGGCTGAATTAATAGAAATTACACGTTAATAAAATGGAATTTATTTGGAGAGCTTACAAGACTGAGGAGAGAAACATCCCAAAATGGCTGCACACAACATGTTAGAGCTGAAGGGTGCAGTGGCTGCTCAGCTAGAAGAACACCAGCCCAAGGCTGCAGGACAGTCCGTGAGAGTCTGTGTCACCGATTGCTGTCCAAAAAGCAGTGGCAGAGACCAGCAGCTGCCGCCAATCTAGAATGAAGAGTGACAGCGTGAGGACAGCAGCAAGTCGATGTCTGGAGACGATGGTGAAGGCTGACGCTCTCCCGGGGGAAGGACCTGGAACGATCTGCTTTCTTCCCTCTTTTTTATTGATTTCAAGCTGCCAGTCTACTGGTTGGGCCACCCACAGCAAGGTGGGTGTTCTTACCGAATTTGCTGACCCACAAATCAATCACACATGAACGCTCCGCCCTGCGCGTTTCCTAATCCCACCAAGTTGACATAATCGCTCCAATGGCTACATCAGGGAAGTTCTTTAGCACTTGGTAACAAGGACTGACAACCCCATTGGTCCAACAACATGGTCTTACTTCTAAGACATCGTGAAGAGCAACTTTACCAGGATAATTTCTATCAACGTTTTATTCATGGGTACATAGGCATCTCTAAGAAGTTAGAAACTCTCTATACATCCCTTTTCACAGGAACCATTGGTAAAATCTATGCTTTTTCTAGCCGGTGCCAAGACTCCTCTGGCTTGTACACATTACTCACTTCCAAAACTATTTCCACGTTGTTAGAGCAGCAGCTGAGTCTCCATACCAATTTCTGCCTTAGTTTTGGCTGTTACAACAAATATGCCATAAACTGGGTGCCTAATGAACAACGTAAATTTACTGAGCCTGGAAATCTGAGATTCAGGGGAAGCCCAATCAGATCCTGGTGGGAGCTGCCTTCTGGCTGTAAATGGCAGCATCTCCTAGTACCTTGGCACAGCGGAAAGAAGAGAAGCAAGTTTCTGTTGCCGTGTAGAAGACCACAGGTCTTACTCACCAGGCCTACTTCAGGGCCTCTTTGAGATATGGGGAGCCTCCGGAGATACTACCCCGTTGGAGCCAAGGATTTCTACACTGGTCTGTGACACCAGATTTCTGTGAGAGGTTCTAGCCAATCATCAAATATGAAGGTGATTGTGGAAATCCCAATTTGTAGCTAGTTATTCTAAAAGAAGGTTGAACATGGGACCACCGACCTTTAGAAGGGTGTTGAACATGACATTGACTACATTGGAGCTGTTCTCTCGTACCGGACAGTTGCTCAACTTTTCTGAAAGTCCTCGTCCCAATGCAGAGAGTGGCAGCAACAAAGGATGAGGTACAGACGGAGAAAATCCACAGATAAGCAAACTATTCATATGGTTTAAACCTTTGCAAACTGGGTACCAGGCGAGAGGGCACCATATTCTGAAAATAAAAACACACCCCTCTGTGTTACTTTTCCGTATGATATGAGGCTAAGGTAACTATAAATCTCCACTTCTCCACTGGGTGAAGTTTGGCTAATGTAGTCAACATCCCCACACAGAGGCTGTCCATGATGGCTAACCTTCTTTTGCCAACAAGATGGTCCTGAGTCAAAAAACAGAGCCGCCACACCAAAAGGGGCCAGTTAGGACAGGCAAAGTCGCCACCACAGATGTTCTGGAATCAAGGACCTGAGCAGCTGTGGGGCTGGACGCATTTCTACTGCTCTGAGCTACAAGTATCCTTCCAATGACCTTTAAATACAAGACTTCTGGGCTTGGGGGAGGGCGGACCAACAGAGAGGTTGATCTGATCAACACAGGCTGATCTGATCGAGTGCATGAATCTGGGGGAAACTCTTGTTTCCTAGAACAACAGTGTCTGTGCAGCAGCTTCCCTGGCCTCCTTGTGCTCTTTCCCTGATTGAAATGAAATGTGACCTCTAGAGCCACAGTGGACACAGTGGACCGAGGCACATGAGAAAGACTAAGCCAGGCACAAAGCAGCTGTCTTGGCTCACGAAGTGCTGTCAGCAAGGAAACGAAATTTCTTTGAATTGAGCCAATGAGTGTTCGCTTTTCTTCTACTAGCTGTAGGTCACATTCCTACCTGAGACACTGGTCACGCAATGAGGGACACACTGTCAACTTGCCACCTTGGACAACAGCTCCCCTTCACACATTTGCTGCTTAATTAAAAAAAAAAAAGCAACTGAACCACTGCGTGCTGCCTTCACTCTCAGACTGAGCTACTTCTCATCTTTATAAATAAGCACAATTCCAAATGTCTTAGTTTGCAGAATTTGACTTGAAATATTGCTTAAAGGTATAACTAAAATAAGAAGCCTTTCTATATAGCTATTTCTTTAAATATATCAGTATCCAGGAGAAAAGACTCACTTTTTTGTCAGATAAATAAGCCACGGCCAAAAAGCAGAATCTCTAAGATCATGCAGGGATCATAGGCACACAGACTAAGTTAGATTTACACATCTTCTTGCAGAATGCTGAATTGTTTATAGCTATAGTGGCAAGACCACACATCTAGGTGTAAACACAAATCCTTAGACATAGGAAGCAATGCTCAACCTGATTGACGTGCAAAGAAGTACTTGTTAAATGACAACAGAATCATAAGGAAAAGGAGAAGGGGAGAAAAGGAAGTAAACAGTCCCACTTGACTACAACATGAAAATTACCATAGTCCCAAAAACTTTAAATTTTATTCAGCAAAAAAATAAGTACGAGTGAACACAGCTGCCCTCTGTTCTGCCTACACCCCTGGGACCTCTGAAGCTTCACATTCGCAAGGGAGTGAGTGCTGCTCCCAAGGCCCCAGCCTCAAACTCCCCGATGGAGAACGACTGTAGAGAAAGACCCTGGTGGCCGTCAGTCTGTGCCCGCTGCAGGGCAGAGTCTGGAGACAGCTGTGGTAGGAGGAAAGCAGAGCCTCGTGTTCAGGTAACGGTGGACCAAGAGTCACAGCCAAAATTACAGAATCTTCTGCTGCAAGGACAGCTGTCTCTGCATCCCTGGTGACATTAAGAAAAGGAAAAGCTGATATAGAGCCACACGCCTGGAATCCCAGCGCTCGGGAGGCTGAGGCAGGAGGACTGCTGGGAGTCTAAGGCCAAGTTGGGCTTTATAGTAAGTTCAGGACCAGCCTGGGCTACTCAGCAAAAGCTGCCTCAGAAAGAAAGAAAGAAAGAAAGAAAGAAAGAAAGAAAGAAAGAAAGAAAGAAAGGGAGAGAGAAAGAAAGAAAGAAAGAAAGAAAGAAAGAAAGAAAGAAAGAAAGAAAGAAAAGGGAGGAAAATGGAGTGAGGGATGGGTGCTGGGTTGACCGTTGCCTCAGAAAGACGTGACAGGAAAAGATGGAGGGAAACAGAGAATGTGAGAGCCTCCGTAGCCAGCCACCGAGTGTGCGCCCACACAGCCCCGGGGCACCGGCACCCGAGGAGCCCTCCTCAGTTCTACGTCATCACAACGCACATTTTTGGAAAAACAGTGACTCTAAATGAAATGTAGTTTTCAAAGGTTCATATGTGACATATTATTGTATGCCATGTTTGTGTGTGTGTGTGTGTGTGTGTGTGTGTGTGTGTGTGTGTACACATGCATGCGAGCAGTGCAACATGAGAATCTTTCAATGGTCTTCATGGCACAGATCTGTCATCCCACCACTCGAGGAGGCTGAGGCCAGTGGGTCACAGCTTGAGCCCAGAGTAGGCAACATAGCAAATTAGAGAGACCCTGTCACACAACTAAAAACAAAAATATGCTGCGATTGTAGCTCAGTCAGAAGACTCTGAGTCACTCATCTCCAGGAAAAAAAAAGAAGCATATGTATGTCTTGAGTCTTTTGGACTGCATACTGCTCCCTGGTGTGACTACAGTGATTCTGTTAGCTCTATTTCCACACATTTGCTGTGATAAACGATGTTACCTGGGCACCTTTACTTTCTCAGTAATTCTGTGGTCCCCATTTCACAGGCTAAGTAAGAAACTGAGACTGAAAACAGCTGCGTGCTGTGTCACTCAGCAGTGGTGGAGCCAGAATTCAAACCTAGGTGAGTCTATTTCTCTCCTACTGCACAATGTTGACTTTAAAAGATGCTTCAGACGTTGTGGGACTCAGTGAAGGAGAAAGGTGGCCAGATCCCTCATAACAATCCACCCGATAACAATCGCTAGGTCGGCCATCGTCCCCATCCAAGATGGAGCCGAGAACTCCATAGTCAGTGAAGCCGCCCACAGAGGACAGGGTGTGCGTGTCTGTGTCTGTCTGTCTCTCTGTCTGTGTCGGTCTGTGTCTGTCTGTGTGTGTGTGCAGAGACGTTCATCGTTACCTTAGGCCTTGAATACTGTCCCTCATAGTGTCATGGTATTTTATTTGAATTCAGAACAAATGTTTCAACATTTGGAAAAGAGAAGTCATGCTGCATCCTGGCTGCCACCCCCACTGAGCCTTCCATCACCCGGCTGCACGCAGCTGCACCCGCCCCTGCTGACCTCTGGGTGAGGGTGGCTTCCACAGCCTGTTTGAGCTACTCTGTGTTGCACTGGAGGAATGTACCCTTGTGCACCTTGTGCCATCTGCCTACTCAGTTTTCACTAGTTATTTCATAATTGAACATTTATTCCCCGTGGTAAACTACTGCTCTGACCCTTCTGTGCGTGAGGCAACTAGCAGCCACATTCAGGTCCACACCTGTGTCTTTGTGGCTATTAAGTTCCCTAGACTGTGGCCTGTATTAGAAATCCTAGCTCGTAGCAACACTAAGCTGTACTAATATTTCCAGGTTTTCTTTAAAAGTATTGTACTAGTTCCTTCTCAGCTGAAAAATGCAATTTCTCAGGGGTTCACCTTCTTACCAAAACTTGGCATTCTAAGCAGATGACAAATAACATTTAAGAACATATTCATACGCATTTATTTAATGACTGGAGAGGACATTTGCATCAAAATGATGTTTTATGCTTTGTTCTTTGAGGTTCTAGGGGTCAAGCTTGCGTCCTTTCTACTAAGCTATGTCTAGTCCAGATTTTTACTATTTATTTTGAGACAGGGTCTCAGTAAATCACCAAAGTGTCCAGGCAGGGATCTTCCTTCCTCATCCTCCCAGAGTGCTGGATTATGGGCCTGTAATATCAGGTTTGGCATCCTTTCATATTTCTGCTGAACATTTAAATTTTTTTCTATGATTATCTTGTTCATATATTTTGTGAGTGTGCCTATCAGTTTGAACTTTATCAATTATTTATTATATTGGATACTTATCTTTGAAATTTATAAGTGTTGTAAAAAAATATTACCTGACAGTATTTCTACTACTAGCCTGTCTTTTCTGCTACATAATGTTAATTTTTTTATACAGTTGAATTTTAAGTTTTATAATTTGAGCATTTATGGCTGGCTTAAAATTCTCCAAGATGGCTAAGAAAAACATATACGGCAATGTTTTAAAACTTAAACCCATACCTTATTTCTGAGCCATTTTTATAAAATTTAAAATAGGAATTTAATATCATTTTTCAACTATAAGCATTTAGAGCTCCTGAGTATATTGTGCCATTTTGCATTGAGCTATGTGCCAGTGTTTTCAAGCACCAAATTTTCACAGATCAATTATTGTGATTCTGATTTTATTCTCTGAGGCCTTAATCGACCCTCTATTTGGCCCCACACTGCCTACAATTGTTGCTTTACAATAACCTCTAATATCAGATAGAACAAATACTTTCTAAAAATTTCTCTAAAATTTCATATACAATAATCAAATTGGGCATAAAATGTTCTCAGCTATTTCTGTGGATTTACGTAGAAGTGATAAATCACTACGGGGGCACTGCCGTGTTCATAGTATTGAGTTCTTAGGCGTGGACTGGTCTGTGTTTTGGTGGTCTGCTAGTCCTCAGGCAATGTTTGTTTCCTTAACAAAGGCATTGAACACACTCTCTTCTATTTACACGTACAGGCCTTGCATTTGTTGTTGTTGTAGATATGCTTTTAAATATTTGTCTCTTTCTAGTAAACAGACATGTGTTGACTCTTATATATTAGCTTAATGTCAAGCGACTTCAGTTGCTAGTAAGAATTTCTCTGAAAATTCTCTGAGGTTTCCTACGGCATCATTACATGATCCAAAAATAATAGTACTCATTGTCCTTCCTGGTCAGGGGACATTTCACATCGCCCGTGTGTCCTTTTCCCCAGGAAAGCATTCAGAATGCAAGAGTTGTCTAGGCTGAGTCACAGCAGTCTCCTGGTCTTACCCACCACGACTCGAGCTGCCTCTCAGGACTGACTAGGAACATTGGCGGTGAATGGCAGTGGGCGAAGGTGTTGGCCCTGTCCACTCACAGAGAGGATCCGCCTTCTGCCTCTCCTCCTCCAATATGGTCACTAGGCAAATTATATCAACAAACTTTGCGACATTTAGAAAAAAGTTTTTATTCCTGAAATAAATGTAACTTGGTCTTCATTCCTGGTCCAACAGGCGACTTCCTTGTTTCGACAGTTCTTTCCTGCAAAGGGTCTTCAATGTCGGAGACTGAGCCCTCTCCTCTCCGTCCTATGCACCGTTCCCAAGGGGAGGCAGGAGAGTCTCCCAGTGGCTGTCCTCTGCCGTGGGAGCATCCGGCCTGCTCTGGCTGAGACTGCTGCCCTGCATAGGAGCTTCCAGTGTGTGCAGGGACCTGACCCATGACTGTTGCCAGCTCTGCACGGGTAAGCCTTCCACTGGCTCTGCTCATTGGGCACAATGAACTTCCTCAGTAAACCCAGCATCGCCCTTCCGGGGTTCAAACAGGAGACTGAGATCCCATGTTGCCACTGTCTTTTTTCAACTGGACCAAAATCTGAGAATGTCTATGCTGACACCTCTTGTCAATTCTGCAGTCACTTATTTCATACATGTCTGGATTTAATAAGTGAATATGCAACTTTAAGGTGTTGGCCCATTTATCCCCACGTCAGTGGAGTTCTAATTGTCCTTCCTCAGTTTTAACTCCATTAAATGTTAGAGTAGAAATGACCTGGAGAATGTTCGCTGTGCAGCTTCTGATGTTGAAATCTTGTATAAGATTTGATGCACTCATAAACATTTCATAGACGTGGTCTGGAACATGTTAACGGGTCAAGAGATTTAGTGAGTATATTTCAAAACAGCCCCCCAAATTCCATCCAATACATTAAGAATATTCAAATACCTTCTATCTCTACATGTGTGCAGATATAGACATGTTTGCTTTATCATTCTGTTACTCTCTAAACACAATGCTTTCTTAAAATAAATATTGAGGAGTTTACGGGTAGAGATTAGCATTTAAGGCACCTGGCTAGGAGGCACAAGCCCCCAAGTTCTATTCTCTCAAACAACATAAGCCAAGTGTGGTGGCACATGTGTGAAATCCCAATACTCCGGAGGCTGAGGAAGGAGGGTTGCCATGAGTTTGAGGCCAGCATGGACTACAAAATGAGATCAGGGCCAGCCTGGACCTCAGAGTGGGACCCTGTATATAAATATCTTTTAAAATTAATGAATAAAATACAAAACAACATGTACAAAACAATATCAATGGTACAAGGATTAGGATTCGATAAACATCATGGTCAAGACACACAGAAATAGAAGAAAATACTTCTCTTTTTATTGTTCTATTTTTAGAGAAGCAAGAAGCTTAAGACAGGAGCGATCTCACTACAGGCTTCTGAAACAAAAGCCATATTGCAAAAATGATCAATTATTTTGTCAGAATTGGCTGTTTCTCTCCATAGAAGTGTAGAGACAATTCTGTGAGAGAACAGAAAGTGGTAAGAACTTTCTCCAGAACCAAGGAGAAGATCAAGAGCAGGCTCAGCAAAACAGCATCTACAGCTCGAGACCGCGCAAGGGAAGGCTGACCCCAGACAGGCCGCGGGCTTCCGGAAACACCAAAATCCCAACAGGCATGTGGGACAAGGATAAAGTTACTTTATACTCAGAGGAAAATAAGGCTTCACTAGACCTAATTAATTAGCTTGGGGAAAACGTTTGAGAAGACACTGTCCCCACAGAGGGGAGGCCACGGGACGCCACGTGTGCCTACAACAGGGAGACCTGGACAGCCGTGACAGAGAGTAAACTGACAGTACTGGGCCGAGTAAGTGCGCACGCTTCCCAGCCAATCAGCATTGCCCAGGAATGCGTCACACAGACATTGCCACCCTCCGCAAGCATGAGGTCATAGTCTGTTCTCCGATATGTGTAAAATGACAATCAGATAGATTAGAGCAGAAATTCTCTTCAATGATAATTCCACCAAATTTAGATGAACTCGCCTCTACTGAGTACCAGGTTTGACCATTAGATCCCAAGCTAGTGTGTCCCAGAACACACACACTCTCTGAACCCACTGTGAACTCAGATGTTGCACATTTTTAAAATCAGAATTCAAGATCCACCCTGGTCGTAAGGGCTTTGTTCCTGTCTCTTTGCAACTTTCAGCTCACATTTATGGGTCTAAATAATGGTACAGAAGTGACAGAATTCGTCCTCCTGGGATTTGCTGGCCAGCACGGGTCGTGGCGGGTCCTCTTCCTGGCCTTTCTAGTGATCTACGTGGCCACCCTCGTGGGCAACACTGGGATGGTCCTACTCATCAGGACAAACCCTTCCCTTCACACCCCGATGTACTTCTTCCTCCAACACCTGGCTTTCGTCGACCTCTGCTATTCCTCTGCCATCACGCCCAAGACACTGGAAAACCTTGTGGGCACAAAAAAGTCCATCTCCTTTGTGGGATGTATAGTGCAACTACTCGTCTATGGTATTTTTATCACCAGTGACACGTTCATCCTAATGTCCATGGCCGTGGACCGTTACGTGGCCATATGCAAGCCACTGCGCTATCCAGTTATCATGTCCCAGAGGTTCTGCATCCAGCTGCTGGTTGGCTCATACATCATGGGTTTCCTAAATGCTTCTGTAAATGCAGGTTTGACTTTCTCCTTGAGTTTTTGCAAATCCAATATAATTAATCACTTCTTCTGTGACATACCTCCAATTCTTGCCCTGTCCTGCTCTCCCATTGATTTCAATATCCTGGTCCTTTCGGCCTTTGTTGGGTTTAACTTGACAGTCAGTGTACTGGTAGTTGTCTTTTCCTACATGTACATCCTGGCCGCCATCCTGAGGATGCCATCAGCTGCGGGTCGGAGAAAGGCCTTCTCTACATGTGCCTCCCACCTGACGGCTGTCACTATCTTCTATGGGACTCTGTCCTATATGTATGTATTCCATGGTACCAACAGATCCCAAGAGCAGGAGAAAGTGGCTTCCGTGTTCTATGGTATTGTTATTCCCATGCTAAACCCTCTCATCTACAGCCTGAGGAACCGAGACGTGATGGGAGCCATAAAACACCTAGGAAATAAGTGTTCTTAGCCTGAAACGTGACTTTTCCTGTCCACGTTGCTCAACAAAAGTGCTAACGGGGCTCACTTATTATCCAACTTCAAAACATTTGACAGCAGCTTTTAACAAACCAAATATATCTGAATTACCGAAAGCATCTTAAAGTTGTTCTAAAGATATCTCAAATGATTAAATAAATTAATTTCTTCACTGAGGTTTTTGGCTTAACACATCATAGGCAAGTAAACTAGAAAGCAGTTCTACAAATGACCTATGCACCAGGCCCAATAAGTGAATTTTGTATTTGCTTTGTGTTGTTTGGCTTTTTGCTTCTGTTTTCTTGTGTTTCATTTTGTTTTATTTCATTTCTTTTATCTTCTTTAATTTCATTTTGTTTGCATTGTACTGTCTGTGTGAAGTACTGGGGATTGGATCCAGGGCCTCCCTTGCTATTTTTGATTTCTTACTGTAAGTCAGGGTCTTGTCAAGTTGCTGAATTGTGCAGGCTGATAAATGAACTTCTGACTCACGTGTTTACTAAAACAGAATTGTCTGTAGAATTTTGTTGAGACAGAATCTCCCAAGGTTGCTAGGTTGACAATGGTGGGATTACACTTGTTACCCTTCTGCTCTTGCCTCGAGAGTCCTGGGGTTCTGGGCCTGCACCACTAGGCTTGGGTCAAAGTGAAGTTATCTGAAAAGAAGTTTTTATATCATTTTGATGAGGCTTTTGAAATGCTTATCACAAAATACAAAATTATATTAAAGAGAAGTAACTACTCAATATGTGTCGATACGTCTAGTATTAGAGTATATAGGGAGGTCAGAGAGGGGAACAGTATATTTGTTCTTCTCTTAAAAATAAAATCTGGGTGATTGGAGGGTGTTTTCTAGAAACCACAGGTATTCGGGAATGAAGGCAAACAATGACTGTAGTTCCCACAGGCAAGTTGATGGAGAAGAGCACTTGACACCCTGCTCGCCCAGGGATGCTTAGAGAAAAGAGCTCAGAGGCCCTCACTCCTGCCACTGCCTACCGCTCAGGAATGGTCAACATGCCGCCTTGAGACCGTGTCTAGTGCCCAGAGGGCAGAAACTCTGTACCGTGAAACGATCAAGCCACAACATTCAGCTCTGAACACTTGCAGTGTTTGCATCTTGGGCTGAAGGAAACGCCAGCTTAGGGTACTTGCTTCCTGGACCCCTGAGGATAGGGTCCACGTTCCACAGCTGTGACCACGGTACTGTGTTCCATGCTCAGTCCGGTGCCCTTGAATTTCGAGTTTGAACACAGCTCACTATTGGATTCAAGGGACAGTTTGGGATCATATCTAGCCCCCTAAGTACAAGATTGAGTTTCATAGCTGTAATGAGTGGATGCTATCAAGCACCCAGTCTAGCAGCCAAAAAGCTTTCAGACTAGAGCAGCAACACCAAGGAACAGGAGTCACCCCTGAAGGTAAAGGCAACATTCCATAGCAATGACCAGGGCACTGCATTCGGCACCAAGTCTGACGGTGAGGTGGCTCTCAGTGAGTTCAGGCAGAGGGAAAATGCCTTCTTGGGCCAGTGCCGTAGCCCTTACCAAAAAGGCTGGCACCCCTGGCCCACATTTTGTCTCCCCAGCAAAGATCTCAGATGCTTTTTGTTGTTGGTTGCCAGGATTTAGTCAATAGCTTCCAACATTAACTCTCAATGTTAGTGATCTAACTTCCCGAATAAAATAGGTAGAGTCTAGTATATTCGATCAAAAAACAAGACCAACCGTATGCTGCCTGCAAGATATATACCTCATTCACAAGGAACCACAGAGACTGAAAGTTAAAGTACAGAAAACTATTCCACACAACTGGACCCCAAATGCAAACAGAAGTAGCAAGACTGTATCTCAGGACATAAATCACAGTTATGCCAATAAAAAATAATGTAATATTCTGCATACTATTGGATTATAGCAGAATTAAACTGGCAATCAACAACAAAAAGCATCTGAGATCTTTGCTGAGGAGACAAAATGTGGGCCAGTTGTCCCAACCTTTTTGGTCAAGTTAGTTGAAGACCATTCTCCCAAAGGTAGGCACAGGGATGCTTGTTATCCAGCGGGTTGTTGGAGGACAGATTTGAAAGGGAGGGAGCAGGAGTGAAGCTCACCTGCCCCGGGCCCAGTCCCTCCAAGGGCACAGACCAACCCTGCGGCTGTGGACCACAGCAGTCTGTGGCCTTGGGAGGACCAGGATAAGCCGTTTCCCTGTGCCTATCCTTTTTTCTTCTCTTGTTCTTCTCTTTATAGTAACTATTGATATCTCTCTACAGCTGTCTACCCTTTCAAAATGCTTCCTCTCATATCTTGCAGAGTTTTAAGAAGCTTGACAGGCCTCCTTCAGCTGGCTTCCTTTCCTGTCCATGGCTCTGTTCTATCTGGTGGTGTGGCTGCTGGCACAATCCCTTCTCCGCCCTGGCTTTGGGTGTGCTACCTACCACACCACACTCCTACCTACCCAAACATGAGTGAACATCTCAATCAAAAAACTGGAGCTCAGTGCTACAGGGGACGATAGGGATCTGGTAGAGTGTCCCTCAGAGCTGCAGGACAGCCGGCCAACGTGTTTGTTCCACTCCCCTTCCCCATTGGCTGCAGGTTTGCCAAGGCAGCTCGTGTTCACACACTCATGCTGACCTCAATGCCCAGTGTTCTATAGCGTAAGAGATGTCCCAGATTCAGGAAGCCCATCCAGGCTGGGCCAACCAAGACAGACAAACTCCCTACCACAGACACACTGGCATCAAATAGCTGAGCAGAAGTGACATAAAACAGAGATGCCTCCTACTTGAGCTAAAGGATCAGCCAGTGACATGTGAGAATAAGGAGGAACTTTCTTGTCCCCCCGTCCTTGTGTACATGTGTGGAGTTGCTCCCTGCCCTCCCTGTCCTTATGTTTCTACTCTGAAAAGACAGGTGACATCCCGAGCCACAGTGGACATGTGAAACTGTGACACGACCGGTGTACGAGAAAGACGGAACCAATCAGAACAATGGACTCCCACGTGATGTTTAAGAAAGAAAAAACAAATATATGTATTTCAGACACAGGACCCGGGAAGTCCTTCTGCTTGTGGTTAAACACATCCCAAACCCAAACCCAGAATAAAGATGTCAGTTCATAACAATAGCTCTCTTCATACATCTGTTGGCTCATTAAAATCCTACACACCAAAGAATTTAGCGTTTTCTTTTCAGATCAATATATTTAGGGTTTCCATCATAGCAGCTTTACAAACGCACACAAAGTTTCTTATTCCATAAATTTTTACTTGAATTATGCTGATATTGTCAAGAGAAACTAGAATAAATTTTTCTTTATGTACATATGATTTTAGAAATACATAAATTGCTAGAAAAATGAGGGATTAAGGGTTTATATTTTCTTTAAAGAAACAATGGTGGCTAACATGATGTTATATGTTCAAATGCTTTCCAATTTGAGTTAGGTCCCCATGTCTTTGAAAATAGCCAGGTGTATTGTAATTACGGCGATAAGGCTAGACCAAAATATAGGTTCTCATATTTAGGGAAAAATATTCAACCTGACTTGTAACAACAAAAATAAGTGATTGTGGAATCACAACAGAACCGTAACCAAAAGAAGCAATATCCAGAAGCCCCTAATTCCCATCACTTGAAAAACTGCTGTCCTAAGAAAGTTTTGATATTATTCAGTGAAAAACTAACCATTGCTTATTTTCCACCTCCACTCCTAGAAACCGGAAGGAAGCACTGGCCCCTTAGGCACTGGTGTAAACTCCACAAAGTCACCCTTAGCTCTCTTTCCAGCTCTAACAGACAAACTTTGAATTTATGTCTTTCTTAATAGAAGATATCTGAAGAGATATCTCTAATATGACTTTTGTACACTTCAATGGTCCTCTTGGATACTTATTCCAAAATACAAAATTTCGGTCAAGATACGAGCATAACCAATGCTGTGTAAGTACCACTCCATCTAACCCTGGGAAGACTCACGGGGGAAGACAGGTCTTAAGAAATTAGATCCTGCTTGATTTTCCGTTTTTGAGTTTTCTTTAGAGAATATTTGGTACTGTTTCCCCGTGGGCATTTATTTTATTATTATAAAGCAATTTTGGAACGACTACATCCTATTATTAGGTGACATCACAAAAAGATTTCTCGCATTCTTCTCCCATATCTCCTTAGTCAGCTAAGTGGCAGGGAAGCGTCCCCAGGAGGCTCATCCAGACTTCTCCAGCCTTTTCAGAAGGCCCAAACTCATAGGCTCAGACCGGAAAGGGAGACAGGGAACCACTCACAACCCAGACAGACCAAGGCGGTGTATCACAGCCCATGATATACCAAATGGAGAAAATACATTTTTAAAGTTATAAGAAGATTATTTGATAGAATAAGATGAATTAAATTCATATATAGGGCAGTTTTAAAGGAAAAACTGATCAAACATGCCTACAGACAAAAATTTAGTGCACTCTGCTTCTGCAACACACATGTACAGGCACAGCGGTGTCCAAATAGGAGAAATTGGGAAGGGGTTTCCAAGACTACGAACTGGGCTGCAGGAACCCCGCAGGCAACAGGGAGTCAGCCCATCTCTCGAGGTTTCTACCATTTGGAATTCAGAAGGCCTTTAAAGCACCGTAAGATTAAAGAGGAAATAAAGCCAAACTCCTAGGTGCCTGTAATATTTTACATGCCTTTTTAGAAACATTAAACTATTTTAAAATGCCCAGATACATGTGTAACTCTGGAAATACAGTAATTGGAAATAAAAACAGACTTCCACTTTAAGAGACAAGAAAATAATTTTAAGGTGAGAAAAGAAGGAACATTATGTTTCCTTAATTACAATGAAAATTTAATTACATTTGAACAGATAAAATTAATGAGCCTGAGATCACATTCTCTAAAGAAAGCACAGCAGGAGACAGGTGTGGTGTCTTACCGTCTCCTCAGCGGTTGTCTTCTCACGAAACATAATAAGAACAAAACATTTAAAAATGAGAAGAGGCATAGGGCACAAGGCAGAAATAAATTAGAGGTTCCGACGGGAAGATGGTGTTTCCCTCAGGATAGATCGGTTACCAACAGACACGCAGATGATAGTAAAGGACAAGGAACAAGGTTCCGCCTTCTCCCAACTGAGGCACCACGTGTGCGTCTAAATCTCACTATGGACTGGACAAGCCACCACGACACGAAGGCTGGAGGCGCAGGGAAAGCAGCGAGCGGTTCAGATCGTTTATGTGACACAAGGCAACAGCTTAAGATCTGGCCTGTCGCTCATAAGTGTTTAATATAAAAACAGGAAATAAAACCAGTGCAAATTTCACAATAGTATGTTAAAAGAATATTGTTTCCAAGCCCAAGTCAGCTCACTGTAGGAACCTAGGGACATTCGGGGCTGGAGAACCCGATACAACCGTTACCTTCAAGATGGCTCGTCACTGAAGCACGTGTCACAGGAATAAGTCTGTCAGAAGAGCCTGGGTGCCCATCACTGGGTGCGTGGACAACACACACAGGAAGAACGAACCTCGTCATTCATGACGCATGATCCAACGGGAAGGGGGAGGCTGCTTTTTGGGGCACCCAGGGTACCCAGCGCATCGCAGGCTGGGAGGGAAGCCAGCGGAGCAAGGACACAAAGACTGGAAGGTCCGTTAGGTCCCAGGGCAGCAGGGCAGCTGCCGGACGGGAGGGGACTAGAGCTTGTGACAGCGACTCTCGGGGAGGGCAGCGGGAGGCCGGGGTCACGGGCTAGGGGACCGTGTGGGCTCTGCTCTATGCCCTGCATTCTTCTGATGGCTTTGTTATCTGCCACCAAGAAGAAGGAGGAGGACAGGAAGAGAAAGAAAGGAAGGAAGGAAGGAAGGAAGGAAGGAAGGAAGGAAGGAGGGAAGGAAGGAGGGAAGGAAGGAAGGAGGGAGCAGCACGTGGACGGCTCTCAGACGCCAGGCCGGGTCCCTAAGGGCAGTCTCGTGGAAATCACTTTTGTCCCTCTGGAGGTCCCCTTTTCAGCAGAGTAGCTAACAAGCATTGTTTACCCAACTCCATCTCAGCCCCTGGAGCCTGCTGTTCCCAAGGGTCCCCGGGGCCCCACTAAAAACTCCCTGCCCCTGAGGAAGCACAGACACGGGCCATCAGCCTGCGCCTCCGCTGCGCGGAGAGGACCCGGGGCTGCTCAGGTGGGAGTGGACGATGCCAATCCCGCCTTAGCACCGGCCCAGCCTGGCGGCCGGGGCGCAGGAGGTAGCCCGACAAAGCGTGGGAGCAGGCGGGGCCAGCGGGCTCCCGGAGGCCAGGAGGACCTTCACCCCACGGCTGGAGGGCAGCGCCCCGCAGCGAGGGAAGTGGCGTGAATGGACACCCAACCGAAGAGCCAAGGAAGCAGCCGGCCGGTCTCCACGCCTTCCTTGTTGCATTTGCGGTCATCATTACCAGACCCCGGGGAGCCTCCTTCCTGCCCGCGTGTGCCGCGACGCGCTGCGCTCGCTTCCGGCAGACCCTAAGAAGTAGGCTCCCCTTCCTCCTCTTCGTACCTGTCTGGCTTTGTGCTTCCAAGTGCTTGGAGACGCACAGGAAAAACCACTAGGACAGTCCGGCCAACCCTGCGCCCAGCGCCCCCCACAGGTGACAGACGGCGTAGTCACACTGGGACACCGAGGCCAGGAAATTGAAACTGGCCGTGTGTGTGTGTGTGTGTGTGTGTGTGTGTGTGTGTGTGTGTGTGCAGGTGTGCATCCGTGACCGGCCCCAGGCTGCCCCAGGCTTTCCGCCCTGACCCCTCACACGGGCGCGCGCCCCACAGCCCCTGAGCCCGCTCTGCCTCCAGTGCCCTCGCCTTGATAGCGCTGGGCAAGCGCTCCTACCTTTGATCTCTGGAGCCAGCTTTCCTCCTTCCCTCGGCACAACGCCGATGACAGCCGCCCAAGCCGGGGAATCAATCAACGGTTGGTTCTTCTTTATTTCCACAGTCTCCACGTACCCCTACCTGGAACAGTAACCTGCTCCAGAACAACACAGGTGCTTAGTGTTTGAGGCTTACACGCACGGAGCTGTTTATGAAGCCTGGAGTGCACACTCTAACGCAGGCGTGGCTTCTGCAAATTGACTGTCGTCCAGGGGCACAGGGGCGGGGCTCCGGCGTGACCGCATGTGCAGGTCCTTAGGAAACTACAAATATTTTTAAGGGTGATTATTCCTCTGATGAGTCCAAGGCCAGCCTGGGCTAGATAGTGAGTTCAGAACAGGCCTGGGGTACAGAGCGAGACACTGTCATCAAAAAAAAAAAGCTTCCATGTAATATTTAGGTCATATTTGTGCTAAAAAAAAAATGATGCTGTTGGTCTGACATTCGACCTGTTACTGAGCGGCCTGTGTTATATCCAGCAGCCTTAACGTGTGGTTGTCAACGTCTCCCTCATTATCAATGCATCAACTAACAGGCAAGGAAGAGAGAATGTAGAAAGTCATATGGGTCTGGTTTCACATGAAACAGGACTGAGTGGGCTGGCTGAGTCCTGCGGCACATACTACACCGGCTCACGGTCCACTGGGCAGAAGTGACGTTCTGAACACTGCTTTCCAGTCTGCGCTGACACGTGCACTGGTGGGAACAAGGCAGCTCCCATCACAGCCGGTAACTGCGGGCCTGGAGCTGGGAAAGGCGCTGAAGGATAAAGGCACTGGCTCAGAGAGGTTGAGGGGGGGCGGTACGGGAAAGGTCACGTGTGAGGGCATCACACATGAGCATCCAGTCAGGTGCAAAGGTATCATAAAACCAAAGACACGTAGGACTCAAAATGAGACATCATTACATCTGAATCAAATTGTGTGCACTTGACTCTTTTCCTTAAAGAAGGCCGTATCTAAAAGAAAGCACAATCCCATGGAAACCACAGGCTCAATTCTCTCTGACATGTATGAAACGAGAGGATTATCGGGTTCGTGGAGAAAAATCCTCCGATGGGAGTTGTAAAACACAACCACACAGAGCAGGGAGCCGTCAACCGTGAGGTCCACGAGTGGACAAATCCTTCTAGCTATGACTAATTCTATTAATTTCAAGAGCTTGAACTAGAAGTAAACAATTAACTAAAATTATAAATGGGTTAAAAATAGATGTATGATGCTTAAAAATACAAAATCATACTTGAACACTGCCTGGTGCAGACAGACACTTGTTTAGCAAAATGGAAAAGTACAATAATTGATATTTCTTAGAGTCACGCATTGAAGTCACTACCGGTATATTGATTGTTCTTCATGAAAAAGGAATGCAAGGCTCACACTGAAACACTATTTCAGTGGTGTTTTCTTGTCAAAAACAACAGAAAAAATGGGGGGAAAAGTAAATCTCTTTATGGGTTTTATTAGGACAGGCCAACCTAAAAACAGAGACGTGAAATATAAGAACCTCATCCTTTCAAGAAGTCACCAAGATTTCTCTTCTGGTCTTGGCCCTCTCTAGATTTTTGTCGATCATGTCAAGAGGAAATGACACTGAGGTGACTGAATTCTGCCTTCTGGGATTTGGTGTCCAGCGTGAGATTCAGTGTGTCCTCTTCGTTGTGTTTCTCATGATCTATGTGACAACCATGGCGGGCAATGCCGGGATGATCCTGCTCATCAACGCCGACCCCAGGCTCCAGACGCCCATGTACTTCTTCCTACAACACCTGGCTCTTGTTGATATCTGCTACACGTCGGCCATCACCCCCAAGATGCTGCAGAGCTTCGTGGTGGAAAACAAATCCATTTCATCTCGTGGTTGTATGATGCAATTATTGGTTGTTGCAACATTTGCAACCAGTGACTGTTACCTCCTGGCGACTATGGCCGTGGACCGCTACGTGGCCATCTGTAAGCCACTTCACTACCCCGTCATCATGTCTCGAACAGTCTGCATCCAGCTGGTAGCTGGCTCCTATCTCATGGGCTCATTAAACGCCTCGGTGCACACAGGCCTCGCCGTTTCACTGTCCTTCTGTAAGTCCAACATCATTGATGACTTTTTCTGTGATTTTCCCCCAATTCTCTCTCTTTCTTGTTCAGACACTAACATCAACATCACGCTAATTATTGTCTCTGTGGGATTTAACCTGACATTCACTGTGTTGGTGGTGATTCATCATGGCGTCCACCTTAAAGATGTCCTCTGCTGCCGGAAGGAAGAAGACCCTCTCCACGTGCGCCTCCCACCTGACAGTAGTCACCATTTTCTACGGGACCCTCTCGTACATGTACCTGCAGCCTCATTCTGGTGATTCTGGGGATAAAATGAAAGCCGCTTCGGTATTTTATGGCATTGTGATTCCCATGTTGAATCCTCTGATCTACAGCCTGAGAAACAAGGAGGTAAAAGAGGCTGTAAAAGTGATAGTGAAAAAGTTCCTGTAGATTGGCCCCAAACTGCTACAATTCGGCCCATCAAAGCTCCCACTGGAGACGTGTTCCCACAACTTAATGGTTCTAAAATAGGGAACATAGTTACATCTGAAACTAATTCTGGTCCATTTGAGAGATAAGCTCTTAAAACGCGGAAAACAGTGAGAACGTCTCCTAGGACTGAAAATGCTTCCAGAGAAATGCAAGGGCGGACTGGTTTTCCAGCCTCTGCCTTAACCACATACAGCACAGGAGAGGCTACTTCCCCCTGTGCGTGGTTGGGGAGATGCCTAATTGCACAGGAAATGCCTAATGTCCTTCTTCTCTGCATCCCATTATCAATTTCCTCCTTTGCTGGCTCACTGGTGACGTGTGATTCACTCTGCCACCCAGAGAGACGATGTCCCTTCCAGGGTCGGCACATCAAGGTGGGGAAAACGTCTTTCTCCGCCCCTGCTTCCCAGCACTTAGCATCCTGTTAGTGCATCAACGCTGCTGCTCGGCAGAGACTTGCTGAGTACGTAAGTGGAGGAACGAGAGCAAACGAGAAAGGGCAGGAGCCTCGCCAGGTACTGTACTGCAGGGTGGGAGGTTGTAGCCAGCAGCTTGGCACAGCTGTGTCTGGGCTCGAAAGAGGGCCTACAGCAGAGCCTGTGGGTGAAGAAACTCCTTGGAACAGCAGAAGACAGTGTAATAAGGGTGACAACCCACAGAATCTAATCTTAAAGCGCCTTTCTGTCATTTTACACGCTGAAGGCTAGAGTAAAAGAACTGCAGGTCCCCGTGAGCAGACCGTTGCCTCTGATCTCCCATGTCTTTATATGATTTCATTGCACGGGGTCTGGAATAAACACGTGAAGCCACCCTGGGAGCTTTCACAACCTACGAGGACCTCACAAAGGGTTTCTCTTTGGTTATTTCTCATGTTGTTTTGTTTGTGTTTCCGAGGTCAAGTAATATGAGCGTGTGTGAGGAGGACAGAGACAAGCATCTCATGGCACACGCGGACACTAGCAGGGGCTTGGATAGACGTGTCATGTGTCCCGAATGGGGCAATTCTAGCAAGGGAGGAGGAACAGCGCCCCCACCATTCCTCACCAAACAACTGCCACGTTTCTGACCTTAATCCTGACACGTGGATGTGTCCCCTAAAGGCTCCTGAGCTGGAAGCTCCGCCCCCAGTTTGGCAAAATCAGGAGGCAGGGGAGCCTTTAAGATGGGGCACCTATGAGAAGGTCACCAGAGGCATCGCCCTCACAAAGAGCCTCGCCGTCTTCGCCAGACCCCAGTAAGTTCTCACAAGCGGTGGTTGGGAGAGAGTGCGAGCAGCCCCTCCCCATTCTCCAGGCGATGTCCTGCGTGTGACTCTCCCTTTCGCACGCAGTCTACCGAGAGGCCATGTGCCTGCCGTGGTGCAGCCGGACGGTCACTCCAGAGACCGCATCATCCTGGAGGGATTTTCAGCCTCGAAATCTGTAAACAAAATAAACTTTATCTCTGCACGTCATTCATCTCGCTATGGCAACGGGAAATGAGATAATAGACTTAATCTAGTCTTGGTGCAAATCTTTCGTTGGTACAGTTCAGAAAAAGACCCGGCCCCTGCCAGGGGCAGTAGTGCTCAGGGGCGGGAGACCAAGAGCAAGTCCAGGGCCTGCAGAACCCAGGCAGGATTATCACAAACTAGCCAGATGGCCACGCTCATCCCAGGCACAGGGACACGTGTCCCAGGGTCTCTAGAGTCAACAGTAGTGTCAGTAGTGCTGTTGGCATTATTTGTACTACCACGCTGGCATCGATATGGGCACATGTTCTCTACAACACGTATCAGGCAGCGAGATTCCCTCTCTTCTCATACATGTCAGTATATGTCACCAACCTTCCTCAGGGCTATGCGAGCTCTACTCAGCCCCAGGATAGCCCATGGGACCAATGGCATCATTGCCCTTGGGAACGAGAAAGTGGTAAGTACTCTGTGGTGATATCATTAATAATAGGAACAGGGCCTAATACACTGTCCGTGAAACAGTGTGTCATGTAACACACAATGAAGTTTAAAGTGAGAACATCATGCTTAGTGAAGTGAGTCAGCAGCAGAAGGTGAAACATCGAATGGTCTCTCTGATATGAGAGACCCAGATCACAACACCTATGGAACTTAAAATGAAAAACAAAGTGAAACGGGGGGTAGGGGTAGGGTGGGAGAGGAGGGAGAGAGGGGACGGGAAGGGGAGGGACAAAAGGAGAAAGCCCTTGTCACTTCGACAAGACACGCAGGTGCACAAAACGCTCAACTTCATTGTAAACCTTAAATTTTGCACTTATACATATCAATAAAATGGGGGGGGGGCACCATTGTGTGTATCAGAAAAATGTAGAAGCGACTCACACACTCACGGGCTAAATTTGTTAGCCCAGGTCCTCTAAGAAGCCGACAGCTGATCCACTTACACATGCAACTACTTTGTTGAGAAATTTCCCTGCAAAGTGAGACATGAAGGGCAATCGGGGAAGCTGAGACGCTGCAAATGTGGCCCCGAGGGAAGGGGGGAGAGAGGGAGATTGGGTGGAAGCTTCTGAGACCGTCGCGGAGCAGAAAGAAGACTCGGTAACGTTGTCGAGAGATCCTCGAAGCACAGGAGACTGACAACAGAGTCCTGCGCCTCTCAGGAACAGGCCAGCCTGACAGGCCCCTGCACACATAGCCCCTGGCAGCAAGGCTGCACTGTAGTGAGAAGTTTACAGACTTAACCGCATGATAGCCACACACACGAATAAACTAAGTGGGCTTGAAGCCTATAATGCACGAGTGAAATTGAATGAGCTGGTACCTCTCCCAAACAACAGAGAAGTTTCAGAGATATTGGGTAAAAACAAGCGTCTCGGGAGAAAACAGAACTGAGAGGTCAATATCTGCCCCCATTGTGTAGCACTAACTTGTAGGCTTCAATTCCTGAATGGAATAAAGGAAAAGAAGGAAGATGGCATTTTGGAAGAGCTGTGGTCTGCTTGAGCAGGCGCACCATTCCTTTGGACCTTGGTCTCCAGTGTCCTCAGCCATCCAATGCAGATTCATACCAGTGACTCTACAGGGACCTTCCAGACCCCTGACCTTGGGCTGGGCTGCACCCCGGAGCCATCTTGTTCTGTGGCTTCCAGCTTCTTGAGCTAAGAAGCTACTGGACCCTCCAGCTTCTGTGCCCAGGTGGTCATTGTGGTCTTCCACCTCTGATCCTATAATCCCACCTAGTAAATCCCCTTGCACAGTTATACGTCTATTCTCTAGTGGTTCTGGAGAATTCTAACCAGCATACTCCTTATCCAAACATGCTTCTCACAGTTCCTCGATATGATGAGGCTGAAAAGTTCAATTTTCAAATCTTTTAGTTCCAGTTCTTCTTTGCTTGAATCATTTTGCTGTTTTTGAATTACACTATCAGCGATCTAGAGGAACCAACAAACCCTTTAAATACCTTACTTGGAAATCTCCTCAACAAAGTATTCCACTTTGCTGCTAGACGCTCCTTTCTTTAGTTCTGAGACCTCACTGAAATTCTTTTAAAATTCTGTTCAAACACACACACTCACACACACACATAAGCCTTTCTGGCATTCACCTAAAGAAATCTTTCAGCATCTAGCCACTGCCCACCTCCATAGCAGATTCCAGAGTTCCAATTTACACCCCACTCCTTGTACCAATTACTGTCTAAGTTAGTCCAGGCTGCTCAAATAAGTTATCATATGCCAAGTAGTTTCTAAATGCTGAGAATTTATTGCCACTTCTGGAGTCAGGAAATCCCAGATCAGGATGCTAACATTGCTGGGTTCTTGTAAAGGCCCTTTTTTAAACTCATGTAAGGAAGAAAGAAAGGAGAAAAGAAAGAAAGAACTCTATGTGTTCTTCTTGATGGGAAAACATCTCTTATAAGAAGTAAACCTTCATGACTTAATTTCCTCCCAAAGTCCCTAGCCCCTCTAACTCTTAGTTACCATTCAACAGATGAATTTTGCAGGGATATTAAGATTCAGTCGATAACACCTTCTTAGTAATAAATTATGAAACACAAAAGTGAATTGAAATGAGTATCCTTCCCATACACTTTGCAATTTGCTGTACTCCTTGAAGGCGTGTCCCAGGCAACAGAGGTGGGGGCGGGAAACAAGAGAAAAGAACTATGGAAGGAGAAACAGGAACCGATGAACTGCTCAGCTGGTGCACAGTCCTGGAAACTGGAGCACAATCTTCCAGGAAACGCCGACCAACCCCGTGAATAGCCTTCGGAAGTGTTCCTGTGAAGGACTGATGGCCTCGGTATTTGCTCAGCAATTCACTCTGGCTTGCTCAGAGCTGTCCAAGGGCTGCTGTCTCCGCACATCTGTGGTGGCTCTGATCATCCATATCCTCTGAGACATTTCTTTTCCTTTTTTTTTTTTTTGCTTTTTTCTTTTTTATATATACATGAAATTCCAGTTCTATAACATATTAGAGACATGGGGTTTGGGGAATCAGTGAGCATCTATGCCCACCCCTTTTTCTGAGGTTCACCCCTTTCCTGGCCGACCATTGTCCCTCTTGGTACCCTGTCACTCATGTTGGGGCCTTTTAATGCCATTATTTTTGTAGATTTTATAAAAGGGACACATGTCTACAGTCAGTCTTTTGTGTTTGGGCCATTTTGCTGAGCTCTATGGACTCTAGGTGGCCCCGTTTTTATTCAAAAGCTTCGTATCTGTCTTTCTTTATGTCTGCATAGTATCCCATTGTGTGTATGCACCACATCTTTAACTATTCCTCGGTTGGTGGCCAAGTAGGTTGTTTCCAGGATTTGAGTATTATGAATTGTGCTGCTATAAACATGAATCTGCATGTGTCTTTTTGGTATGTTGACTTTATTTCCTTTGGAAACATGCCCAGTAGAGCAGTAGCTGGATCAAACAGAATTTCTATTCTCAGCTTTCGTATGAATCTCCAGACTGCTTTGCGTAGTGTTTGTACCAGACTGCATTCTCGCCAGCAGTGGAGTTCCTTTTTTTTTCCACACCCTTGCCAACAATTGTTGCTTCTTGAGCTTTTGATGTAGGCCATTTTCACTGGGGTAAGGTGAAACATCAACCCAGTTTTTATTTGTTTCTCTGATGGCCATAGGCTTGTTGGCCATTTGTACTTCTTCTTATGAGAGGCTTCTTTTCATTTCAGCTGCCCACTTCTTGATGGGATCATTTATTTTAGGGGGTTTATGCCTGTAAGTTCTTTATATATTCTAGATATTAAAGTGAGACATTTTTGAGGCACAGAAACAAGAGCTTCAATAACAGAAGGTCTACTAGTAGCCAGGACAGAAATCACTCACCCATGCACTGAAGCCAGGTACTGAGGCAATGTGGCTCAATGTGCACATATATCTATGTGACCCAGGTTTAGCTAATGCACAGAAACATGGAAGTCGATCTGTAGTGGATGTAGGTGGAAACCTGCCAGAGGGTTCGGTGAAGCATCTCTTTTCCTCCTCGGGGTACACATGTGATTGCTGCTCTGTACATGGTAGACACCTTGGGCTACGAGGCAACCAGCACACGAGGAAAAGGCTGAACTCCCCACACGACACTGGACTTGGCCCCCAGTCTCTTGTTACAAAGGAAAAATAAGTCTCAATTTTTCATCCAGAGTAAACTGGCTTTTCTTCCTCTAGAAATTAGACTCACTCCTAATGGAAACCTAAGTCATATAATAAATAGTAATGAACACCCGTTCAGGGCCCTTGGCATAGCTCTCTATCACTTTTCTGCTCATTAATTTAAAAACTACTAATGCACAGAATCCACCTTTCTCCTTCGAGACTGATCAAATTAGAGGCTTAACTCTAGCAGCTTCTTAGCCAAGCACAATTCAAAGTCTTCCCACAGATCGTTCTCTGACATATTCTCATGTTATAAAGTGCATATGAAATAAAGATTGCATTTGCATGAGGCTGACTTTAAATATGTATGAATTTTTTCAGAAAAAAAGAAGTGATCAAAAGTAAGTTTTTCTTTAAGTATAATTGATGTAATAATTAAAAATGTGCTCCAACAGCAGTATCTCGAACGTCACCCTAGTGGCCATATGCCCTTGAATTTAGGTCAGATTTGGAATTTTTTTCCAGAAAGCCATATATCTTGCTGACTGAGGTGATAAAGCTAATTAGCTAGACCTGAATCCAGGTTCCTAGACGTGAGCACACGTGAAATGAACCTCATTCACAACAAGAAAAACACAAGATGCCTTTCTCTGACAACACGGAAACACAGAAGCCGGAAATCCATAGCCCCTCATGACAATCACATGACAAAACTGTCTCTCCCAGAAAGTTTCAACTTTGTCAGTGCAAAATAGCTGGCGAACTCGTTTGCCCAGCTCCCGGTGGGTCTTCAGACCTCCGGAGAATTGAGGGCTAGTCCCTCAGGGCCCTGGAAACTCCTGAAGGGAACAGTAAGCAGAGAAACTCCTGGGTGGGCAACAGCCTGCAGCCCTTGCTGCAGAAGGAGGACCCGGAAGCAGCGACGCCTTTGACATTCGCTGCATCCCACGACAGCGTGTGCAGGTGCAGGTGAGGTGGGTGGGGACAGCCAGAGACCCCAGACCCTTCTCCCCGGAGCCGCAGGAGCCATCCTGAGTAGTGTAGGGGAAATGCAGGAGGAGACAAACTGCGCTGAGAATCCATGGCAAAAGCATGTGAAAAGGCAGATGATTGAATGGATGGAGGGATGGATGGATGGAGGAAGGAAGGAAGGAACGAACACAGTGCATTGTGTGTGTGGTTTTTTCTGAGCCGTCCGCAAGTGCCTTCCCAAACCTGGGCCTGTCCTGTGACGTTTGCTTGCTCAGTTCCCTGGGTGACCCCATCCGGTTGCAGTTCAGACGGCCTCGGGTCTCTGTGGCTTCCCTGACCAGCCCGTGTGCTCACTGCAAGGGAGGTGTCCAAAGAGACCTGCGTCTCATTGATTTCTGTCACAAATTTACCAGGGAAATGTGTTTTTACAAACATACGGGTGTGCTTAGCACTGTCTGAGTGGAGAATTGAAGAGAATCGGTTCCCCCTCCCTCGCCACAGCTGCCACGCCCGCCTGTTTCTTAGCACCCTGGAAGGGACCAGAGAAGCCCAGGTGGGCAGCAGGCCGGGCTGACTACATCCCCCACAACAGGCGAGGTCTCACTCACACTGGCCGCCTCATCTGGTGCTCCCGGAGCCTGAGGAGAGAATCCCAGCGAGGTTACCAGGGGAGGGGGCTTCTTTCTATGGTGGATGTCTGTACTGAAAAATACTCAACGTGTGCAGTAATGTCACATGGCCCACGTAGCCACTGTCTAACTTGTCACACTCACCTTGAGTTGCTCAGCCATCCACCTGGAAAGTAGGTCTGCATAGATGCTGTAACACCAGCTTTCTGGGTTCTCTAATAGCATGCCTACACTGCTGTGAACATTCTTGTATATTTATTGATATGTATACACATTCATACATGCTTGGGAAAATCCTTGTATGTGTGGTCATCAATTTCTCCAGAATCTATAGCTAAATTGAGGACTCTGGGTCAAAGTAAGACACATATTTACTTCTACTAGTATTTCCAAATATGCCTCCGACACGAGGTAATTTCCCATCACAGCACGAAAGCACGAGGTCCTGAGGGGCCACGTTGGCACCAAAACTTGGTATTTAAAGTCGATGAGCATAAGACTGTACTCAATGCAGTACGCATCACAGTTATCTGACTACCAACGCTTTGTGCATCTCTGGGTGTGTGTGCTTGGGGTGGGGGGGGCTGTGCATGCATGCACGTTTGTGCACACGCATGGGGGTGGGGCTGGTACCGGAGACTGAGCCCAAATATTTCACTCTGAGCTATTTCCCCAGCACATTTTTCCATTTCTGGATTTTGGGACAATGCCTCACTAAATTGCTTTGTTTTCCAAGCTAGGTCTGAGTTTGCAATCCACCTGCCTCAGCCTCCCAGAATGCTTGAATTACAAGCATATTGCTGTTTTTTGTTTTTCTTTTCTATAATTACCTAGCTCATGTCTGTTGTGAATGTTTCCTTTGGGTTGATTTATAGAAATTATTTATATGTGCTGTGTACTAAGCCTTTGGCATTTAAATGAGTTACAAATAAATCTACCCAACTAAGTTTCCAGACAGTACCCCGTATTTTCTTTTCCGATATAGTTGGTTTTGTTATTTTAATACAATTGAATTTTGATGATTTGTGCTTTTATGCTTTGTTTAAATTTTATCTTCATATCTAAATCATAGAGATCTGGCTACATTTTATACTCAAAGCTTTGCAACTTAATATTTATTTGACCAAAAGATTAGTACACAGCACATATAAATAATTTCTATAAACCAACCCAGTAGGCAGTCATGGTTGAATTGGAAATTCCCTGGCAAAAGTGACTTGATTGGGACATGGAATCCCATCTTGGTTCCTCAGGCTGTAGATCACTACGAGGAAGAAGATCAGTTTTATTATTGTTATTTCTAGGGAATATCAGGTGAAGGAAATGGTGAAAGAAATGGAATTTCTCCCACTTTTTTTTCAAAACACCAATTACAAGGCAAAAATAATCAATTATTTCAAATTTATGATTTCTGGTCCCCAAAAGACACTGTAAACAAAGTTAATTGGTGATGATATTTGAAAATCTTAGTCAAATCGCCAATTGAGGAAGGACCCAACTCTATGTTTTTGTAAGGAAAGCATTTACAAGCCAACACAATAGAAATACATGCAAAAAAAATCGGTAAGCAATTTGGCAAAAAATAGAATACCAAAGTTCCAACAAGAGTATTAGATGATGACCAAATTAATTTGTGCTTAAAGAGGAGAAAAAAACAAGTAGTAAAAAATAATGCTCCCAGGCTAAAGAGGATATGAGAACCCCAACACGCAATGAGCAGTGTGCCTGTAACTGATAGTGGCAGGTCAATACAGATTGAGTTAAGTGTATGCATATTACCCTCAGACTCAACAGGCTTGTCTTTAGACATATATCCAGTGGAAAAGCTATTTGCACTGGAGGCAAGGGACCTGCAATTTGCTGTTCATGACACATAGGAAATTAAGATAGAGCAGTGCTATGCCGGTTGCAGCCCAAGGACCGGCATCAGACCTGGAACTCTCTTACCACTCCGTGACATGATCAGTAATTAAAGTCAAATGGAGCATTTAAAATGATAGTAGAATTTTGACAATGCTGAAATCTTTTTATTATTTTTTTCAAAAATACTGGAGGATAACAAATTGAAGACAAACACTTGACATTCTTGGATAAATATATCCATAGAGAATTCAACTTGACCGTGAGTCATGATGGCCAAGTCAGTAAGAGGGTTAAAGGGCAAACGGAAAACATAGAAATGGGATGTGGTCAGACAAAACCCTAAGGAGAAGCCAGGATTTTCAGAGACAGAGCTAGTTTATTCAAGTAAATTGGGATAATTTAACTAAGATATAGAGAGCGTAAGATACATCATAATTAAATAAAGGTATTTTGCATCTTTCCTAATTGATACATTCATAAAATGCCTACGACTTTGTCCCCTTGGAACACGGCTACTATTGCTGGTTATTTCTCCAACTGTAGGTGAAAAATCATGCGTTCAATGTCAAGTCTCAGATTTCGAAAACCAGCCCATTTGGTCACAAGAGGAATCTGTGTCCTCTCAGGAAATCTAACCCCATACCGTTCCAAACCCAAAAAAGTTAAAGATCACAGTAAACTCAGCTGTCTGCATTCTTCTTTCATTGTGACTTTTTCAGCTGTTTGACCCATGCTGGTCATGGAGCAGATGAATGGCACAGAGGTGACCAAATTCATCCTCCTGGGATTTGCTGGCCAGCACAGGTCTTGGCGGGTCCTCTTCCTGGCCTTCCTAGTGATCTACGTGGCCACCCTCATGGGCAACACTGGGCTGGTCCTACTCATCAAGATGGAGCCTTCCCTTCACACCCCGATGTACTTCTCCCTCCAACACTTGGCCTTCGTCGACCTCTGCTACACCTCAGCTATCACGCCCAAGATGCTGGAAAACCTCATAGACACAAAACAATCAATCTCCTTCATAGGCTGTCTGGTGCAACTCCTAGTCTATGGCACATTTGCGACCAGTGACTGCTACATCCTGGCAGCCATGGCCATAGACCGTTACGTGGCCATCTGCAAGCCACTGCACTACACGGTCATCATGTCCCGGAGACTCTGCATCCAGCTGCTGGTCAGTTCTTACGTCATGGGTTTCCTAAATGCCTCCGTGAATACAGGTTTCACTTTCTCCTTGTATTTTTGCAAATCCAATGCAATCAACCACTTTTTCTGTGATGAACCTCCAATTCTTGCTCTGTCCTGCTCCAGCGTTGACTTGAACATCGTACTACTGTCAGCCTTTGTAGGGTTTAACCTGGTGAGCACGGTATTGGTCGTCATCTTTTCCTACGTGCACATCCTGGCTGCCATCGTGAGGACGTCATCGGCTGCGGGACGGAGAAAGGCCTTCTCCACGTGCGGGTCCCACCTGACTGCCGTCACCGTCTTCTACGGGACTCTCTCGTACATGTATCTACACCACCATACCGGTGAGTCTCAAGAGCAGGAAAAAGTGGCGTCTGTGTTTTATAGCATCATTATTCCCATGTTAAACCCGTTGATCTACAGCCTGAGGAACCAAGATGTGATCGCAGCCCTGAGGAAAGTAGGAAAGAAGTACGTATGACCTGAACCTTGATTTCCAGCTCCCTGAGGTTCGTCAAACAAACCACCTGTGGTCCTTTGTTTCTCAACCTAGCAAGACCCAGCAAATGCTTGAGAGACACAGGGCATTACGTCATTATATTAGTAGCCTTTGAATGGTACAAAGGACAAAAGGAAAGCGGGAAAGTCCTTGTCACCTTGACAAGATGCGTAGGTGCACAAAATGCTCAACTTCATTGTAAACCTTAAATTTTGCACTTAAATGTATCAATAAAATGGGGTGGGGGGGAATAGCTCAGGTGGTTATACAAATTAACTTCCAGTTCAAGTGCTTCTCAAAGAAAAGGCATCTGAAAAGCTGTCTCTGGTGCTGCTTTTGTTACGCTTTCATGAGCTCTTTTTTTTTGTAACTATCTGCCATCAACAAGTAAAGCAAATCTAAGCGAAGGACGTAATCAGTGTTGCCTTAGCCCTCCCTTCAAAAAGAGTGTAAACATTAAGGGAGAATAATGTCTTTTTTTGTCCCAAAAGTATTGTTCTTCCTCACATTTCTCTGTGGCTAATCTATTTGCTATTGTAAGGTAAAATTTTAAAAGATAATTCTTTTGGCTAATATGTACAGAATGGAAGAGGAGGAAAGAGGGAACAACCCGCTGACCATAATTCTAGAAATATTGAGACTTTAGGGTCAAAATCTACGACTTCCCTAAGAGATCATGAAACCGACACAGGAGTAGAAAGGCATTACACGGTGGGGCATGTTAATTTTACCACTGGTCACCACAACCTAAGTCTCTGGCTAGAGACCCTGAAAGGTGCAGGTCCCGGGAAAGCAAAATTTAATGTACATTTGGATAATTGCCCAGCAATTTACCCAAAATTGATGCCTTCTATCCCTTATCTCCAAAAAGTGAGGAGCGATATAAGGGTTCAGACTTAAACTGAGAAGCCAGACATGGGCTCAGACCCAAGTGTTGTTACTATTTGCAAAAGCAGAGTTTTATAGAATGAACAGCCAACATGTATCCACCATTGCTGCATAGAGACAAAAAGCCTGAGATCGTTTGTTCCATTCCTTCTGCCAGTCTCATTAGCCTGGCAGGACTGGGGGAGGGTCCAAAGGTCCAGGCGCTTTGGCTGAGGGACACGCCATGGAGGGACCACCAAGCTCTGGGACTCTGTCACCCCAGAGAGAAGAGCCCACATCAACAATTCAAGTAGTGATCAGTGCTGGCATGGCTGCGGGGAGAAAGGAACCCTCCTGCACTGCTGGTGGGAGTGTACATTTGTACAAGCCCTTTGGAAAGCAGTATGGAGAGCTCTCAAAAGACTAGAAATAAATATCCCCTTCGATCCAGATCACAACTCTTATGGAACTCAAGGTATAATCAGCAGTAACCAGCTTGCCCCGGAAACTGGAGGTATGAGGGGCTCCCGTGATCGAATCCTTCAACAGTGCCCTCGGGCCCACTTGCGAGATCTGAACCACTGGGAACCCCGGAGGCAGACCGGCATGTTGCTGGCCACCGCGGCTGAACTGAGCCAAGTTCCTCGCCCGGTGCTGCCTTCTAACACCAAGCCCAGCCGCACGCTACCCAGTCCACAGCGTGGCTTGCTAAGCAGAGGAAAAATCTCTTGCTTCAGCACCACAGGCTGTGATAGCTCTGCCGGTTCAAAGATGCGTCGCAACACTTAGGCCAGCCTTTCCCAAATGACAGCCAGAAAACGGGTTCTCACGAAAGTGCTCAACACAAAGGGGGTTCCACAGCCAGTCGTGAGGAAAGCTAGGGGCTGACGTCAGGAGCCTGCACCCTCAGACCTCGGAGCATTCATATCGTGCTAGGCGTTGTGGGTGACCTAGGGTGGCGCAACATCCGCCGCGTGCTGACAGTGATACTGCACACACAGGATATAGGGGACATTTGGGACAAGGGACGTAAGGCACAGGGTGAATCTCTAAGGGAAGACTGAGGACAGGCTACTGTGCGGTGTGTTGGGTCAGGGCCCTTCTTTAATCTGAGGACCATTTGCTGTATGGTCGCAGTTCTCAAATGCACATTCTGTTCCTGTTTTGAAATCTGTCGTGTTTAGGGGAATGAAAACAACCACTAAATGGAAGGTGACTCTTCTGGTCTGTGTCTACCAATGCACCATCTCCATCTTCTACGATACAGTGAAGACAAAATGTTATTAAGAGGTCAGAACCAGAATTCTATATAGTGCTATCTTTAAATATGGGGTTTTAAAAGAGCCCAGCTAAGCACTTACATAAAAGTTGCTACAGCTCGTGGAGAAGGGAGCACACTATGGAAGATTTGTAAGTGGAGACAGCCTTGAGTTCAGCAACCACAGATTCAGCCAACCCTAGATCAAAAAACATCTGGAGAAAACTGCATCTGTGCTGAACATGGACAGATTTTTTAACCAGGATTCCCTAGGTAGTACAACAGGACAATTCTATGATTAGTATGTATACCGGGTTAGGTGTTAAAAGATATCTAGGACTGATTTAAAGCCTACAGAATGATGCGTGTAGCTCATGTGCAGATATAATGCCATTTTCTATAAGAGATTTGGGCTTCTGCACATTTTGATATTCACATAGTATCCTGGAGCTAATCCCCCAAGCAAATAGAAGGACTGCACTTATCACAAAACACCTTTTGGAGAATATCTTCAGATAAATAATTAATATCCTATTCCGCCCTAAATACAAACATTTTATAAACGTCTGCTAGGATGCATGCTATGAAGCTTGTCATTTGCAGTTGTTATGGATTAAAACACCTTTTTTCTTCTTGAAGTGCCTGGTGACTCATACACTCTGGTTATGTTGGTAAATTCTCTCTGTTGAGCACACATATTGATGTTATTTACTAACTCTACTGTGAGTCAGAACCCGCCCCTGCGAAGGGCAGTGCCTCAGGAACACTCTCCAGGATTCCAGGTCACGTCTGCCCTGAGTGTGGAAAGAGTGAGTTCCAGGTAGGAGGCGTCCCTCTGGGACCGTCAGTCACCCCTGCCCATTCTCCCCACCCCTGACCACAATCCCTTGCAGCCTAAAAATAGCCAAAAGGTTGTTCATTTATTAGCTAGTAGGTTCCTGGGGCTTCTGTAACAAACTACCGCAAAATTGGTGGCTTCGATTTCAAGCGGAAATGTATTGTCTACCTGCTCTGGAGGCTAGAAGTCAAACATTGAAGTGTGGGAAGGATTGGTTCTTTCCAGGGCTGTGAGGGAGCAATCTCTCTTTAGCTCAGGGAAACCACCTTCACACTCATGTGATGTTTCCTGACATACTAGGGCTATGGCCAGTTGTTGATTCATGACCTGGAGTGGCTTCTTTTTGGGGGGCCTGAGAGGCATCTCACCCAGGAGAAAAAGTCACTCCAGGAAACTCCGACACACCATGAGAGGCCCATGCTACTCCCAGAGGAGATTCACCTGCCACGAGAGAAAAAGGGAATACAAATAATTGGTCTGAGTTGGATTAGATCTTGATGTTTACGAGATTCTCGGTGTCCTGAACCTCAAGCAGTCTTTAGTATAGATGGTATTATAGGTCACATTGTGTTCTTGTCAAAAATGCCAGTGTTGAAGTCTTAGCCTGCAGTTTCGTGGTGTGCAACCTTACTAAAGGAGAGATTTAGGTTGACTCAGAGTTTTGGGTAGAGTCAATCCACAGTCAGCTGTATCCAAGGCAGACAGGGCATGGTGGAAAGGCAGAGGACAGGAGCCCACCCCATGGCAGCCAGGGAGCAGAGAGAGAGACAAGAGAGGATCTAGGGAGGAGATGTGACCCTCCGAAGGCACGTCCCCACCTCTTCCAAGCAGACTCCACCTTTTTGCAGCTTATTCAGCTGTGAGCTCAACACTCAGGAGTGCAGCACCTCCATGACCCAGTTATCCTTCAAAGGCCCCCGCCTCTGAATACGTGAGTCGCTGGAGAGACTTTCAGAATCAAAACCATAGTGGTCTACTTTTCCCAGACACTTAGTCCTTGGATAAAAGTCTCATGAGTTTGTGAAAGATAGGTGGGACCACTCATGGTGGTTTTCAAGGACTTCCTGGAGGTAGCTGGCGAGAAAGAGCCCTAGAAAAAGAGGAAAGTCACAAGTCCTATTTCCGAAGTTCTGGTTCACTTCTGAGAAACTGCCGCTAAGTGTCGAGCTCTGGAGGATCCTCTCTTCTCTCTCTCTCTCTCTCTCTCTCTCTCTCTCTCTCTCTCTCTCTCTCTCCCTCTTTCTCTCTCTCTGTCTCTCTCTCTCTGCTTCCTTTCTGCCTTGGACACAGTGGATAGTGGATTGAATCTTCCCAAAACAGTGAGCCAGCCTAAATCTCTCCTCTGTTAAGTTATGGGAATGAGGTGTTATGTCACAGCAATGAGGAAAACAATACGTAGACTCAGAAGAAACCCAAAGGCTATTTTGACTGTATCTTCTCCATAATTTCCAGAAGCCAGAAGCCCAGAGGACCCCAAGTCCAGGGCGTAAGAATCCCAGCTCAGTGTTTGTCTCTCCTGCTCTTTTATCTGGATGTGTGAGCCACAGTCTGCTTCGTCTCAAGGTCTTCAGAATCAGCGTGTTCAGGGTGTCTGCAGGTTGGTAGAGCTGCCTCAGGTTCCTCCAGGCAAGACATCCAGTGGCCTTACCTCCTTCCTGCCATGCCCCCTGACCTCAGTAGAAGTGACACAGTATAGCCTGCCCAACAACATACGCGAAATTTTTCAGAGATGAACGCTCTTCACGTTCTTAACATCAACTTAGACAGAACCTTGGAATCCCCCAATGAGCTCTGCTCAAATCATTGAAGAAAGGCCCCGTATTTGGCCTATTTCCAAATCGCATCGCTGTCCTTCAACTCACATTAGACTAGCCACTTTACTTTCCTCAATCTGTGGCAGAAATAGGTAGAGTGCTCAAAAATGCAAAGTGCTTTTTACATATATAACATTACCTCTTCCTCAAGGCAACTCTGAGGCCACACTGTGACATTAGTCCATTTTACAGATGAGGAAAATTATACTCAGGTGGACATGGGGGCAGGTGGTCAAATGGCTTTGCAAGATTGGCTGGGGATTAGTTGGTTGGCTTTTTGTTTGGCTGGCTGGCTGGTTAGTTGGCTGGCTGGCTGATTAGTTGGTTGGTTGGTTAGTTGGTTGGCTGGATGGTTAGTTGGTTGGCTGGCTGGCCAGCTGGGTGGGTGGGTGGAGAGATGGATGACTGTTTGGCTGGGTGGACAGGTGGGTGGATGGCTGGCTGGTTGGTTGGTTGCTTGGTTGGCTGGTTGGTTGGCTGGTTGGTTGGTCAGTTGGCTGGCTGTCTAGTTGGTTGGCTTTCTGATTCCTTTCTCTTACACCCCATTGCATCCCTGGCTCTCAGAACTCTCATCCAACTTTAGCCTCCAACATCACTGGCTCAGCCAGACCAGAACTTAGCTAAAGATGCCAAAAAGCACTGTGCCAAAAGAGATACTCAAAAACAGCGAATAAAAGTCCTTTCACAAGGGAAGTAAAAGGAAGCCATAGTTTAATTCCTGGAAGAGTCATTAGGAAGATTCTTGGGTGCTGAAAAGGTGACTCAAAAGGCCAAAGTGAACCGTTCTTAAGAAGGACATGAAGCCATCTGTCTGCAACAGCTGAATCTGTGATAATTAGCTCATTAGAGGAACATTTTTATTTTTCTTTTAACGTGTGAAATGCTCAGACCGAGCCAGACAGAGTCACTGCTGGACTCTATGTTTTTATAGTAACTTATTCACAAACACGGTGAAAGCCAGAACCAGTCAGATTAATAAAGCCGAATCACCGTCTATACTGCACAATAGCACATCTGAATCCATGTCTGGACTCTGTGTCATCAGTCGCATGGAGAAAGCTCACAGGGCCTTGTTCTGATCCGGACCCGAGGCCAATGATGACCTACCAAAATGGTTACTAGGAGAACTCGCTGGGAAAAGAGGCCATGAAATCCCATGAAATCCCAGTACCTCCCAGCTCCTCTCAGAGCTCTGCTGGGACTTCCTTATGTGCCAAGGGCCAACTTTAGAGTAAGAAGAAAGTTACTTCGAACTGGCTTGAAAATTGGGATTTGCCTTTGCACGGCATCGCTGTCTTTAGAAGAGTCTCTCCGGCTTTTGGCACGTTTGGTTGCGCGTGCTCTAAGCGAGCATCGTCTGTTTGTGAGGAGATGTGGTAGTCACAGGGAGCTGAACGCAGGGGCTTCCCACCAAGCGGGGCTCTAGAGGCCGTTGGTCGCCCCTCACTGTAGCTCACCCCTTCTTCCCTTCTGTGTGATGAAGTGTTTAACCTTCAATGGTCACATGGCTGGAAAACCAACTCTCACCCTGTTTGAGAGAAGTCGCTGGCATTTCAGCCTTTCTTCGGAGCTGAGCCCTGAATCAGAGCTTGTGCAGAACCTCCAGCTGCTACTGCTGACCTAATCGGGGGACCCTGGCGAGGGCCGGCAGCAGGCACAAAGGATATGCTCACTAAAGGCTGGACAGTGGTGAAACCTGCCACACAGTTGCAAAATATTTCGTTAAACTTACTCTTACGTGAAGTCTTAGAGGACAAACCATGTGCTTCCAGGGCTTCCCATGCTAAGGAATGTGCCAGGAACGTTTGGAATGGTTTTGTGTATTCGTTACTTCTTGCTTCTTTTAGTAAATTCTAGACAGAATCAATGCACGTTGGTCATGAGAGGCGACGTTGGAAGGAGGTAAGGAGGGAGCCGCTCCCTTCCTCACGCGCCTCCCGTGGGTACTGCTCAGATGCCTGGACCATCCCATGATTACAAGTCTTCACTTATCACCCATGCATTGTGTTACAGATGGTCTTCAGGTAGTCATCAAAACCTGTTCAAGGAGCTAGGTATGGCGGTACACACCTGGGATCCCAAAACTCTGGGCGACTGAGGCAGGATGATCACAAGTAGGAGTCCAACCTGGGCAAGACAGAGACTTAGTGAGAATCCATCTCAAAAATAAAAAATTTTTTTAAAAATTGAGAAAAATAAAAGGGCTTGGGAGGTCTTGGATTCGATATCAGCAATTAAAAAAATATGCCCAAGAGTTAGGAGCATACCTCAGCGACAGATTACTTTACTACACGCCTAAAGCCCCGGCTTCAGTCCTGAGCACTGCAGAAGCCCATTGCCTGAGCGATGTAGTCAGAGCCAAGTCTAGCCGAGCTCTTTGGTTGTCAAGACTGACACGTACAAAGAGGGGGTACAGCATCTGGACGCTTCCTTCCCCCAGAAGCACGCAGCTTCGCATTTTAATAGCTCTAGAATTAGGGTGCGTAGTATAATTAATATGGCAAAGCACGATGTCAAAAGTTTAATTGGAAACTCTTTTCTTTCTTATCGCTATATAAAACACTCAAGGGAATTGATGACACATTAAATTCAAGGCATCATAGATTGGTTTCAAGATGATGTTAAAGGAATCTGCAGGAGCAAAGATGAATGTCAGGAAAGTGGGATGTAAAGTCCAGTCAGTGGCCAGGACAGACCAGGTGGCCACAGAGGACAGTGGATGAACCTGGACACGGAACCACAAAGAACCGTGTGCAAAGGTCTCCTTCCAGAGAACAGGAACAGAGGCTTCTCTGGTGGGCCGCCTCAGTACCGGTGGCTGACTGCTACATCACGGTATCATAGCACCTTCCTAGCTTAAAATAACACACATCTACTAGCTCACAGTTTCTGTGTGTCAGGTTGTGAGCACACCCGAGATGGGGCGTCTGCTTCGCAGTCTCATATGGGCTGCAATCCAGGTGCCAGGCAGGGCTGTGGTTTTATTTCAAGGCCCAACCGGGTCAAGAGCCACTTCCAACCTCCCGTGGTAGTCGGCAGGATTCACTTTCTCGCCGCTGTAGCCTGAGGCCTCTGTTTCCACGTACACAACTACTGGCTGAAGAAGCCTCCAACCACCCTCCTTCCTGGCCACACGAAAAGTCCCAGCATGGATACTTGCTCAGCTCAAGTCAACAAGCCCAATGGTTTAAACCTAAAATATCCCCCAAAGTCTCCTGTGTTAGGCTGGCAATTGGATCGTGGGTGCCACACTTATCACTGGACCCATCCACAGCTGATCTCCTACGTGGGTAGGTGGTGGGCCCAGTTGGAGGGACAGACCACTGGGAGCGTGACCTCCCTCCCCACTCTGATTCCCGGGCACTGTGGGAAGAGCAGCTGTCCTCCAGGCCCTTCCACCACTGCAGCTGCTGCGTGGACTGAGACCTTTGAAACATGAGCCAACACAAACGCCTCCTCCTTTAACTTGTGGGTGCTGGGTACTGTGTCCACCAGCGAGAAAGTAACTACGACGACAGAGGGGCAGCAAAAAAAGGCGTCACGATCCTGGGTGACACAGTCACAGCAGTGGCGTCCCGTCTCCTAGCTGCGCTCTGTCAGCAAGCCACCGCTCCTGGGCACACGCAGGTGGGATGGGGTTTACAAAGGCCTGACCACCCGGCGGGGAAGCTCACGAAGGCCACCTCAGACTCCATCTACCCGCTGGGCTAGACAAGGACCAGCCCCTCCGTCAAGGCACCGTTCTCTAGTCCTCCCCTGCAAGGTTCTGTCTCAGGAACCCGCGCGTTTCTCATTCTCCCATTTCCCACATGGGACTTTTTACGGTAGTTCTTCCTCCCTGATGATGAGGAAGATACAGCCTTATCTCTGCATGGCAGGGTGGATCCACGTCTGAACCTGCTGCCAAAGACAGCCCCCCTTCCCCCTCCCCGATGGCCCAGAGTGCAAAGTACTGAGGTGGTTAATCTGGTCCCCCAGGGGGACAAGAGTCCCATGACACTCAGTGGCAGAAAGGACGCACATGGGTTGTGGTAGCCAGTGGTGGGAAACACAGCGGAAAATACTGCTCGCCCCCTCTGGGAGCTTCCCTCTTTTTTTCTGTAAACAGAAGCGCTCCATTTCCACTGAGAGTTGACCATAGAAAGACCACATTGTCCAAACTCCTCGGTGTGGCCATGTGACCAGGCTCCAGCCCATGAGCTGAGAGTGACCCTTCCACCTGCCGGGCCACGCCCTCCCTGTAATGGAAAGCCATCTCTGCAGGACGGTGACAGCATGGGGGACAGCAGGCAGGGAGGGAGGATCTTCCTCAGCTCAGCTGGCCCTCTGCTGCCTCTGCTCCGAGACTGAATTACGCCCTGCCTTCTACAAGCCACTGTCAAGATGGCCCTGTTGTAACAGCTGAATGTGTACCATAGTGAACAGAGATGTACTGAGCTGCAAACCAGCCTGACTCACAGCAGACCTATGTTCACCAATATGGTTCCCTGGAGGAAGGTTTTTCTTCCTGGGAAACGAGTATGTATTTTTTCCAGGAATTTTCTCCCAGAAACAAGCAGCCTGAGGCTGTTTTTCTGTACCCTCATGAAGGAAACAGATTCGGTTTAAGGCACTAGGTTTGACACAGTACAATCTGCTTTTAATTTTCAGCCTTCTGCCTGTGGCCTTCTCATAAATTAACCATCGCAAACTTGAATAGTGCACAATTTAGGCCACTGACATTTTTGTGGCGCCATAGGAAGGAGCAGCCCCCTAGGACGTCCTTTTCAGGAGATGGAAAGCCCCCACTGACAAATGCTTAGAAAGAGATGGGAAGCGACGCTCCCCTTAGATGCAGCAGGGGGAGACCGGATGCTGCATTTTCTCCCCCTGAATGCCCCAAGTGGCTGAGGCCAGCGGTACTGGTGACAGGCCACAGGGTGGGGATGAGCTCTGTCAGTCAGGGGGAAGCGGACTCAGGTACAACTGGGAGCAGCGCTGCCAGCACCTGCGATGCCCAGCGGAGGCCAGTGGCGAGGAGGAGCCCGGGCAGTGCTGTGTGTTGGTCTCTGTGGTAGTCCGCTTTACCATTCAGCTGACTGTGCTCAGGGATGTTCAGGTAGTTGGCGACACATCAGCTCTAAATGTGACTAGGAGGGTGCTGCCAGAGGAGATCAGTATCTGAGCCAGTCGTCTGAGCCCAGGATATTGTCCTGACCAGTGGGGGTGGGCAACAGCTGACCTGTGAAATGCCTGACTAGAGCAAAAAGTCAGAAGAAAGGCAACTGGCCCTTCAGTGGGGAAATCCATCTCCTCCTACCCTTGGACATCGGAGCTCTTGATTCTCACACGTGTTGGGCTCAAACCAGTATGTCCACCTCCACCTCCCCTCGTTCTGGACCCTTGGAGGTTGGCCTGGAACTATAGCACCCGTTTCCTGGGACTCCTGTTTGCAGAAGGAAGACCACGGAACTTCTCAGCCTCCATAATGTCATGAGCCAATCCTTTACTGTACAACTCTTTCTGTTTTTACATCTGTCCTGTTGGCTCTTTCTCGGGAGAGCTCTTACTAACACAACCTCTTAAACATCCATCCCAGTCGTTCTTTTAATTAACGAATAATTATGTAGCTGGCACTGTTCTAGGTCCTCAGAAGATGCAGAGCACCAGACAAGGATTCCTGCCCTATGCAACTTGGACCTAGCGGAGGGGGAAGCCATTATACCCCAAAGGCAATAAATAAATAAAATGTGTTAAAGGTGTATTTCATACATAAAAAAAAGACGAGGAGAAGAGGGATGGAGACTCTGAACTTGGAGGGAGGGGAGTGTAGGTTGCGAGATTACACAGAACTGTTTGGGTGAACTTCATTGAGGAGGTGCCACTCGAAGAGTGAGAAGAGATAAGGGTTGGAAGGAGGCCTGGCTGTCTGGGGAAGAGTCTTTCCAGGCCAGGGAAATAAGAAGAGAGACAGGGTAGAAGTATTTCATATTTGTTTTGGAAACACCGGGAGCCCAGTGTGGCCAACCCGGAAGGCGAAGGGTGGGTGCGGGGCAACAGCAGGCAGAGCCTGGCGAGTCCTGGGTGCACTGTGGTTTTTCTTGGAGTCCTCTACGGGGTTATTTGGGGTTTTGAGCAGACAAGGAACACAATCTCTAACATTTTAGCAGGATCACTCAAGGCCTTTGGCTCAAGTAGGCAAACACTCCAAGCACTGAAGCAAGTCGCAGTTTTCCCCAAACGCTCCTAGAATAACACTCAGGCTTAGTGTCTTTGCCTCGGTCAGCCTCGTCTCCTTCACGTGGTGCCCTCAGCCTCACAATCGTCCTGCCCCTCTCACATCCCAAGGCTCCACCAGCCGCAGGCCTTGCACCCCAAGCAGAGAAAGCGCCTCATTCTGGGCTTCTCAGAATTCTGGGGCTAGAACAACAGGATTGCCAGTCCATTTCATTTTCAGAAGTCCTGGGTTCGAGTTCCTGTTCCACTACTCAGCTTTCAGGCCTTGGACATCAACCCACTTTTTGCAGAGAGAGTTCCTCACCTAAAAATTAGGAGCTGTCTTGAGGTATTGGGCTTCTCCGCCCTGACCTTGTAAGCCTCTTGCTGTGGCCCCCACTGTCCGTGTCCTTCTCACGTTCCCCGCATGCTGGTGTTTTCTCTGGTCCCACCTTCTCGGGCATCTGCTCCAGCCCTGACCCCAGCCAGCCACTGACTGCCCCACCCTCTCCAGCCTAAGTGACAAAGGAGCATATTAGGAGATCAGCATTAAGTTTTGACAGGACCTTCTATAACTTACACTTGAATATCTACCTGAAACTTATTAGACGATGGGAATGTAGGCACTTCACTTTTCACCAACCTGGATACCTTTGTATGCAGGCAGCACAAAATAATTAGAGAGAACCAAACTTGAAGAAGGCAGATTTTCAGACTTTACTGGTCATATTATGCATCAGGCAAGGAATATGTTGAACATTTTTGTAAAGGTATTAGCATTCGCAATTCCTCTCTGCCACATTCTCCGGGTCAGCTCTAGTGATGTGTCCATGACGCATGGCACTTAGCCGGGTAGAATAATCCAGTTGTGCTTCCAAAACGAGACTGGGTCCAGCGCAGCTCTGGGAAACTCAAAGAGCCAGTGGAGGGAGGAGGGTAGGAGCCTCCATCCCAACTCACGCTTGGAGAATCTCTTTGACCTTCAGCAATGGCCTTCAACCAAACGTCCTCACCGCTGCTCCAGTCTTCCCCCGCTACTCCATCCACACTCCCCTCCTTTGAGTTCTCCTTCCTCCCATCCCAGCTCTACTGCCTCTGTCACCATCTTTTCCAAGTCCCCTGCTGCATGCTGTCTTCTCTAGAGCATCTTCCTGGTGCCTCTGCTGGGCTTCTGGGGCACCTACGTCTAGCTCCACCCTGACAATGGCCAGGAAATGCCCCGCTAAGGAAACCACTGCTCAGACCCCGTAGACTCCTGATGGAGTGTCTGTGCCCGTGACTAAGCTTCATCTTCAGTTGAGCACCAGGCCTAGTTAATGCCATCCACATGAGAGAATAGGGGGATTGCCTCCACCCTAAACAGGACCTTTCCAGTCCCTTGGGTGCCTGGAATAGGCAACCTCTGAGATGCTGAGATGATCCCCAGGGAGCAGTACCTCCTGGTGTGGGGCGTGTCTAATCCTGTGCCCTTGACCCTTGAGTGTGGGCAGAACTTAGTGACTCCCTTATATGGACTAGAATGTTAAAAGGTAGAGTCCTATTTCCAATCCAAATTAACAAGATGCAAATATGAAAGAACTTCAACATTCGACACTCGTTCTTAATCTCTCTCTCTCTCTCTCTCTCTCTCTCTCTTCCTCCCAAACCTACTCCCTCCCCCATCCAACTCCCATCCCTCTGATGAAGCCAGCTACCCCCGTATGAGTTCTTGTATGCCTATGTGGCAAGAAATTGATGTCTGTCAGTCAACCGCCCTCAGGGAATCCTAGTGAAAGCCGTAGAAGGAAGCTCAGGCAAGAATCTTGCCCAAGAGGGTTCAGGGCCCTAGCTGGTCCTATGAGACACTCTGAGCCAGAAGATTCAGCTAAACTAAGTTTAAATTACTGACCACAGAAAAGAAATAAATACTCCTTATTTTAAGCCACCACATTCTTGTATAATTTATTACACGGCAATGCATAACTATCGATAGTACAATAACCAATGAAAAATAACTTTTATTAGATTTCTAATAATTTTAGAGAGCTTTTATTACTTCTTCCCTTCTACCTGTCCCTCATGTGATAAGGGCCAGTTTTGGCATTTGTAATTCAACTACCTACTTGTATCAGGCAATGTGCTGGCATAGAGGACTAAGCTCAAACCTCGAGGATTCCCCAAAATCCTGCAGATAGCCACATTTTGATAAGTTTTTACCATTAATAGTTAACCCTTAAGTTGTGATGACTTTTGTGTTTTGACATATTTAATATGTACAAAATTCTTTTACAGGCCCTTATTTCAGATCTATGCATATTTCCCACTGATAGGTCGGATCCTAGGCAGAGGAACACTGTCTATTCAAGTTGACTCAAATGTTCTAAAACAGCTGGGAATTAAAGCTTGTTATGAGACAGAAAACTCCAGAGAGTCACTTGAGGTCATTAGCTGACATTTCTAACATTCTTTCCACCTATCCATCACTGCACTCCCCAAGTCCCAGCGTGACCACCCAGAGTGAAGGGCTTCAGTTGCTGAAAAGCAGGGGGTCCTGCTCAGCAGGAATGGCCCTCCGGGCACTTAACTCTTAAAGGTCATAGCTGCTGCCAGAGGAGAAATGCTATTGCCATTGACCATGAGAATTAATATTTCATCAAAGTCCCACAAGGCTTTCTTCTGAGTCTGAATTCCCTGCTGGTCTAGTGTGACATTAGGTCAATTCACTTTAGCCCTCCAGTTCCTAAAAATTAACCATAAGTCATCCCAGTCACATCAACAACAAACGATTTCAGGGTTCCGTAGGAGTTGGGGTACAGGTAAAAATACAAGGACATCGAAAATATAAAATGACTCCCACAAATTCAGAATCTGTGCAGCCTTGGAAAATGTCCAGGAATGGTTTGCTATGGTTTAAGTGTGTCCCTCAAAACCATGCACCGGTAACTTCATCCCCAGTGCATGCAGCAGTGTTGGGGGGTGGGGCATCACGAGGACCCCACCTTTCTGAGGGGATTAGTGCGATTAGAAACAGGCCTGAGGCGGAGCTCAGTCTTGCTCTTTCCCGCATCATGCTTTTCGGCGCTCCTGCCTTCCGCTTGGGATGACACATCAAGAGAGTCGCTGTCCCTGGTAGATGCAGGCTCCTTGACCTTGGCCTTCCGGGCTACCCAAACTGGAAGAAAGCAGTGAGGTTCTGCTCTTTATGCGTGATGCAGCCTTGAGTATTCTGTTACCATAGCACAAGACAGACTAAAATACAGTTTGAACTCAACGACCTCAAAGAGCAGGGGGGTAGATGGCTGGCAACACAGGTAGCTGCCTCCAGCACCACCGCACACATGCACTCGAGCCAGCTCCTTATCTGAGACTCAATTTCCTCTTCTGTATGATAGGGTGCTGAGCTTAGACAAAGTACTCAGTGGGGAGAGGTCCACAGAGGCTTCCCAAGATTCCTACCCCCAGGACACACACCCTGTGTAACCCCTCCTCAGTGGGAGTGGGTTCTATGTGCGAAGTGGAATTTTGCTCCCAATTTATACTCTGTTGCAAAGGTGAAGAGATTTTTTTTGGGGGGGGGGATGTAATTAAGGTCTCATCTTCACTGATTTTTAGTTAAGAGGGAGAATTTTCTGACTCGATCAGGTAAAAGTCTTAAAAGTCTGAGTACTTCCCAAGAGGCAGATGCTCCTGTCAGCCTGGAAGGAAAAAGCTGCCCTGTTACGACTGGGCCTGTTGGACAGTCAGTGACAAGGAAGGTGATTGAGAACAATCCCCACACGAGAGCAGAAAAAATAAATTGAAGTCAGTCCCACAGCTGCAGAGGCATGAGCTTGAAGAGCGATCGGAGTGCTCGGGTTAGGGTAGCGTTAGCACCGTGTCCCCGTCACTTTCCCATCACCACGATGAATGCTCAGCACTCCCAAACTAAGGACAAGAGGCTCATTCCGGCTCACGGTTTCGGAGTGTTGAGTCCACGTCTGCCTAACTCAAAGGTGGAAGGGGTAAGGATTGGCAGAGAAATGTTGCCCGACTGACAGAAGCCAGAAAGGAGAGAGAGGAAGAGGACGGAGGAGCAGTATCGAGGAAAAGCAGGAGGACACTAATTCTCCCTTTCAGGTCACAGTCGCAGTGGCACGCTACCCAGGCCCCTCTTCCCAACAGCACATCCAGCTAGGAACTCACCCACGGATAAGGAGCACGGGGCTTTCTGTTCCCACCTCCCTGCAAAAGCCTCACCTGGGAACATATGAGACTCACGGGGGCGCTTTAGATCTAAACCACAACACTCTAGAAATGAACACAGCCCAGCTAACATCCTGATTGCAGTCTTGTGGGTCCTCAGGCAGAGCAGGTAGGCCACATCCAGATCCTGACTCATAAGTAAGTACTGTAAAAAAAAAATAAATAAAAATAAAGGAAAAGACTGCATTTGTGCTAATTCATTACCTAGAAATAGGAAAGCAATATAGGTTCAAAACGACTGCCATCCTTCCTGCTCGCTCTGGTGGTTATCAGCGTCTGTGTGGGGCACATTGGAACAGATTCTAAATCTGCATCTAGGCTCAGCAAGAGGGACCTGTCATCACTGACGAACGACACACGCCACGGGGATTTGCAGTTAGGATGCCGCGAGCTGCACGCAGAAGGGAGTGATGCACAAATTGGCTTGGAGGAACAAAGAGAAGCCGTAGAGCTGGTGTGCACTCAGCACGTGTTTACTGAACATCCATCATACGCCAAAGCCTGATCTGAGCAAACTACAGCCGAGGCAAAGTCTCCGCCCTCGCCTAGTTCACAGTGAGGGATTTGGGGAAGGGAAAAGTTTTAGAGATAGAGCTGGTCTTGGGCCACACCTGGACCCCGGAGTTTGCTGCGCTATGTGCATGGAATAGATCCTTTAGGCTCCGGTTGACTCCCGCCTGCTCCACATCCTTTGGAAGAGATTCTCCTTATTTCATTACTCAAGCAGTAAACTCATTCTGATTGGGTAGGTGGGAGTCACACCGTCATCCGTGAGCCAATCACGATATCCCTGAAAGACTGATGACCTGGAAAGGAATCCTCTCCTATCAATCTGGCTCAAATTGCCTGGCCCTGGGGGAGGGGCAAAGCCGGTGCAGTCCTCGCTTTCAGCACACTCATCACATCATATTGACCACTTCCAGAAGCAGTTCCGGAAGTCCTTTACAAGTTGCAGTCAAAAATGCAGGGAACGCCGATGTTGAGTGCCCACCAGCAGAAGCACAGGCTGGTGAAAACGTGACGGTGTGTGTGCATCCACCTGTGGTCACCAGATCGGGTACGACGTGACTTCTCGTTCTTCCCCAAAGTCAAAAATGACTGCAAAAGTAAAGATTTTGGATCAGTTCAGGACATGATGGCAGGCACAATGACACAACTTAGACCCTCGAGAAAGGGGACAGCTAGAGCTGCTCCAGAGAGTGGAGAGGACAAAGGGACCCGTTGTTCTAGCAAAGGGAGGACTCACGGGGATTCCTGGCAGTGTGTGTTGCACTGGAATTTTTTACTTAAACATTGGTGGTATTGTTGGTCATACCTCGTACACATTCTCGCCAACACCCTGACGACCATCGGGGAGCCTGATGTGAGGCTACACTTGCACCTGCCACTTCTACCTGAGTCCGGGAGAGCCAGGCTCCGCAGGAGAGATCCAGCAACGGCGACACCACGGGCAGCCCACAGATTGTAGGAGAATATTCCCAAGACTCCTTGCAAACCAAAGAGGCGCCTACCTTGCCAGCAAATGCCCAACACTTCCCCAGATTTTAAGGAACCACGGTGGCAAGGATTTTGGACCCAGAGGGCCGTCGCTGGTGCCCATGTGGCGTGACAGGAGAAGTATGGATAGTAATATCAGTCAGAACTTGGCTCGAATCCTGGCTCTGCCACTAACTAATTGTGGGCTAGGGGAAAATGTCTCAGCCTCCTCGGAGTCCCATCTCTGCGGGCAAAGCTTTTCATGACTGAGAGAGACAAAAGAGTCCACCGCAGTATCTGTCATTGGAAGAATTCAGAGATTGAGGCAGGCACTGTGCGTGCAAGGTGGGCTAGACCAGGAGCTGAGAGGCTTGGACGGAGTGTGTGGGCCACTCAAAGGGTGCCACAGAGCCCTGGGGCGGTCCCAGCTCTAGCACGCACTGGCTGCATACATTGAATTGTACAAACTACATGAACTGTGAAGTTCCTGGTTGCTCAGCTCGCCTCTATGAAACAGCAGTGTTAATAACCGTGCCCTCGTTCACAGGGTCACTGGGAGAACTGGATGAGGTCAGCCAAGGTGAGACACATAGAACACAAAGTCTGGGCTCAGTAAATGCCACCAGAACTGGTGTTCACGCACTCAACACTCACTATCGAGATGATAAATTCAGACACGCCGACTGCTACTATTGCATTGGTTTCTGTGTGTAAACACATGTATGCAGATGTCAAGATGGTGTGTACACATACAGCTGTGCATACATGTGTGTGTTTATATATTCATACACACATGGTGCTTTCATAGAGCTCCACACAGATAATCTTGTGTTTTCATTGCAAAATGAGAGCATGACTGCAGTAATAAAAGAAAGAGCCAATGCCACACGAGCCCAGAAGAGGGAGCCTCGCACGGGAAGAGCAAGGGAAGACTTCAGAGCGACGGGACGTTTCAACTGTGCCTTCTGGTGACCAGCCACAGAAACAGAAAGGGCGCCGGGAACTGGGGCCGGGGAGTAGAGCCAGGTGAAACGGAAACCGTCTATGGGTTGTGTGCCTTGCACCAAGTGAAAAAAATTAAAAATGATATATTTATAGTGCGATCCAGTTTCTGTGACATACTTAACACGTGAAACACCTCACACTGTCCAAAACCACCCCAAAGGGATGTGGAGAGCGAGGGTAGACTGACATAAGTAGAGCATGACAGAAGAAACAGAGCAAGACCCGCTCACCTAATGGTGTGTGACAAGGCGTGGTGACCTGGAAGCGGGAGGAGAGAGGAAAATGGAGGGAGGGAAGAAGGGAGGGAGGGAGGGAGCCAACACAGAATCCACCTGCAGCATTGTGCATCTGAAATTCTAAAAGGGCCAGGTCGCCATCAGCAGAAGAAGACATCAGGGGAATTGATCTAAATTCTTAAACATAATGTGAAATCTAATATACGACTGCTCATGCACACGCACGCACACTGAATGTGGAAAAGGGTGCAGGGGCACCAGGAAGGGGGTGATTTAGGGGCCTCTTGCTCGGGCAGACTGACCTGTGACATGCACATAGATCAGCCTGCCGAGCGCCGCAGGGCACGGGACATCCCCTATGGGCAAACCCATACGGCCTGAGTCTCAGAGCAGGAGATGGCCAGTGTCCCCGCCAATGTCAGCACAATCTCTGGGCAAAACAAGATGGCAGCCCCTCCTCTTCAAAAGAATATCTATAGATGGGCCCATGAGTCTGCAACCCCAGATTCTCTTCTCTCTGCCTACACCATTCGACCCCAGACATCGCCTTCCTGTCCTTGCCTGAGGATCTTTGTAGACAAATTTGGCCAGGTATTCTTGACTTTGAAGGAAGAGGGGAAGATATGAACGCACAGCCAACCTAAGAGGGAAGCGGAAGACAAAACGTGGAACGTGGGGGAGTCATGCGGTCAGACGACCTGCAGTAGTAAAGAATAAACGCTGCTCGGTGGTCCTTCTGGACACCACGGCTAACAAGCGTGCCATGGCACGTGGGCACGTGAGTTTGCCCCTCGGCACTCAGGGATTTGCCCAGCAATCCTGTGGAACTGGCATTCAACTCACAGATAGTGCTGGAACAGGAAGAAGGGAAGGGAAGAGACAGGAAGAGGAGGAGAGGGGAGGGGAGGGACAGAGGGGACTTCACCTGGTGAGTAGTAGGAGGACTTGAGTCTCAAGGAAGAGACCAGAGCCCTTTACTTACCAGAGGACAAGGCATTCTTAACTATAGAAGGGCACAGCCGGCAATAAGGCAAGGGCCGTGGAATCAGGGATTGCGTGGACAAGTGGAAGTGAACTCGCCAGCCAGAGGGAGCTCAGACAAGGCCATTAGCCATTCTAAACTCATTTCCTTGTTTACAAAATGGAATTTCAGAATAATAGTCACGTTGGAGAGTTACTCTGAGGAATAAATATTTATAAAGTGCTTAGAAAATGCCTGTCACATGATACAGTTCATTCGTGTGTTCAATAAACATCACTGAGCACTAAGTTTGAGTCAACCACTAATCCAAGGCAAGAGACACTGAGGTCAACTGAGGCAGACATGTTGTGTGTCCACGTGAAGCATTTGGTCTGGCGTCATACACAGGCAACGAGGAAATAATTGCTAAAATAAACAGTAATTGGGAATTATTTTATGTGCAGTAAAATTACACAATGTCAAAATATCATGAAAAGCAGTCTAGCCTTGGGAAATGTAGTCAAGGGGTTCAGGAAACAATTTCTTATGAGAGAAAAGTTTGGGGAAGATTCAAAAAATCGAGGCTGACAAATGAGGCGACACCCTAAGGAGGAGACTCAGCATGTCTAAATGCCCTGTGGTCAGAAAGGGCACAGTTAGTCCACTAGCTGAATGATGAGCCTGGGTGAAGAAATGAGAGAGAGAGAGAGAGAGAGAGAGAGAGAGAGAGAGAGAGAGAGAGAGAGAAGCTCCAGATGGAGCTGGGGGACGATGGTGAATATGCCGGGGCAGCCCCTTCCAGGCCATCACGGCAATCGATGAGGAGCTACCGAGGGAAAGCACTTTCATTCTACAGGGGTTGGCTATTCAGGGACGAAGCAACACGTGGCATAATTTGCCATTTGTGTGGAGGATAGAAGTGATAGGGTAGGGTGCCAACTTGATTGGCATCGGGCTCAACTCAGCAAATGGACAGAGCACACATCTAGGTATGCCCAGGCGGGTCAGGGGTGCTTGGTAGGGCTGCGCTTCCGGTCCCTCACCCCTTTCCTCTCTGCTCCGCTTACAGTTCACTGTGAACTAGGGAGCTTCCCACCCCCACTCTTCCACCATGATGTACCTGCCATGGAGCCAGCTGACCATGGACTGAACCCCCTAAAATCATGAGCCAAGTCACACCTCTCTTTCTAGGTTGCGGTGTCAGGTATTGTGTCCAGCAACAAAAAAGCTAAGACAGAAAATGCACAGAGCAGATACTAGAAAAACTATTTTACAGATTATAATGGCCCAGGCTGGAGACACTGATAACTCGGGATGCCAATGAGGAAATGTCACAGGAACATTACTGTCCCATCAATGGGATCAAATGCCTGACATCTGCAACCTCAAGGGGGAGAGATTCCTCTTGGCTCACAGGTCCGCTGGGTTCAGTTCATGATCGACTGGGTCTAAGGCAGAAAGGAAAGCTACTTATGCCATGGCAGCCGTGGAAACAGAGAAAGCAGGGAGGAGCCCTGCAAGGTGACCCCTCCTGCGACGCCCCAGCGAGACCCCGACCTCTAACGACACCCTCAGCTACTGAACTCACCCATGAGTGAAGCTACGGGTGAGGATAGCACCTCCAAGATGCAGTAGCCTTCCAAACATACAAGACTTTGGGGAAAGGTTTTAGATCTAACCCATAACAGGTACCAAGTGAAGGAATGTGAAATCTACTTAGGAAAGTTGGCAACTCTTTAGGATATGATCTATAAGGTAAAGGAGAGATCAAGGGTCCTTTGTGGATTTCTGGAAGTGTGACAGCCTCTCGAAGATGTCTCAGTGTGAGGGAAACAATCTCTGCGTGTTCCTGTAGCTCTTGAAGCTGAGATGGCTTTGGGAGATGTCATGCAGTGAGGTTTCTAGAGCTCTGAGGTAGAGTTAGGTTAAGGCTCTGTACTTCACAATCATTAACACGTAGGTAGCGTCAGTGCCATCCTGTAGGGTGAGGATAAGATTTTTGTTGTGACTACTTTTTTTTTTTTTTTGGTCCTAAGGATCAAGCCCAATATAAGCTACATTCCCAACTATTTTTATTTTTGATTTTGAGACAGAGTCTAAGTTGCCCAGTCTAGACTCAAATTTGTGATCATCCTGCCTCAGCCTCCCAGAGTGCTGAGATTACAAGCCTGAGCCACCAGGCCCAACTTGAGGTTTAGTGTTGTTGCTGTTGCTTGATTGTTTGTTTTTTTCAAAGAATGTCTTAAGGGGTTAGGGCCAAGGCTTAAGGAATCCCAACATAATTAGGAATGGAGGTGAGCCAACAAAGAAAGACAGAAAAGGAGTATTTAAAAATGAAAATAAAACCTAAAAATTGCACAGTAACAGACGCCAAGGAAAGAGAGTCTGAGGGAGCCAATGTTTATTAAAAGCTGCTAAAAATTATGCAAATTGAGTGTCATAAATCACAGGTCTATTTGTTACTCAACATCTTAAAATTGCACATCTTTCATCAAAATTAAAAGAAAATGTAAAGGCTTAAAAGTTTAAATTGCTTGCCTTTGTTTATGCTGCCAGGAGGTGGTGGGCAGGACTCCACGCGCAAAGCCTGGCCGCTTCTATGCGGGGGCCTCGTGGCCTCTCCCACATCCCTGGTGGTCAGACATGAGGCTTCTCCAGCACAGCTCTGTGACTCACAAAAGCGGAGGAGCGTGGCACTGCTAGGCAGGGGGCAACCTCCACCCTTTCTCCTCCCGGTAGTCACGCTTCTCAGGAAACTTTTTGTCCTTAGATCGCTAATGGCGGAGGGAATCCCAAGGACAAGATTAAGGGGCAGCACTGACGAGGACTGTGAGTCAGTCGCCGCTCTGACTTGAGGCCAGGCTGAGAGCAAAGGCATCTGGGAATGTGTAGAACACCTGGCCATGGTCTCCTTGCAGAAGGGCTGCAGAGAACACTGTGGAGAACTATCTTAAAAGGAAGAAGGAGCTTGTGACGAAGATCTTAACCCAGGGACAGTCCCCATCGACAGCATGACCTCACAGTGCTGAGGTCAACATGACGGCCACGACCCCAGTCCACCCTCGCCCCCCCTCCCCCCGCCCAACCTGCCAGGTTGCACGAAGAGGAAAGATCGAATATCAAGCCTGAAAGAATCTCTTTATCGTTTTACTCCTTTTCAACACTTTGGAATTCCCTCCGAGTCCCTGCACTAGGACCGCCGGGGTCATCGTACTGCGTGGTCTTCGCCTCTGTGCAGTCAGTCACCTTCTGAGGGCCAAGACTCCTCACTCACTCACCCCCACCCACCACTCCACTGATCCCAGCACCTGTCTGAGCTCACTGGGTCTGCGTTCTCTGCTAAGTACCCCCGCCCCCGATTTGGCTTTTGCCAATGGCTCTTATCAAGGCACCAATGATCTTGACACACCAACCTTCAGGCCCGGTCTGTCTGTTCTTCCGTGAACACCTCCCACCGGCGAGGACTCCTCTTCCCTTCCGTGTTTCCTTCTTCGGCCTCTGCAACACCACACCCTCCTTATCTCCCTGCAGCTTCCCCAGCTGTGCTTTCTCAACCTGCTTTTCTGGCTCCTCCAGCATCCCACACCTCTGGAGCAAGGGAAGTCTTGGTGCTCCGCTCCTGCCCTCCAGGCCTTGCTCCTTGGGTGCCGCGATTCCCAACGTGGTACGTGCAGCTTAGCCCACTCCCCTCCAGTCCAGCTTCTGACACCAAGAGCCTGCTGTGCATCTCAACCTGAGTGTCTGGTGGACACTGGACTTAACACATCCATCACAGCCCCCTGAGAGCCTCCCTCGGTACGGGAATTGTCCATGTTCGCATCTTCTCTGCGGGCAAATCCTCTCAGATAGCCCACCTTCTTTAACCATACCTTTGAGACGTATCCAGAATTCTAGTACCTATCCTCACCACTTCCATTGCCGTGACCCTGGTTCAAGCCAAGCCACCCTCGCTCCTGCCCTGGATTACTGCGGTAACTTCCTACCTCGTCTCCCTGCTCTCGTCTCCCACGAGATCGTCCGCACACGAAGTAGAACCAGCTTAAACAAAGGGTCACCAGGAAGTCCGATAAAGCCGAAGGGTTGGGTTAAAGCTCTCCAGACCTTCACTCGCACGTTGGCTCCTCGGCGACGCTGGCCTGGACACCCTGTGGACGATGCCCCTTCCCACACAAACTCGCCTGGCTCCTCTCCCTGCAGTTGGGTCGTATTAGACCTTGAGCTTGATGGAGACGGAGAATTTCTCTTGTCTCCTTTATTCTCCTTGGTGCAGACCCTAGAACAAAGCTCGATGCACAGTAAGGCTTGGTAAATGTAGTAAGGGGACCCGTGGGAAGGACAGCGAGTCCACAGATCAAGCAATCTCCCCAAACTACAAACGAGGTAGCTGTGAGTGTCATGGCCCAAAGAGAAGCCTCTGTGCAGTACCTCACACTTCCAAGATGACCCCCACTCACCCCAAACCCAAAGGGAAGGCTCTCCACTCCGATTGGAGGAGGCTTCCCAGGGGTCCCGTTTTCCTGACTCCTCTCATGAAATATGCATAAGCCCTTTCACAGGAAGATTTCCCAGTCCCACTCATCTCTAATTATCCAAACAAACAGGACAGAAGAGGATCTGCTTACCTAGGAACACAGGAGCGAGTACAGCCCCTGCTTTCCAAGCTGCAATTAGTATTCAGAGGGCAAAGGGATTTCAGGCTAATTAAAGGCCCATGACGGCCTTCGTGTGAGTCTCGTGGCCGTGAAAAGCCAGGCCTTACCTCAGCTCACAGGCCACTGGGAACTCAAGGCCTGAGCGTGGAGACCGAGCTCGACATGACCCTGCTCTTTAGGGCAGTTACCTAGGAGCTCAGAGGCTGATTGGCCTGGAAATTTTATATTCAAATGAGTAGAATATGCACACTTCCCAAGCATTCAACTGCATTCCAAGCACAGACTTGAGCCGGAGATACATGCAAAGAGGAAACTAAAACCATTTCTGAGCATGTATCCTTGCTGAACCTGAATCAAGATCCTTACAATCAGGGCATCGTCATCCCACAGCAACCCCGCAGCATGGCACAACTGGTGGGTTACGGCTGAGAACGCTGGATGGCTGCACCTTCCTACGGCCCCAAAATGAACAAATATCACAATGGAAATTCGAGCCCAAGTCCCTGACACCAAAGCTTCACACGTTTGTCCAACTGCCTTCTGTCAGAACAGTGACTCAGACTTAGCACTTGCCCCAAGAACTCAGATTTTTACCAGAAAAAAATGGGCAAATGCCTAACTCTGGCTTTATTTTTTTTTTTTTTCATGGTAGTAATGATCAATGGTAGATGGGGAGAAGTCATTCTGAAAAGATCAGCTATGAACTCTCTGTGTCTGAGGCACTTGAATCACATTTGACTAAGAGGTTAGGCTTAAGAGTCGGGTACGGGGCAAAGGGAATTCTGGGGTGTCAGGAAGGAAGAGGAGGGAGTGTTTTACTTTAAAATGGACCAACATTAGGAATGACTTCATCAAGTACAGGACTCTGAGACCTCTCCAGCTCCAGAAGAGACCACTGACCCGACCTCAGCAGGAACACCATGCAACGCCTCGTGCCAGCTTGAGGCTGCTGAGGGCACCCCTCCCCGGGAGCTGTCCTCCTCCACACAGCCTGCCACCCTCCCTCTCCCCATCCTAATACTTACCTGAGTGAGTTGCTGCCAGGCAGACGGTCAGTGGTTAACAATCTGTTTCTAGGAGCTAAAAGCCCCTAAGAAAATGCCGGCCCATAAGTGACACTTGGCTCCGTATTGATTTCTCCACTTACTGGCCTCCTAACCAAGTCGAAAGCTCACATCTGATGCACAAGAGGATTGATATGGAGACCGGAGCGGGCAGAGGAGGAAGGAGGATTCTAGAAGCCGGTGTGGACCCCCAGGGTCGGGTTGGAGTGCAGTCCCCAGATGGGCCCACCGAGCTGGCAGCCAGGAGGAGCTTAGAAGCAGGAGAAGGAGGCAGAAGGCACAGGAGGGAGTCAAGCCACGTCAGGGGACAGAAGCCCTGACCAGACAGACTCAAGCAAACTGGGAAATGCGCACATCGTGTCTCCTAGTGAAATGCAGGCGTGTTCATAATGACCTATGTGGGAGAGGGCCTGGTAGTGCAGGCTGATAATCCCAGTGCTCTGGGAGGCTGGAGCAGGAGGATCTCAAGTTCGAACCCATCCTGAGCAACTTAGTGAGACCCCGTCTCAAACAAGTACAAATAGACCGAGGATATAGCTGAAAGCAAAGGCTTTGGGTTCAATCCCCAGGGCTTCAAATTACAATAATATTCTAAAATGACCAATAGGTTGAAGCCCCTACAGACGTTTACAAAGGTGACTAGGTAAGACAAGGTCACACTGGAGTAGAGTGAGGTAGAGCCTTTGCCCCTTCTGACTGGCACCCTTGCAACAAGAGACAGAGACGCAGAGGGTGCCATGGGGGCAGAGTCCAAGAGTTAAGGGCCCCAGCTGTAACGTCAGGAACACCTGGAGCTCGCAGGACCCAGAAGAGGCAGGAAAGGATTCTAGCACCCACAGTCAGAGGAAGTGGCCACCATAGCAAGATGCCACAGGCTGTACTGATTGGACAATAGAAATGTTTGTCCTCGTAGTTCTGGAGGCCAAAAGCCCATCCGGAAGTTGATCTCTGGTCATGGCTGTCTTTCTAGCTTTCTGAAGGCTAGGTTCTCATATGCAGGGGTGGGGTGCTCCCTGGGGTCCCTTCTCATAAGGTCACTCACCTATCAGATCAGGGTCCCCCTGTATGACCTTACTTCCCCTTTATTATTTCCTTCCAGGTCCTATTTCCAAACACGGTCATGGTGAGTGTTAGGAAGTCAACATGTGAATCGGGAGAACAGAGGACACACCAGAGCCCCAGCAACACCCGAATTTGGACATACAGGCTCCACATTATAACCCAGGAAGTGTCTGCTGTTTTAAACTACCAGCTTAGCAAACTAATACAACGTGAGAAAAGCTTGCAGCCACCAGGGGCAGGTGGGAACTAGTTCGTGCACGCCTAGTGTTACGATGACCACGGCAGCACGGTGCAATTCGGGTGCTCAAGGGGCAGCAGCAGGGACTTCTCCTCATCTCCCAGCTTTGCTTTCCTCTGTTCTGGCTGAGCTCCTAGGATGACTCTTCCTCCCAGAGGCCCTTGGGAACTCTACTTCCTGAGCTGCCAACCCAGTTGAACAGCCCCAGCCAAAGAGACTACAGCCCTAGTCAGACTGACTCATCTCCTTCCCAGCATTCCAGCAGAAGGTCTTCGACTGAATCCCATTGGCCCAGATGTGGCCACCTGCCCATCCCTAACCTGATCGCTGTAGGCAGCAGAATGCAGCACTTTGACCTGCCGTGCCCACCTGCAGCCATGACGAAAGCCAGCTGTAACGGAACCACACGGGCTGAGAATGCTGACGAGTGGTTTGCAGAAGGGAAAAGTTGATAACGAAAGCAATAAAGGCATGAGTAAGCATCCACTTCGGCCAAACGAGGTTTATAAACATCTCTGAAGTTCCCACTGTCCTCACACTGTGCTAGCAGGAGTTGTTGAAAGGGATTGCAAACAAAGATCAGGGCAAGTCAGGGCTGATTAACTCAAACAGAAAAACAAAATTATGGAAAGTGTGAATTTACAAAGGGACAAGGGATCTGAAAGTCACGCCTGTGCAGGAATGGCACATGAGGATGTTGCCAAGACTTGGCCAGGGTTCGAGTGGGCAAAGGACAGGAACGTGAGTATGTCACATCTTGTCTTTGCATCTTGGCAGGAGAGGGGACCTCAGACAAGTAGGGTGGTGGCTTGTTGGAGAGGGAGGTTCACAGAGCCCACTTACTGATGCTGAGGAAGTCGCCACAGACAGAATGAAGCCGGGCCATCTCGCAGAACCCGTCATCAAGGTCAGCGGTGACATCTTCAGAGCTACCTGATGCGCAAGACTGAACCCAAGCACATCAGAATTGCCTTGATTGCAGCTGAGGGAAGCCAAGAAGGGTTCCTGTAAGAGGTGTCAGCCGAGGAGAGTGGGGTGATCTCCTCAGGAGCAGAAGAGCAAGAATTGGGTTAGAGAGAAACTCTGGGGGAAAGGGCAGTGTGCACAAAGGCCTCGAGAAAAATTAAACCTGGCAACGAGAATGGGAAGACTTTTTTAAACTCCAGAAATTAGTGTTTTCAGCACCATCTCAGGGCCTCCGTTATCCAACAATCACCTCAAGGCTGGAAACAGGAAAACATTCCCACACCAACTGCGTGCAAAATAGAAGCTGAAAAGACACTTCAGAGCCGAGGCCACCGTGGCAGCCTGGCACCTCCAGGCTTTTATGGGACAAAGAGCTGTGCGGGCTCCTGGAGGCCACGGGGACCTACACACACACACACACACACACACACACACACACACACACACACTGTTCTGTCTGCACCGCAGGAGGCCGGAGCCGGAGCCAGCCTCCCGTGGCGCCGGCTGCTGCACTGAGCACAGGGACAGCGACAGTATCCAAAGAACAGGGTCACTAACGGGAGGGCGTGGAGCCTTTAATGTGGCCAGATCTACTCTACCGGCTGAAAAAAAAAAAAATCCTTTCCAACCCAACCCAGATGAGGAAACTGAGGCCGAGAAGTGAACTTTTACCTGGGCGCGCGGGAGGGTCCACCCTCTCCCTCCCGCACATGCAAAGACCATCTCTGAAGGCCCGGGGGAGGTGGTGGGCGAGAAGGGGCAGGGGCGAGGAGGGAGGCGGAGCTGCCAGACTTTGTGCCGAGCCTTCTACATACCCTAAAGAACAAAATACGAGGCTTTCTAAACCTAGTAGAGATTCGCAAGCTACAGGGATCCTCGGCCTTAATGAACTGCACGTGGGGAGCGCAGAGACCGAAAAGGGAACCCAGGAACCGGGGAGGACGCGGAGCGGAGCAGGGCACAATCCCACGTGTTCGCGCGGAATTACGGTGTATCCCACGCGGAAACCAACAGTGAAACTCAGGGACACCGAAACGGTTAAGACGACGCGTTGTGTTCTACACGTTTTCCCACACTGGAGAAATCCGTGAGGCGGTAGTGCCCGGCATGTGGGGGCCCTGTGACCTGCGCTTGTGGCACAGAGGAGAGATGGGGTTCAATGGGCAGAGTCCCGCGCTGGCCGAGGACCCCTCGTCTGGCCCGCGCCCTACCTGAGCACCATTTGCATGATGCCGTTAGGGATTTGGGGTTTGTTAGGGTTACTCCTTGTACATAATAATATCCTTAGAGGAAGTAATATTATAGCTGGTAGCATGCTTAGCTACAAAGAGAGGCCGCAGAGGCAGCGTGCGGTTCCGAATTCCAGCGGTGGCGTCCGGGGGTTGCCAGGGCAGCAGAGCTGACTGACCTCTTGCGCTGTGCGTGAGGCCATAGATGTCACTTCCTTCCTAGAGTAAAACGGGATCAGCAATAGCGAGTGATGGCTGTGAAGGAAAATATCAAATAAAATATGAAATAATGAAATTTTATATTAATATTAAATTTAATAGAAACAAAATAATGGATTGATATTAAATATCATTTATATTATTTAGTATTTTATTATTGTTTGTCATTTATATTAGTATCAAGATATTAGATGTTATTGTTTGATACTTTAAGAATTAAATGATATGTTAAATACTAAATAAAATAACAAAAATATCAGGTTTCATTTTTTCAGCAAGATTCAAGCTAAACACATTATATGATTTTTTTTTCGAGGCCACGCAACTAAAAGAAAAATGTACAGAGCCCCACACCTGTCCTGGCCTTGGGAGAAGGAGGTAAAATTTACGAGGAACAGCAAAGGGACAGTGCCACCGCCTCCGGAGGACCGTGCCAAGACGTCTGGAGAGTCCCTGCAGGTGTGGCATCTGACAAACAGAGGCTCTCTTTTGCAAAGTCTGCAGAAAGCAGAAGCTATCTGCATTCCCACTACAAAAATGTACACAGGGAAGTGATGGAAAACATAAGAAAAAAGTGTCCCCCCGCATTGTGAGATTCTGTGCTTCTCCCTGCCCACCCAGGGATGCTGGAAAGGGCCTCTGTCCTGGGCAGCCCAGCTCACGCCCAAGCCTGCTGCTCTGGATCAGAAAACCTCACAGACAGGGCAGTGCGTCTGCCCTCTCTTCGGGTCTTGGTAGGTCCTGTGGGAGACACAAGAACACAAAATTTGTCTTCTTGCTTTTTCTTTTCTTTTCTTTTTTCTTTTTTTTTTCTGACAGGTATCCTATGAGCTGCCATCCCAGGGATCCTTGTGGAAGTCACAGGGTCAGGGACTTCCTTGGAGTCACCCCGGTAAGAGAAGATGAAGACAGAAATGGCCTTAAAGTATGATTCCTCCCGATGGGGCCAGACTCAAGACTGCAGGACCTCCCTTTCCACCTTCATTTGATCCAGAAGTTTTCCAGCGATTAAAAGTTGAAGATTCTTTTAAATAGTTGTGAAAATAAAGAGGGCCCACATGAAGAAAGTTAGAAGGGCACCTGGCGTGCGTGGGGGCTTGGGGAACGTGCACCTGTGATTATTTTCCCCTTCTAGCTACTTTTTTTTTTGAGACAGGGTCTCTCTCTGTAGCCCAGGCTGGTCCTGAACTCACCGTGAAGCCCAGGCTGGGCTTGGACTCAGACCAATCCTGCCTCAGCCTCCTGAGCGCTGGGATTACAGGCGTGCACCACCACACCCAGCTTATGTGGTGCTGAGGAATCGAACTTGGATACTTAGCGCAGGCTGGGCAAGCGCTTTCACCCTTGAGCCATCTCTCCAGCCCCTCCACCCCCCACCCCTGCAGCTACTTACTTAAAGTTTCTCACTTTCATCTGATAAATATGCAATAGTTCATCCTTACGTTAATTTGTATTTTCACATTTTAATTTCATGGGTATTGAATTTAGAACCCAACTTCCACTTTGCAGGTGATGAAGACTCTTAGGCGGGCACCACAGTCTTAGCACGGGAGACACACGGGAAGGGTCCACCTGCTCACCCTGAAGAGAACCAGCCAGTGAGTCTGGGCTCTCTGTTAATGGCAGCGTAAGGCCTTTCTGTCCATGAACACACCTGGGACATCTCTGAGGACCAGTCCAGAGGGGCCTGGTGAAACCACTCTGACTTCAGAACATCAGCCCACTTAATTTAGATGTGTCCTGACTTCCTATCAAAAACAAAAATAAATAAATAAATTTCAGGCCCTGTAGTACAAGCCTGCCAACCCAGCACTCTGGGAGGCTGAGGCAGGAGGATCATGAATTTGAGCCTAGCCTGACCAGCTAGGCAAGGCCTTGTCTTAAAATTTAAAATAGGCTGGGAATGTACCTCAGTGCGAAGGTCCTGGGCTTAATCTCCAGCGCCATAACAGTAATAATATTAATGATAATAAATAAAATAGTAGGTGGATGGGTGAACTGAAATACTTGAAGGTGAACCTTAATCCAAAAAATTAAACTGATGAGCAAATACGTGACGAGTCACAGGTGCAGACCTAGAACATAAGGACCGCTCGTCACCGTGATGATAAAAGGGAGAGACCGAGGGCGGCCTCAGGGGACTTAGCAAGGCGTGTGCTTTCCGATCTCCAGTGGTCTGGTAAGATGACGGAGAAGGTCAGGAAGAGAGAAGACGCCTGCGTCCTGGGAGTGTGATGCGCCACAGAGGCAGCCACGCCCTGCCACCGGCTCCCACCCGGCCGTTTTCAAAATCCATTTATAATAATTAGCAACTGGAAAAGACCCAACCAGGCAACAATAGGGGTACGGCTAAAACAAACAGCGGTGAACTCAGCGGAGACACTTCACGAAGAGACACAATGTGGGCCCAGAGGCGCTCTGGAAATGTTTAGACGACCTCACATTAACCATGAAAAGTGAAACCCGAATTAGCGCCTGGGGACCTCGCAAGGCATTTTAAAAAAAAAAAAAGAAAAGAAAAACTGTGTCACATTAGCTTCTTGGGCAACGAGGAAAGCAGGAGGACCTCATTGTTCTTCAGAGAAAAAGGCTGATGTCAGACTTGGCTCCTCCAGGACCGAGCTGGACAGGACTAAGAGGGTGAGGGAAATCCTCTATTTGTGTTCATAAAGCACCTCTGTCCTCAAATTGTAAAGCCTGAGTCGAAAAATCAGCTGACATGTCATAGGGAGGATTCTTTTATAGAGAGGATAAAAACACAGAAAATCCCTAACACACGTCGCCATCTTGAGCCATCTTTGAGTTTATTCCTTACAATTCACGTAAGCTTTGATTTTATACTTTTCTTTCCAATTAAACCTGAAGCATTAGGGCTTTAAATCCAGAATTCACCACTCTGGGCATTCCCAAAGAGCTCTGTTCCATCTCAACTGGTGTTGAGTATTAAACATTAAATTCATTAATATTAGAATTCCTATTTTTTCAACTTTCCACATAAATCTATTGAGTTGTGAGTCAGGCATTGCATAAGGAGGGTTTACACCAGCAGTCGTGGCTTTGTTCTGTGCTGTGGTTTAAAACTAAAACGTCCCCCAAAAGTCTCACGTGTCATGAGGTGGGACTTCCGGAAGGCAGACGGTTAGGGGGCGCTGTGCTCCCTAGTGCGCTTATCCGTCCACTAGTGACTTCATTGTAGGAGGCGGGGCCCGCTCAGAGGAAGTGGTGACCCGGAAGGACGCAGCCCTCCCTTCTTTCTCTGTCTTCTTCCGTGCCATCCTGCGGGGGAACAGCTTTTCTCCTGCACGCCTTCCTGCCATGCCAGTTCCACCTCTGAGCAGGCCAGCGACGGGCTGAGTCCACTGAAACCGTGAGCCAAAATGTCTCCTGCTCTAGGTTGCAAATGTCGAGCATTTTGTCCCAGTGACAGTAAAGCAACCAAGACATTGTGTATGACCTTCGTATCCCAGAGAGGCAGTGAAGAATAAGCTCAGGTATATGGAAAATTTCTTCACCCAATGCCTGACACATAATTTGTTCTCAGCAGATGTTTTCTTAATTTTATTTTGAGTCCTGGCACCAAAAAAAACAATGAATCATGGCATATCCATGGTGTCTTTAAAAAGTAAGAAGAGAAAATCTCTACTATTAAGCAAAAGGACTCCTCACTTTGCTTGCCGGGAGATTTCATCCCTGCCTAAAATGGCAACAGAGCGGGTCAGATGCCAATTTGTGACTGGCAAGGAGCTCAAGAAAGGACCAAATCTCTTGGATCATGGGGTAAAAATAATCTAAATCCATGTTATCAAGTTCTGAATTGTCACTGATACATACCAAAGTGAAAGTTAATGAGCAATAACATAAAATCTGCCTTCTGCTTGTATCCCAAAAAGCCAATCGCCCCACGGCAGGTTACAGAAGCGATGGCTCCATCTAGCATGTTTGGAAGAGGTGAAGGGACTCTGGTTAGCGGAAGTACACTGGGAGTCAGCGCTGCAATCTGAGTCCACCATGCTCAAGCTTCTTGGGTGCTTTTATGGAATGACGGTATTTGGAATTAGGCACTAAATGCATTGGGCGTTTGGGAGTTAGATCTACTCGGGTGACCATTGGTGTGGACCCCCAAGCAGGGTCAAAGGTGAAAGGTAAAGCAAGGTGGCTCAGTGTTTGGAAATCTTCTAATCGCCAAAGCTTTCCAGACACCAATCCCGTTGACGGTAGAAAACTTGCTTTCCACAGAGATGTCGGAGCGCCGGCCGGAAAACCGCTCGGCGGAGCGTGACAGAAACGCCACACACGCAGTGATGAGAAGCGGGTGCCTCTTCCTGCCCCAGTCTTCCTCTCGCTTCTAACCTCGTGTCTATGCCACCTTGAATGCAGCGCACTCAGGGCACGCCCGGGCACACAGACGGAAGAGGCGAAGGGCTGAGAGGCTGACCCCACGTGGTCTCCACGTCTTCACGCTCCCTCACGCCACTTAAGGAGACTGTGTACGTGTAAGTAATAACTGAGACCAAAGAAAATATAAATTAAAAATGTTCAAGCTGAGAGTAAGACACAATACTCAAATGCAGGTCACCCAAGTTCCCAGGAAATAACTAAAGGAGCCCAGCACTCGGTGCTGAGCTTCCCACCTGCCAAAGGGAAAAGCGAAATTATCAGTCCCGTGAGAACAGGCCCTTTCAGATCTTAAGGCATATTGACCTTTTCCTAGCACTTAGCCCTGGAAGGAGCTGCTCTTGTGTGGGGACTGACCGGTGTCATCGACAGTGTCCTTCCCAGAATTCTTCTTCCCCTGTAGTTGTTATTTTCATTGGTATATACTTACAATCCACAGCAATTATGTTCAAATAATTACATTTCAACTTGGAGACTGGGTGCATAGACATATTACGTCTTAATCATCTTTGCTCCCCTCCTCCCCTCCCACCTTCCCACCCCACTGTCTTCTGATCCCTGTACTATGGACCTTGGGGCTGGACATTAGCAGCAGTCCTGGGAGACAGCTGAGATGCCACTGCCTGAGCTCAACACAATGCCAGCACTCTCTCCAGAGGGAGGGAGAGTTGTGCGAATGTTTGCCTCAGTGCAACTAAACTGTATTTTTTAAATTAGGCTTCAGACAATCCTTTATGAATCCCACACTTCCGTAAGCCAGACAGAGAGTTGGAGCTTCGCGGCCATGATGACAGCCACTTCTCCTTCCACTGACAAGCATTTCCCTTTGGCTGTATCCTAGGGGACCCCTCTCTACCCCCGGTGTCTCCCATCTACAGCCCACTTTTCTCTTCTTGGTGTGAGGCATTTTGTGTGACATGTACCCTCCCACCGGGAACTAAATTAAGACATCAAGATCTTGTCACATCAGGTCCTTAACAGTCATTCAGTGTTTGCTAGCACTGTTCATGTGGGATGAATTCAAAAATCCTGATTCTGAAAGAAAGATGCCAGCTTCCATCACCGGTACAGGTTATTCAAAGAGCTTGACAGGGTGCTAACCCCTGAAGGGCAAGAGGACAGGAGGTGAAGGGAATCGGGACGTAGCTTTAGGGACTGGTGGCATCCTTCCTCAGTGTCCTACTGACTGCAGTGGGTGAGCTCAGAAGACAGAAGACCGATAAGAGCAAAGGATCCACACTAGCCAGAGGTCCCTGCGTGACCGACCTGCCCCCACACACTTCCCTCCCACTCTCATCATCCCTTTCCTAACCTATTTACCATTTTCTTTTCCAACTGGAATGCAAAATCTTTGATCATAAGGACCTTGCCTGCATAAGGTCTGGCATTTCAGAGAGTCTTCATAAGGGTGTGTTTTGGTTACGTGAAGAACTAAGCAACTTTGACATTTCTCAGCTGGCTGGGTGATGGGCACAAACTACTGTTTCCATGAACTTTTGTTTCTCCACCTTTAGAAAGAGGAGTCTGGCCAGTAAGGTACAGATTTGTTGACTGCATATGTTCTCCCATCTTCCATGGAAGGAGAGCTCTCTGACACATAGCTGCCTGAAATTGGGTGTATTCATTAGGGTTCTCCAGAGGAGCAGAATCAATGGGAAATGTAAGTATAATCATGCCGGGTTCACAGGACAAGAGGCAGGAGAGTCCACAATGGTCACGCGTGCCCTGGAGAGTTGGCGGACCCAATGGCTGCTCAGCCCAAGAAGATGGAAGCCACAGGGCAAGAGGAGTTAAGGACGTTGCACCCATGCAAGGCCAAGGCCCGGAAGCTCCCTGGAGAGTCACCGCTGCATGTCTGTGTTGGAAATTGAAGAAACCAGAGATCAGAGTTGGAAACGATGTCCACGACAGGAGCATATCCAAGATGGGGACACTTCCTTTTTCTTTTCCTTTGTCTTTCATCCAGGCTACAAGGCAATTTGTTGGTGTCACCTACGACCAGGGTGAGTCCTCTTCCCTCAGTTTACTGGTCTACATGTCAGTCATCCACGGACACTCCCACACTGTCCTTTGCTAATCTGCTAGGTGTTCATTAACTCATTCAAGTTAATGATCTCAAGTGGCCATGTGGCTAAGTTTTTACCCATGGAACATATGTGGAAGTGAAGTGGCTCTGTACTGAGAGCCATGACACAACAAATGTGCCCCCTCGACGTCCCTTCCTGTCCTTCCCTACTAGCTGAGTGTGTGAGCCACCAACATTCTACCCTGCAGGCAGAGGAAGCGCAGGAGGACATTAGGGTCACTAGTCAGCATGGGAGGACTCATTTCCTCACTCTGAAGAGAACCAGCCATTGCATTTGGAGTCTCTGCTAATGGTAGTGTAACCCCCTCCTCCCCACAAACACACTCATATCTGAAGACCCGCTCCAGGTCAGAAGGGCCTGAGAAGGACTGATGCCCTTAGGACACAGTCATCTCATTGAGAAAACGATTTTCTCAGATATGCTCATGATATTAAAGGGTGCACTTAACCTTTAAGCTTTTCTCAAGATTTTTGTCTAATCCTGTTAGTGTGTGTTCCATGGAGATGAAATTAAGTTTGAACTTTGGAAACAACCACTGGTATCAGGTGGATGGAACAAGGATTGAATGCTTGGCTCTGTTATTAATCACAAAAAGTACAGTAAAGTACAGCCCTATAAATCACTCTGATGTCACAGGCTCTGCCACAGCTTTCAAAAGTGCCACGATTATCTTAGAAGTGGTAGATGGGACCCTGCGATGGTTTAAATCTAAAATGTCTCCTCAAAATCTTGTGTATTTGGGAGGTATTGGATGATGGGTTGCGGCGTCATGGGGGAGTCATCCATTGGTGACTTCCTGTGCTGTAGGAAGTGCAGCCAGGCTGGAGGACAAGGGCATCGCTCTCCCTGGCTCCTCCCTTCTTTCTCTCCTTCCTGGTTGCCATGGGATGCTGAGCAGTTTCTGCCTCCACATCTTTCCGCCATTGCTGTTTTTGCCTTGGATCAGCCAAGCACATATGAACAGGGACCGAAAAGAAACCTCTCCTCCTTGTGGTGGGGGCGTCAGGTGTTGTGTCCCAGTGACAAGACAGCGACTGAGAAAAATGTCTCTGGTGGGACACAAAATTTTAGTTTAATAGCTACATGTTCTTTTAATGTATTTTTAATGTTCCAGTTTATGGCAAATGATGCTACTTCTCTTGATCAAGTAATACCATTCTCCCTAAAGATGAATTATGTAAACAGAAATCTATTTAGAGAAAAGCATGAGCAGTACCGGAAATGCAAAGACTGGGAAAGCGTTCTACAAATGACTACGGAGGAGCCAACGGTAACCCCAAGGCGACTTGAAAAGACATAGCGACACTTCAGAGAAAAGACAGGAATATCGCAAGTGAGGTACCACCGGCCGTTATTGACAAACCAAATGATTAACTCAAGTGAGAGTAGGAGCACCAATTGACAGCAAAAATCATAGGCATCTTTGTGGCTTGCAAAATACTTATTCCCATCCCTTATCTTTCAACTTTTGAATGAGACATGTTAACACACAATATTGAAGTAGGTTGAAAACACTGTAGAACTCAATTGACAAAGTTTGAGGACACATCATGCCGGTTGTGCCATAACATTGTTAAAGGGGGAATTTTAGGGGCTTTAATAATCTCAGACTCAGGCTCAGAATCCAGTCAGTAGTTCATGACCTCCAGGACCCAGGATGGGCCACTTGTGCAAGTCAGCAGAGGGTCACAGAGCACTTGGAAGGTGAGAGGCACGAGTCCAGGTGCTTACAACAGACCTGTGAACAGAGAAACAAAGATGTGTCCTTCCAAGGGGAAGATGGCATGCCTGGTTTGCTTCTCCAAAATTCACACGTTGAAATCTCATCCCCAGTGACGAATGCTGGGAGGTCAGGACTGGGATTAGGGCTCTTAGAGATGAGACCCCCAGAGAGGTCTGTGGCTTCTACCGCGTGTGGAAGCTGCAAGAAGACCCCTGGACGAGCCACAGGACAGCCACTAAGGTTCAGTACCCGAATTCTAAAGGGGACACATTCAAACCCCAACGGGGAATCCAGAGGCTGCTGGTCTTTGTTGAGTGTAAGATCTCTCTCAGGCATCAAAGTGAAGACACAGAGCTGATCCACAGATCGAGGGTGAGGCCGCCAGACTCGGTACTCTGTGCTCAGGTGCCCCGTTCACACACACACTCGTGCCAAGCTCTCCCAGTGGGCCTCCCACGGCCCAGGCCTGTATCGCTATTTGTGGGCACAAACCACCTTCCCATAATAATTAGTCCTCACACCTTCCTCACCTCCAAGGCTCAAGAACAGCATGTTGGCAGACCACTCAGTCAAATGAGTTCAATCAACCCCGACACACTCTGGTGGGTGATTTGGACCCTGAGCAAAAGCATTAACCTTCCTAAACTTCAGTGTTCTCTTCTGCAGAGTAAATGCAGCTACCGCGGAGTCTGAAGGAGTTAGAAGCCATGAAAAGAAGTGCTTCACGTGACCTATCCTCTAGTTAATGCTCAGTAAGTAGCGCTCGCTGCCCAACGCGTCAATCCGTACATCTACCACAGCATACCCCACGTAGCCAACAGCTAATAAATGGGTTGAATGAGCTCATCCGGCTCTCATATGTGCTCCCTCGGCGAGAACGTCAGAGCGAAAGACATTCTGTCACAGCGAAACCTGCCACCCCTGTTTGTAACAGCACAAGTTATAATAGGAAAGTCTTGGAAGCAGCTGGTATGTCCAGCAACATGTGATGGATAAAGGAAACATGGTGGATATACTCACTGGAGTCCTACTCTGTCATAAAGATAAATTGGAGATATTTGTTGAAAAATGGATGCACCTTGAGACTGCATTTCTTAGCAAAATAAATCAGATATAGGAGGTTGACTATTACATGAGAAGCCCAAAACAGAAATAATTAAAATGCAAAATAAAAGAGAAATGACCAGGAATAGGGAGGTAGGAAGATGGGAGGGGATCTGAGGATGGGGGCAGAGGAGAGGGAGGGGAGGGGCAGGGAGGTTAAAAGTATTAAAATGTCACAGATACAGGCACCAATTCCCCCAGATGAGTGCATTAGTATAATCATGTATTTCAAACATACACTAATAAAAATAATAATTGTGGGGGAAATAAAACTTAGTTTCGGTTTTCTGCACAAAGAGAAAAAAGAGAGAGAGAGGAAGAGAGGGAGGGAGGAAAGGAGGGGGAGGGAAGGAACGATAGTAACTGCAGAAGAAGCCCTGGGTGGAGGGAACGGAGCAGCGCATTCTCCTGAGTCCCCACCTGCCCATGTGGACAGCTGGCCTGCCCGAGCTTCCTGACCATTCATAATTAACCTGCACTACCCAGATCCCAGAGGAAGGGGAACAGGAAGGCAGAAACGGCTGCTCTTTTGTTTCCAGCTTATGCACCACAACACAGATACTCCCTTTCAACGGGAATTTTTAGACTGTGTGGGAAGACACGCCTCGTCGGCGGCTCCAATTTAAAACAAGCTCTGGCACTGGAGACTGGAGAGGAGCCAATGAGGCCGACATTAATGGCGGGAGAGATGAGGGCTCTCCTTTCCTGACCTCGTGGGCAGGGGCAGGGGCCCACTGGTGACCCTCCCAGTCGCATGCAGAAGGACATCAACAGGGGACAGATCACCAAAACGGCAGAGCCGCTGTCCTCTCCCCTCCCCTTGTACATCAGGGTAAGAGGACGGGTTCTCCTCACTTATCCCCTGTTCTTCCAAAGTGCCTAGCTGTGTATTTGGACTGCGCAAATGTCTTTCACGCCATCACCTGAGAGCCAGCTGAAAGTGGGTGCTACCTAGGAGCTCGCGTATCAGGCTATGGCGTGGCCTGGGTTCCCAGAAGCGTAGAGAAGTGAGATTTTAAACCCGAAAGAGCTCTAAATGGCAATTTCCCTGTTACAGTCTTTGTGTTTAAATATTGCCTAGGCAACATTTTCTCTAGCTACCATTGCAAACTTCTGAGGAACGTGGCTTCTCCCGGGTTTTCCATGCCTGGAAGCCCATTTGGAAGCCAACCGGGTGGTCAGATGTCCTGGCCAGGGGCTGAGTGGGCTGGGACTCCACGGCCCACGAGCCGAGCCACCTCACTAGAAAGGAGCCCCTCTGAGTGGCTTGCTTCCTACTAACATGTCGCTGGTGGTATTAAAATGTAAGGTATGATGCACGCTTGAATTTTTTTAAAAACACTTTTATTATAGTAAAAGGCTCATTACCATGAATCCTCCTCAAAATACTTCTCTTCTAAGCTGTTATGCTGCTCTTCCGCACTCTGGGGCAATTCTAGCCGTCCTCTGTCATGAGTGCCTTCACAGCTATGACAAAAAACGTGGTGAATGGCGCTACGGAGCGCCATTCCACAGAAAGGCGGGCTTCTAAAAACATGGTGGTGTGTCCTCATCTGCCTTACTCACCAGGTCTACCACCATGTGACCTCTGGCTCTTCCCCAGAGCCGAAAGGACTCTGAGAGGTAAATGTTTGGAATCAACTCAGGACGTGAACGCAGCCACGAGAGTCCATGTAAAGACACTCCGCCTTCAGGAACTGCTTCCGGAGGTGGCAGGCAGTGCAGTGAGTGCGCCGGAAGCTAGGGGGCATTCTGAGGAGGATTCTGGCCACGTGTCTTTCGCTGCGGCTTTGTCATCCCTCCTGTTCTTTAGCCATGTCGTCTGTTCTCTAGGTGTGAGGCGGTCTTTTGGCGAATATGGACCCGCATGTGGCTTTGCTCCTCACCGAACCCCATGAGAGCGCTGTGGGTCCACCGTCCTGAGCAGCCAGCCTCCATGTACAAGGCCCTGAACTAACCCTAACCGCAGTACGCCCTGAATCGCCAGCCCCCGCATCCCTTCCCGCCTGGCCTCTCTTGGTGCCCCCAGCTCCACCTCCTTCCTTCCCCTCCTGTCCTGCTTGGCTGTTTTGCCTTAAGTTTCAGCAACGCACCTTGCTTCCCCCCTCTCCGGTTAAGGACGAGTGCTTCCCCTGGCCCGGGGCACTGCCGGCATTCCCTTACCATGCAGATCCTTGTCCTTCGGATCTCCACAGAAGCCTCCTTTCCCCTGAACGTCTTCCCTGAACCCTAGTCAGGGCCAGAGCCCCTCTGCACCCGGATGCCCCGCGGGGATCGGTCCCTGTGTTCTCCACGAGGTCACAGCACTTACAGTCTGTCCTGGCTTCCCGGCCTTCACCCCCCCACACACACACACCCATGCACTGTGAGTGCTCACTGTGCACTGGCTGGGTAAGGGAGTCATAAATGAACCCACTCCTGCCTTCCCGACCCCCCACGTGGTCGCACCATTCCCTCCACGTACAAATTAACCCAGGTCAAAGGATCTTCCAAGATTATCTGGCACCAGCCGAACGCTTTAAAAGAAGGCACCCTTGCCTTGGAGGAGGGAGGCGGCGTGACTTGGGTCCGGCCAGCCAGTCGGTGCCACCCGACACAATCCAGCACTGCCAGACCTTCCTCTTTGATTTTTCCACAGAGTGAGAAATTCAAAACTTTACGTGAAAGATTCTGGCACGATAAAATGTACTTCCTGTGACACACGGCGCATCCAAACACAACGTCTGTGGACGAGGCAAACCCTCAACCTCCGGTGTGCCGTCTCTGTGTTCTGCAGATCTTCAACTTTCTGCATGACCTTGTGCTACTTCTGAAGAAACCTTCCCTGTTCCAACCACTCGTCCTTAGACATTCACCATTCATCTACCAGAGGAGATGATCTCTTTAGAATGAAAAAAATTCAATAACAAACAATTGTCCTTTCCCAGCAAGAGGCCCTCAACTCTCCAATTGCATTAGGATTGATCGAGGCCCACAGCATTAGGCTCAGCGGCCTCACAGTCTGGTTAAAGAAGTGGAGGGAGGACCAGTTTTCTTCCCTATGATTTGGAGATGTCAGGCTGGTTTTTATTTCTGGGAGAAAATGGCATCAAGTTTCTACACCACTCCCATTCCATGTGGCAAGTCGATGTGTGGCGACAGAGATGGCAGCCGAGGACTCGGAGGGGTTGGGTGGCTGTCCGGTCCTGACCCCGGTGGGTTCACGACCTCAGGTAAATAGCGGGAGCCTCACTGTCCTCCAGGACAGAGCAGGAAGGTGACACTCCGCATCACAGAGCTGCAGGGAAGGAGGGAGCAGACAAGAGCAGGTGCCCGGCTTTGCCACCTGTAACGTACCTCACTGATGTTAAGAGCCGATGGTGAGAGCAGCTTACCAGAATTCCTCGTTCCTCTGGCTTCTTTTAATAGGAATACCTGGTCCTGAAACTCCTGCCCTGGACCTGCAAACGATCCAAAGGAAACACGGGAATATTATGACCGCACAGGGAGGAAAGCCCTCGTGTGCTCTTGACCTAAGTTGTCTGCTGTCCTCCAGTTCCTGTGCAAATATGAAGAGAAAGGCGTGGGTCCCCCCACCATGGCTTCTGCACGCACTCCTCTGTAATCCCCCAAGAGCAGAAATGCAGGCGCCGTTCCCCACATCCACCTGCCCTCGTTCACCTGGTCCTCACATCCCTGAGGTCCGGGTCCAGCCTCAAGGCTGGGAAGTGACTGGGCTGGGACCTGAGCCTCAATGCAGTTCCTCTGGCTCCAGATCCTGAGCATTTAGCCATGAAACATGGCTTTCTCCTCAAGCCACTGGAATCTAGTTTTGAGCCAAAAAAAAAAAAAAGTTCCTTCCCGCCTTCACTCCCTTGCTTGTTCATTCAACAATTCTGTAAGGAATGCCAGACCCTCGGAGAGTTTATGCCTCACAGGGGAGAGAAAAATAAGACATGTAAGTAAGAAACAAACGCCGAAGCAATGGTCAAGTTTATAATCTATGCTCAGAGAAAAGAAAGCAAGCGTTAGGACTTCAGCTTCACTGGGTCACCTGGATAGCTCGGGGAGCCCCTCAGGAGATGTAGGTGCTCTTCTAGATACGTGAGCGGGCTGGGGTGGCGAGGCGTGACCTTGGGTGCCGAGTCTGGTCTTCGCATCTCTTTCTCTGCCCTCTGCACTGCTTCCCCTCCGCCATGATCCGGCCACTCGGCTCCACCGCACCCTGACGTCCGGCCTACCGCGGGCTGACCCCTCTGTAGCCAGGAGCCAAGTTCAACCTGCCCTTTAAGTTGCAAACTTGGGGTACCGTGCTCCAGTGATGGGAAAGTTGACTGGTACAGATGGTGGAAAGAAGAGGAAGTCAAGCCCAGTGGCTGGCACATGGCATCTGTAGGCTGCTTTTTGGGGGAGTTGGCACCAGGCAGGGGTTGCATGCAAGCCAGCAGGCTGCAGCGAATGCACAGGAAACTAACTGTAATTACACCCCGACTCTGTGCCAAACGCAATGTGTGTGACCTTAATGTCTAATTTGCCCCTGCCCATCTTATCTGACTGAGCCATTATTACATCAAGTTAATAAGCCACAATGTGTAACGGCTTCATTTGCATATCATTTACTCTAACACAATCCAGGCTGAATTCCAGGCACCAGGCCTATGTCTTATGTGAGCCTCTGAGGAAGGAATTGCCACCCACAGACAAGGAAAGGATGGTGGGAGAGTTCGGCCAGTGGGCAAGCAGCAGGACGGGGACCCAAACACGGGGAAGACCGCAAAGCCAACGCTCTCCCTTCCAAAGGGAAAGGCCGCCGAGGGGCAGTCAGCACGCAGGATCCAACCTGGACAGCAGTGTCCAGGAGGCGGAGGCAGCTGACGGAAGTTTCCTCAGTCTGGTTAGCACAGGTTGGGTGGCTTAAACAACAGAAATGCGTTTCCCATTGTCCTAGGGGCCAGAAGCCCCAGCTCAAGGCGTCGGCAGGCTGGTGTCTTCCGAGTCCCTGTCCTTGGCTCTCTGAGTCCCTCTCCTGGTCTTCTCACTGTACCTCCGCACAGCCTCTTCTCAGTGTGTGCACATCCTTCAAGGTCCCCCCCTTTTTTCCCCAAAAATTCTTCCTGAACAGTATGCATTTGTGACGTGTAAAGACTGCGTTCACCTGGAGGGGTTGGTGCAGATAAACATCGCCACTTCATTATTTACTCCCCTTCCCCTCCTGCCCGCTGGCCACCCCGTACCCCTTTTCCCCTGTCTCCCCACTTCCTACCATCACTTTTATTCTGCTCTTTTATTTATTTATTTATACTTTGGTTTTCTTGTATTTAAGAAACTATGCAACATTAAACCTTCGATGTCTGATTCATGACACTAAGCATAACTGGCCTCTGCGTGCACCCGTTTTCCTACGGATGACTCAGATTTATTCTTCTTTACGGCAGAGTAGTACTCTGCTGTGTACATATGCTGCATCCTTTCACGCATTCATCTGTTGTTGATGGACATGCCAGCGGCTTCCAAGATTCAGCTACTGTGAGCTGCACTGCCAACAAACACGGACATGCACGTATCTCTTACATGACGACTTTAACCAGGCTTATTGGATCGGAGCCCCACCTTTAGGATCTTACTTAATTTTTATTACTCCTTTAAGGTTCCATCTCTAAATGCCATTACATTGAGAGTTATGGCTTGAACCCCAACTCAACTGGGGCTGAAGGACAGATTCATAACAGCAGGTGACTGAACCCCCATTTGGGGGGAGAAGGAAGAGATAACCGAAAATCAAAAAACCCTAATACAGCTAGAATGTCATTTCTGGCCAGAGGAAAGTAGAAAAGAGAGAGGTAAGCCACCTTGCCGATGGAGGCCCCTTCAGTGAGCTCAGGTGGGCACAACAGCATGGCCCCAGGGCCCCACCTGCTGTAGGTGGGGTGCAGGCACTGCAGCTGGGGGCCAAGGGGCTCGGAAAGTCTCCCACCACCGCCAGAGTGACCAGACACTGGCACTTCTCTGCCAGCTCACAGCTGTGTCTATTCAGCTGACATTCAGTTTCATTTAAAATGTGCACATGTGTACATGTATATACATGTGTATGTGTACAAGTATGTGTGTACATGTGTGTGCAGTATTTTATTTAAGGAATGGAATTTTTAATACCTGTTATGGTTTGAATGTATCCACATGCATTCATCATCTTTCCCATCACTGAGTCACAGTATCCGACCCCACAACCTAAAAGTAGAAGAAGTTTATTTGGCTCATGGTTACCAGAGACTCAGTCCATGGTTAGCTGGCTTCAAGGCAAGCAGAAAGATGGAGGGTCAAAAGTGTTCAGCTCCTGGCAGTCTAGAAGCAGAGCAGGGGAGCAGCAGCAGATTCTATACAGCGCCAAGGCCACGCCTCCATGACACACCCGGAGTGTGCTCCCTCCACCTCCTGGGCAGCTCCTGTGACAGGCTGACACGGTCAACCTTAAGCATCACGTCCCCACCCAGGCTCTCGTGTGGGATGTTTCTTTTCCAACTTCATGTTAGGAGTAACTAGAGGAGGGACCTTTGTCCACTTGGCCTTGTAATTAGAGTTAGATACCACCATGAAGACAGGGCTTCCATAACGACATCAGTGGATTTGTTTTTTTAAAAGGAAGGAAAGCCAGACTTGGTGGCATAGTCCTGTAATTCCAGCACTCTGGGCAGCTGGAGCAGAAGGGTTATAAGAAGAATCCCAACCTGGGAAACTCAACAACTTGGGAGAGTGGGTCTCAAGATAAAATAAAAAGAAAAATTAAAATAAGCTAGGAAGGCAACTCAGTACAGAGGCCCCAGATTCAAGCCTCTTTATAATAAATAAATATAAAAAGATAGAGAAAGAGTGACCCCGGAGACCCAGTTGCTCCATCTCACCCAGCAATGTTCCCCACCATGTCAAAATGCAGTTCAAAGACCCTTGCCGGATGATAAGCAGACATCTGACCTACGTTCATGGATGTTCTAGTCTCCAGAACTGTGAGAAATAAATTTATTTTCTTTAAAATGGTCTATTTACAAATGACCTCTGATATTTTGTGTTAGCACAAGAAAACAAACACAACATCCGACACTGGTGACCCTATCCCCACATCAGAGAGCCTGCTGAATCCTTGTACACCTTACAATCCTTGTAACTCCCAGGCGAGCATGTGTGCACATCAACCGCCTGGCAGAGTTAAGTAGAAAGAGACATGCAGAGGTAAAAAGTGAGAGAGAAAGAAAGAGAAGCAGGAGGAAAATGCAGTGAGGGTCACAGAGGAAGAAAGGAGAAACGAGTGCAGTGGGGGAACTTCCGGGAGTGCCCGCGAGGCCCAGAGTCTGGACGGGGAACCCACCGGGCACCACACACAAGGACAGCATCACTGCCTGTGGCCCTGGTCATCTAACTGGTGAAGAGTTTGAGGTCAGAGCTTTTCAACAACTGTGCCATTCTCAAAGCAGCCAGGCTAGCCCCAGCCACAGCCCCGGGGTCGCCACCAGCAGCGGCCAGCTGGGAGCATCACCCACAACATGAGGCAAACCCTTACCATTTCTGTTCATGATTGGCCCGAAGAAGGGCAGGGAATCCTGCTCCAGGCTAACATCCCCACAGGAACACGGAAAGGGCTTCAAGTTCTTTGTAGGAAAAGCTGTATGCTGCAATCCCCTTTGTGAATACACTCACAGGATGTGTGTGCATAGGAAAGCCAGAGGGTAAAGTGAGGGGCACTTATGACTCTGCTAGAGCCTCCTTTTACCGTGGTACTGTGAATACGGGGCCCAGTGTTTCCACACTGATCCACATTCCCAGCCCTTATCATCTTTCATTTTGAGACAGAATTTAACCTGTCATCCCATCCAATTCAATAAAGACGGGGCTATGAAACGTCCCAGACCCGATGCCTCTGCTGTCCCTGGGGGAAGTGTTAACTCTCCTGCCAGGCGACCCTTCCTGGCGGCAGACCATTTCCAAGAGTAGATGGCCAACTTCCAAGCCAAGCCGTCAGCTCTGAGGCGGTCATCAAACTGGCCTCACCTCTTGCTCAACAGAGCGACACGTGCCTCCTACCAAGCATCCAGCATCCAAGAATCAACGAGCAGCCTGTACGTTCAAGCTCGGACAAACACAGGCCTCCATCCTCAGGTTTAGAGCCGCAGCTCAAGTGGCTAAAGATTCTCCATTGCAACTGTGGGAAAACACAGGGGCCTGTTGTGGAAGGGGTTAGCCGACTTTATGATCTAAGGTGCGTTTCCCCAAAGTGCGTGCATACAAAATGCATGAAATAAAACGTATACACTTATAGGTCCTGAGAATGTATGTGACTGTATTCTGGACCCAGGCTCTTAAACAGGTATCAAGGGTTAAATGAAGTCTTGTGAGTGGGCCCTAGCCCAATGTAACTCTTATCCTTAGGAAAAAGATCAGGACGCACCCGACACAGAAATGACAATATGAGAAAACAGCGAGAAAGCCGCCACGCTCAAGCCAAGCAGAGAGGCGTCAGGAGAAAGCTGCCTACTACCACCTGCATCCTGGACTTCGAGCCTCCAGAACTATGAGGAAGTCAATTCTGTGGCTTAAGCCAACAGGCTTGGACGTTGTGTTGTGGCTACCCCAGAAATCATCCCAGTGGGCGTAATTAGAACAAGCATTTGGAAGCCAGACGTGGCAGTATATGCCTAGAATCCCAGCATTTTGGAGGCCAAGGGAAGAGGACTGTTGTGAGTTCAAGGTCAGCCTTAGCTACATAGTGAGTTCAGGAGCAGCCTCAACTACAGAGGAAGGAGGAGGAGGAGAAGGAGGAGGAGGAAGAGGAGGAGGAGGAGGAGGAGGAGGAGGAGGAGGAGGAGGAGGAGAACTTGATGTCCTAAACACTCAGTTTCTCCTGCTTTCTCAGGTATTTAGACACCTACCCTGTGTGATGTGGAGAAAGATGGTCTTTTTCCAGCTCACAGGCAGCATAAACAGTCTCAGCTTTTGTGTTTCAGGTACACAAGGAAAGAGGGAAACACAAGGAGCGCTTGGATGTTTAAAGAACTTGCTACAGCAAAAGACTCGTTAAGAAGGATGAGTACATGTGCTCAGACTCCTGGGGGTATTCCGAGGGGGACTCACGGCATTGCGTCTTTTTGCTATAATGATTTCAATGCAATCTTCACTGTAGTTTTGGATCACACATCTCTGATGAAAGGCTTGTGGCGACTTCTGTCAAATAAAAAATATCGCAGTGTGTCTTTGTCCACTCTATTCACCAGCTCTGGCACCGTGCAACTGCCAGCTCTCCCCCAGAATCACCGCGACCCTGCAAGGTCGGCCTTTGGGATCAGTTCAGAACATCAAGGCGACCCTGACAGTGGAACTAAGGACAGTCAGGCAAGGGGACTTCCGTCCCGTTCCAGGACGTTTTAGTTGTAGCTGAAGGCTGCAAACAGAGGTACCCATGATCCTGTGCAGTCCTGTGGCTTCCAGGAAGTCCTGTCCCTACAGCTACTGAGCAGCTGATACACGAGGGAGGCTCTTGCGAGTGCTGGATCACCACGGCTGCGCGAGGCAGGGCACACCGTGATGTCATAATAACGCATATCTGATTTTCACCCCATTCCTTCACAGAGCATCCAGGGTCCTTGGTGGTACCTTAGGAGCACCTTTTGTCCTAGTATTTGGCCTTTGACCCTGTTTGTGGACACAGGTTTCCCAAATGCTTTGGGGGATTCTGGGTCTTTCAAGCACCTTCAGGTGGGCTCCGGGTGGGGGCTGCTCACCCAAGAGACTGGACCCTGATAAGAAAAGTGAAACTGGGCAAAGGGCCAGCACTGGAGCGTTAAGAATGCATCCTGGTGTGCGACAAAACCAGGGAAAAAACGCCTAAAGGGTGGGAGCAGAAAGCCTCCAGGTGGGTGAGCGCAGCGCTGTGAGGGAAGGAGGACACACACACCGGCACCCAGGACCCTCGGCCCTCCCCATGTCCGTCTCCATATACTTGTTTATATCCTTTATTGCTTCCTTGATAATGCATCAAGAAACGTGTTTGTGTGAATTCTATGAACCGTCATAGAAAATTACTGAACCCAAGGACGGCATCATGGGACTCTGATTTATAACAGCGGGTGCTGGAGGTGCGAGAGGCCTAAGTTGGTGAGTGGTTTTGGAAATGGGGGTAACGTTGGGAGACTGAACACTTAACTTGGGGATGGGGTAAGAATTCCAGGCCCATTGTGTCATAATTGAGGGGTTTCCACAGAGCAGAATTGTTGGTGTGGGAATAAAACCCTCCCATCTGAAACGAGAGGCTGTGGAAGTACCGGGAGCTGGGAGAGAGGACAGAGGGAGAGCCATCTGTTTTTCCTGCACAGGTAGAAATTATCTTTAATCCTATTCAAAGAAAGAGCAGAAGCCGCTCTGGGCTGAGATCAGCACGTGAAGCCCGCCTGACCCGTGACCCCTGCCCTTTCCTACTCTCTGGGGGAACTCTGAGGAAACAGACACTTTTCAGTCAGCCGGGAAGTCCCTGGAGGTCAAGGAGACCAAATCCTTGACTGCTCAAACAGCTTCAGCTTGAGATGATTATCTTCTGACCTTAAACTCTCAGAGACTTTAAATTCCAAGGTGCTGCAGGTTTTTCAAAGCAGGCTGATAAACAACACATCTAAAAACATGCAATGGGGTTTCCAGTCACAATGACAAACCCTAAGACAGAGCTACCTCCCAGTCACAATGAAATCACAAGCTGATAGTTTTTTAGCAATCCAAAGGCACATCATACATGCGCTCTCTCTCTCTCTCTCTCTCTCTCTCTCTCTCTCTCTCTCTCTCTCTACCTAATTTTTGGGGATTCTACTTAATAGAAAAAAGACTATAAATATTTACTGAAAAATACACATTATTAAAAATATAATCCAGCATAGAGCACAAGTCACTGCCTTGAAACACAAGGGAGGTCGTGTGGATTGGCCCTCCAGACCCCCCTAACCAGAAGGCTGTGAGATATTGGCAGAGTTCAGAAAGTTCAGGATGGTACCAAGTTTCCCCAAAAAAATAAAATATGAGCTCTGGAAATAGTAGGTAAAACTTCTCTTGCTTGTGGAAAAAACACAACAAGCTGTTATTCAACCGCCTGGTCACAAGGAAGTCTTTCAAACTAAGGGAGACAAAGGGTGATTTTCTGGAAGTAAAAGGAGTTTCCTGGAAGGATACAAGATTGTCATAAAGAAGCAGAAACAGAAATGCCAGAGACAAAAAAACCACCTGAATGACAAACCCATCTCTCCCTCTTTGCCTTTCTCCCTCCCTTTTTTGTCTTTGCTTTCCTTTCCATTTTTCCACTCTCATTACACAGCCATTCCATTTCTTTTAACTCATTTTCTCTGCAAATGAGCTTTCCTTATTCTACACCTGATCCTGCTGTGTCCCACCATGACCCAACACGGCTCCCTCAGACCCCAGTTCCAAAACATCACCTGGGAAGGTCAGGACCCACAGCAAACTGAGGGACTCTCGGCTATCTAACTTTATATTTTCTAGAGAAAGTATGATTGGACCAGCCCAGCCTCTGGGTGGCTTTCCTGAGTGACCCGTCCACACATGCCCAGTGGGCTGTGACTGGAGAAGCAAACATGGCTGCCAGAGTCCACTTCCGCCCCTGTGGACATGCCAGCACCCAGAACCACTCTTCTCAGGTGGAGGGGCGGAACCCTGCGAAACGTTCCAGAGCTTTCTTCTACTGTGGAATTGTCTGTGGATCCTGACCAGGGCCTTGTTTCGCCCTTTCCACCTCCCTCATTTTCCAAACACCAACGCCACCAGACAGGAAGAGGGGACAAGAGAAGGCGCTTGGCTCTGTGCCTCAATTACAGAAGCCAGACCCAAGGAAGGTGCTTCCTCCCAGGAGAAGCGTGGCGTCAGGGTGATGTATTATCTCCCCCTGAGCAGCACGGCCTCCGCCTTTCCTGGACCCTGGTCCTCGGCTAATTACCACTTTCTGCCATCAGTCTCCACTCAGCCCCAAGGCCAACTCCCGCTCAGGCTCCTCACGTGCACCGTATCACCGGCACCCGTGTGTGGCAGGCGCGGGCTGTGCTTGGATCAGCCACCAACCGGCCAGAAGCCCTCCCTGCCAGGTCTGCAGAGAGAACTTCCTCCTCCCCTGCTCCGAGCCTGAAGGAATCGCCCCATGGACAGCAACCGAATCAGCAGTGTCGCCGGCCGCTCTCCAGCAAACACAGCCGGCATTCCTGCCTCACGCAACTACACGCGGGACCCTACGGGCACCAATTAACTACTCACGTCCACAGGGTCCGGTGTGTGTGCTCACCACCAGCCACATCAAAGAGGCCTTTTATTTTTGGTGAAAAAGAAAAAGGATTTGTTTAAACCCAGATCTGAAGAGACAGGGAGAAGGCCTCATTCACCTCAAATCACCATCTCCAGAGTGCAGGGGTGTGAGGGTCTTATAGCCGGACCAGCGGGGGGGGGGGGTCCAATGAGAGCGTGAACAGGTCCAGGCCCGTGTCGTCGCCTGTTCCCGGACCCCACCCTGCCCCTCTTTGGTTTGGAAATGAACCAGGGTTCTGGCCTCCGGGGTCCATTCACTTGGGCTGAGGAGAGGCGAGAGTGGGTGTTTTTGCCCCAGGCCTGAGTTACACCATGGCAGAGTGCTGTTCTGTGGCTGGTACACACTGTCCCCTTGCTGGGGCCCCTCTGTCCTCCCAGGCCCCCTGCAGCTGAGCCCCTGCCTCTGCGGAGGCCCTGGGACACAAGGAGGGACCTACGTGGGTTCGCATGCATCCGGGCATATCTCTGGAGCCAAGTGGAGAAGCCAGCGCGGCCAGAAGAGTCTGACGGAAGGACATCAGGAAGAATGGCCGTGGCGGAGGGAGAGGGACAGAGAGGAGGGGGTGACCGAGACGCCGTGGGCCCTAAGGCCGGCGGGTCAGGCAGAGGAAGAGGCTGGCCAGGTGGGCCTGTGGACGCAAGGGCCAGCGGGCAGGGCAGAGGAGGCTGACCAGGAGGGCTGTGGATGCCGTGCCGGGCGGGCCAGGCAGGGCAAATTCCTGCCGTGAGACTCTCCGGCGCCCCACACATCCCCTATAGGTGAGGGGACCCACGGCAGGCAGAAGGTGACAAGGGGAACCGCAATCTATACCCCAGACCTCTCACTACGATAACAGCGTCAGGACACTGACTCAGTCAGAATTCGCAACATCCTTACGGACACAATGCCAGCCGGGTCCTTGTTGCCCGAGAACAGCTCTTAGCCATGCGCTGGCACCTAGGAGTAGGTCCCCCCCACCTCCCAGCTGGCTTCACCTGTCACCTGGGCCAGATGTCCCCTGTAAACGGCCCACACCTTTCCCCGGTAGAGAGGGCCATTGTCTCTCCTCTGTAATTCAGGCCACCTTTCCCGAAATTCACAAGCTCCACAGATTTCCACCTCCAGGGGGGCACAGGTCTGTAATTCCCCACTGGGGAGCCTGAGGCAGGAGGCTGCTGTGAGCTCAAGGCCAGCCTGGGCTACACAGTGAGCTCAGGGCCGGAGGCTGTGGCACACAGAGCCAGAGGCTTCTCCCCCAGGAGAAAGACGTGCACCCAGGGACGGTCGCAGGGGGCTCCTTGGACCCTGGAGGCAGGAAGTCTCCGTCTGGGGGTCGGGCCCACCTGGGGCAGCTCCAGGCCAGTCCCCGGGCTCTCTGCTCTGGCCCTGGCCTACATCTGGGGACACGGAACAATCCTTCCTTTCTCCCAGCAGCCTATGCCTCCCAGGTATTTATAGGCCGCTCCTGGCCCTGCTCCGATTTAAATTTAGCTGCCTTTGTCTTCCTGGGTTCCCCACCACTGCCACTAGCTCTTTGTTCTCCCGGCTCCTTCCCAGCTCTCTCATCTGAGGAGCTGGGAGTTTCTCCGCAGCCTTACGTAACTTTCTCTGTCTGCTCGCCATCCACTTTCCCTCAGCAGCCTGCAGCTAGCTCACCCAGGGTAAGGGCCGGAAGGGAAACCCAGCCAGGCCGGCTGCCCGCCGGCCGCTCCGGCCTGCAGTCCCTCTCTCTCGCTCAGCGTCTCCATGTGCTACCGATGGGTCACACACGAGGTGTGATCCAAAAATACCGGGAACGTGTAAATTTTTGAAACGGCTTACAGTCAGGACACGCAGCCAGGAAGGCCCCTCACACCCGCCCTGGCCCAGCACCACGGCTGCTGCGACTTCCAGAGGCAGACCTGGAAGTCCTGGCCCAAGTCCTGCGTGCCTTGGCTGGGCTGTCATGGCACCCGAGCTTGTGAATCCATTCGAAATGTTTCCCTTTCGTCACCCTGGTGACATTGGGGAACAGCCAGGGTGGCACAGTGCCCAATCCCACAACTGAGGTGGACAGGACATACCACCATGCTTGTATTTCAGAGAAATTACACACAGTTGATGGGGGGTGACGGGGGGCAGCAGACACTTAAGTTTTTTAAATTATTATAGGAAAAGAGGCCTTGCCACGGATGTCCCTCAAAAATCCTCTCCCAGGACTCGAACACGCTGTGTCCCTGGCAACGTGTCTTCTTCTGTGTAACTGTTTCTGTAACTTAAACGTTCACTGTACTTTTAAGTCACCTGCTTGTAAGTCGAGTACCAGTGCGTCCTCGTGCTTTTCGGGACCTGAAAGTGGCATGATGGCCTTGCCTTACGCCTGCAAGTCACTGCTGCCCACATGAGGAGTGGGGGAGAACACAGCTTTACTTCTGAGAACGTCACGGCCACCTCAAGGTCCCGATCAATTCAAAACATTGACCATTATGGTCATTTTGACTCGGGAAGAGCCAGAAGTCACATGGTGTCGGATCAGGTGATGAAGGAGGATGAGGACACATCGTCGTGTTTTTAAGACCCTGACTGCCCGCTGTACGGTGCTCAGTAGCGGTACTCGGTAGCAGTAGTCACAGTGGTTCTGACCCTGGCTCCTCACAACACTCAGGAGAGAGGACTTCCAGAAATGCTCCAGAAAGTGGCAGGACGGATGGGATAAGTGTGCCCAAAGCGGGCGTGTCTTTACGGTAATGATCTTTATGTAAACTTTTCACCGTGTGCTTTGATCCTGTGGTCCTTCCCCCCGCAGCCTCCCTTGGCCCATAGACCAAACAGGGCCCCAACACCCCTAGGCGGCTCCACAACGCAGCAAACATGACAGCTCCATCTCCCCACCCTCCACCGCAGAACACCGGATCCTGGACCGAAAGCAGCAGGGCGCTCTTCCGTTTCCTCACTGTCTCCTTGCTGTCATCCTCAGAATCGTCACTCTGGAGACCTCTGATGGCCCATCACCCGGGCGGTGAGGTTGGGCTGCAGACACAGGCAGCAACCGGGGTTCATGTGCCACGTGGTCCTTGCTCACCCCACTATCAGCTCCTTGGGGGTCAGCAAAGGACTGTGCTCCAAGCCACTCCGGGACACAGGGTGGCCGCAAAGGCCACTGTCTGGAACGCAGCCGTGCTTGCAACAGGCAGAGAGCAGGACGAAAAGCATGCTGGCTCTTACACTTTGCCCCATGAGGAACTCGCCATCGGCGCAGCTCAAATTCCCAAAGCAGGTTCCAAGGCCCAGTCCAAAGGGAGGCAGAGATGCCGATTATCATGACCCGGGAAGGTGGGAAGACGGAGGACTTGCTGGACTGAACACTAGTTAAGTTCCTCCTGGGGGATTTTCGTCTTATTCTTTTATCAATATGTGTTTGCCATTCGTGGTACTAACAACCAGCTTGAGAAATGGGTGCGTTTGTGCCTCGCCCCAGGATCACTGTCATATCCCTTCCCACTCCCCCCTTGCCCCTCCCCCTGCTCCTGCGGATTCTGCTCGGGGGGAGGTGTTCTAACCAATTCCAGTCGACGTTTCCTATTTATCAGGTGGGAAGAGAAGGAGTGAGATCCAGCCAGTGTCGTTGACACCTGCAATCCATCTGGGCCCGTCCCTAGGCCTGTGCTCGCAACATGGCACAACATAAGAAGTATCCCAGGGAGTATCGATAAAGTGCTGAGCCCGGAGAAGACAGAAAATGCAATACAGGCCGAGCGGGAAGCAGGACCTGGGGACAGGCCAGAGGCGGCGGCAGCGGCAGGAAGTCTCGCCCCTTGGCTCTCCCGAGCTGCCCTCCCGCGCTCACCACACCAGCCCAGGATTTGGGACCACCGTAGCAGATCAAAGCACCAAACAAACACACTCCTCTGGTAGACAGCCCTTGGACCATGGGTAGGATACAGGCAAGGACGAGGACCTATGGGAAGCAACCCCACCCCTGCCTGTGGTCCAAGCCAGAAGGGGAGCTCATTCCTTAAATTCAAATTTCAACTTCACTTCTTACCAGATGACCGTGGACAGGTTGTTGAACTACCCAGATCTGTTTGCTCAGCTGGAAGGGGGGAATAATGATAGTCCCTACCTCCAAAGGTGGGTACGGCAAATGCAAGAAGGCTGGCATATGGCGGGCATCACCATGGGAACATCACAGGAGGTAGTAGCCAGCATCCTCATCCTGCCCTTGGTACAGCTTCAACTCGCGACTGTCTTGTAATGTACTGTTGGCCATTGATTAAGACCAGTCTCCAGGGCCTGGCGGTGCAGGTCTGTCATCCAGCAGTTGGGAGGCTGAAGCAGGAGGATCACAAGTTCAAGCCCAGCCAGGACAATTTAGTGACTTAGTGAGACTCTGTCTCAAAGGAAAAATAAAAATGATCTGGGGACGTAGCTCAGTGTGAAGGTCTCGGGCTTGATCCCCAGTACCAAAAAAACAAAAAAGTTCTAGGTAGAGAAAAGGGATTCTGGGCCCTCCAGGGCTGGTCCACCCAGTCGTTAGCCCGCATGCCACCCCGTCTCATCACCAGCGAACTGCACACAAATCTTTCCCTGTCTCCCACCCCCAAACACTCTGGACTACTAGGCAGTCATGTTTCCGTAAGATACACCACAGGACACAAATCCCATGAACCAGAAGGGGTCAAAAGACTTCCGTCACTTGCCGAGCCTGGGAGGCTCCCGCCTGAGCCCAGCACCGCACCTGGCAGAGGCTGTCTTCGTTGCACGAATTCAGCGTTTTCCTGAGTTAGATTCCAACCGTGACCACAATCTGACAGGTTTTGAAAATGCTTCTAAAGAGGCAAGAGCTTCTTCACCCACGAGCCCCAGGAACATGGATTATGGTTGGCGAGTGGCAGACGCGAAGGAAGAGTCAGGATGCTGAGACGGGTGTGTTATGTAACCCTAGGGAAAACCGTCCCCGCCTGGGCTTCCGTTTCTGCTCTTTTTTAAATGACACCAGAAAGCTGCTCCATGCTTCCTCTCCTCAGTGACCAGCCGCTCTGTCATTGGACGGATTTTTCTTGCTCTCTGCCTGATCGTTACTAAGCTTCGTTAGCACTTTATTATTTTATCGAGGCTGGAGAGAAAGCAAAGCACTCTGCCACAAGCAGCAGGAGAGGCCGGCTGGAGCGGGCCTTGGAGGAGAGGCCGGCCGGAGCGGACCCTCAGTGAGAAACACTGCTGCAAAGTCCCTCCTCTCCCACTCCTCACCAAGGCGTACGGAGGCCCGAGAGAATGGGCCAGGGCCTACGTCACTTGTCCTATTAGTGGGGGGGGGGGGGGGGTTCAATCCTGAGCTTTTGGTTCCCAACACTCTGCTCTTGACCATTAGTCTACACTGGCTTCAGGGAGGCGTGGGGCGTAGAAACCGCCTTGACTCAGAGTCTAGCCCACTCCATTTTCATGCTAAGAGATCGAGGAAGCCCTGAAGATGGGCTTCGTTTCTCCAGGGTCCTTCAACAAGACGGCCAAGGTGATGCTCCTCTGTCTCGCAATCCTACCTTCCTTTATTTCATTTTTTCCCATTATGTGTTCCTGCACATGCATGACACCTGGTGACTACATTCACCTGGGGACTCGGTGCCTTGACGCCCCTTCTTTTAGCGTTCATAAAAAGAACACAAGGAACAGCAACGTGCCCTGCACGTTTACCCGTCACCACCACCCGCAACATCCCCAGGAAACCCTGCCGGACCCATCATCCGACGTGGCTTCCCCACGAGTCCCTGGGGCACACAGAGGAAGAATGACAGTGTTGACTTTCCAACCCAAGCAGCGACGGCTCCGAGAGTGACTTTGTCCAAGGCGTCATCCTCTCCCGATCCAGGAGCGAACTGTGGCTTCTGCACCTGAACCCCACCTGCCTTTGGGCTGCAGGAAGGTAATATGCGGTCACTCAGTGAGCTGGGCCCAGGTTGGGGTGGGGCCGGGCAGAATCGGTGGAGACACCCTAGTGAACTGGGGAGCTAAGAGAAAGCTGGGGTCAGGAAGGAAAACCCAGCTTCAGAGAGGGAGAGAGGGGTCATCACGGAGCTGTCACCTCACCTCCTGGAGTTGGGGACTGAGAGGGAGGGAGGACGTGGGCACAGGCACGGTGGGTGGTCAGACAGACATGAGCCACCCTGCAGGGCGAGGAGGGTGGAGAACCACGGGCTCGCGAGTCACACTTAAATAAAGAAACGAAGACCTCGATGTGTGGTCCACTTAGAATCGTACATAGGTCTGAGCCCTCTACTTCTGTTGCGCAAGGAGGCTCTAGCTACAGGAGGAACCCAAGCGCTTTAGCGAGTGGGACCCGTCACCGTGGAAAGTGGTGGAGCTGAGACAGCATCTCTTAGGCAGAGGGAGGCTCTGAGGGTCAGTGGCTGCTTCCTCCCGGGCAGGGGATGGGTTGGAACCCGCCTCTGTCACTGGAGTCCTCCCAAAAGCTCTGAGACCAATAAAGATATTTTCGTTGGTGCTAGAGAAGCAGGCAATGGCCCATGGACAGAGAAGAGACACGCTCCCTTGGTCAGAAGGGGAGCACCGAGGCACGAGTCCCAAGCCCACAGGAGCAGGCGGAGGTCTCCAGGCCTGGCCCACCGGATGCAGGGACAGGACAGAGCCTCTGAGCAGACGCCCTCCTGGGCCCTCCATGTGACTTGGAGTATGACAAGGGAGGCTGGCACGGCTGCCAGTGACCTCAGGTCATCAGGTGAGAAAAACGCATCCCCTACCCAGGCCCGCTGGGACCTGGCATCCCCCGCCCTGGGGACCTTCAGGCTGAGTGCTCTGCACCAGCCTGGCACAAGGAGGCAGTGTGGGGCCACGGTCGGTTGAGTCTGGACACCGCGGGACAGAGACCTGGGGGCCCACAGAGGAGGAGAGTGGGCCGCCATCACAGGAGCCTGGGGTGGTGGGACTCCACCAAACAGCTACAGGAAGTTGTTTTTCCTAAGGAGTCCCCCACCTGGGACCTCTGCCATGACCCCAGACCTGCCGGCTCACAGGGCCCAGGACGGTGACTCCTGCGGGGTTCTCAGGCCTGGCTCATCTCCTGCCCATGTGCTGGGGTGCTGGTCACTGCCACCTAGTGCCCACCTGCTCTCCCGGCTCTCCCACACCTGCTTTGCTTCAAGGGCAGGAGCCCTGCCAGCCTGGCACTGCCACCTCCACCTCCAACCTGCCTCTCCCATCTTTGTAATCTCATTTCTTCTGGGACCCATTGACGGTGTGTTTCATCTCCACAGATTTCTGTGATTTCTGTGGACAGCAACACAAATGAGAAGGAAAAGACCCCCTCCTGCTTCTAACACAACACCGCCAACACCAGGAAGCCTTCCTTGTCACCACCCACCAACCCAGCCGCCAGCCACATGCCAGAAGCAAGCGCCGTCTTCTCCCACCTCCATTTCTCTCTCCAAGACATTTTCTGCTCCTCTCCACCCCCCGCTACTACTCACAATAGCTACTCAATGCATGTATAAAAAAATTTTTTAAGAGGTTAGCGAGGCATGGTGCCACATACATGTAATCCTGGCACTCTGGGAGGCTGAGGTAGGAGGATCCCAAGTTTGAGCCCAGATTGGGCAACTCAGCAATTTAGTGAGGCCCTGTCTCAAAATCAGAAAGGAAAGAAGGAGAAAAAGAAAAAGGCTGAAGTATAGCTTAATATGAAGGCCCTAGGAAGGAAAGAATGGAGAGAGAGAGGGAGAGAGAGAGAGAGAGGGAGGAGGGAAGACAGAAAAAGAGGTTAGTTCTGACTACAGAGTGGCTAGGCTAGAGAGAGCTGTCCGTGCTTCTCAGGCGAGCTTCAGTTTTCTGATCTAGAAAGGCTCTACGACGAAAGGAAAATGGCGGACTAGTTAACTACGTCATCTGTCCTACAGGTAACTACGCATCCCTCCGAAGTGAGAAAATCTGGGCTGGTGCAGCAAGGTGCCCAAGATAAGTATTTATTAAAATAAATTTTAAAAAATAAAAGGCCAGCTACTGAATAATACAGGATGTCCCAACAGTCATCATACATATAAAAAACCTTTAAAATGCAATGAAAATGAGTCCTCTCAGAATTGGCTTGCCATCACATTTGAAGTAAAGCTAACGCTATGGGGAAGATTATAGGAGCCCTACATCCCTCGCGCAGACCATCCCATACGTACGAAAAGTTGACAGATTTTTAAGACACCATGTAGGATTACTATTAGGAGAAAGAATTTTATTCCCACGGCTTGGATCTCAAACGTTCACCAGAAGTCTCGTGTGTTTGGATGTCGTGGAACAGCTACAGAACGCTGCACTGTTAAGAGGCGGAGCCGCGCGCGCGCCCTGCGTTAGGGTGTGTAGTAGCCGACCCGAAAGGGGCGGAGCACTGGGGCTTGACCCGGAAGGCGTCCCCTAGCCCCGCCCTTCCTTCCTCCTGTGGCTGCATGGCTGCCTGGCGCCTCCCCGTGTGTTTCCACCCTCCAAGAGTGGACTGATGCGCTCTGAGGCTGTGAGCTGCTGTGAATCTTCTCAGCCTGATGTCTAAGTGTCTGAGACACGAGCACCTAATTGTACATAGCGGTGAACTCTGGAAGGCTGGATAAAAAAATACAAACCACGATTCACTCAAAGAAGGAAGAGATAGGGCTCAGGAGAGAAGGGATCTGATTTCTTTCTTGTAATATTTAAATTCCAAGAAATTTTTACTTTTGCCAAGTAATTCATTTGATAAATGCTGACTTAAAGCACAGTTCCAGGCACTGGAATGCGCACATACGTTTAAAGGGCCTTCATCTGTTCTACAATAACTAAAGTAGTTGGGGTTTTTTTCTTGCTTTGTTTTGTTTTTGTAGTACTGAGGATCAAGCCCAGGGCCTTCACACAGATGAGCTACGTCCCCAGCCCAATTTTTAGTGCCCAGGCTAGCCTTAATCTTGCCAGCCTTCTACCTCAGCCTCCCAGAGTGCTGGGATGACAGGCCTTGGCCACCAGGCCCAAACAAGAAGTTTAATTACACCACGGGGAGAGAATTTCCACGTCTCTCTCCTGATGAAGCAATGATAAAATTGAGACAACCGTAGGAGGCCAATGTTCTTAGACGACCCAGCAGACAGCCAGGACTGCAACCAGCTCCTGCCCCTCCTGTGAGAAACCCAACGAGTCAGGGATCTACAGGGCAAAGCGAAGATGAGGGGAAAAAGGAGGGAGGCTGTGGGGTGACAGGGGACCTGGAGACAAGGGGCGAGGGGCAGGGAGGGGAAGATAAGCGGCCCATAAGCTGTCTGCCTACGCACCGGTTCCCCAAGTTGAATGTACTTATTATCAAGTGTTGCAAAAATACACTAATAATGCTTTTATTTCTCCAGGAAGCCCCCACAGGCTGCCTTATCTCCCTTCTTACAGTAGGAATAGTGGGTGGTTACCAAGATTGGGACCAAATTGCAAGCTGATTCTGCTTCTGCGGCCCACGGGGCCTGGGCTGCGATATCAGAGCACCACCCAGAGCCAGTCCCCTGTGTGGGATCTCAGAAGCAAGGGGGGCAGCTGGCTGAAGTAGCCCAGAAAGAAGAGCTGGGCCTTGTGGCCGGCCCAGGCCTGTCACCCCAGCACCTGGGAGACTGAGGCAGGAGGATCACGAGTTCCTGGGCCCTGCCTAGGCAACTGAAAGTGACACCCTGTCTCAAAATCAAGAAAATGTTTTTTTGGGGGGAAAAAATGTTTTTAAGGGTCGCAGATGTAACTCAGTGAGATGGTCCAGGAGTCAGATCCCCAGCATCACAAAAATAAATTTAAAGTAAAATACAAGTTAAAACAAAAATAAACAGAGATTCATGCCTAGAAACTGTGGAGTCAACTGGGTGAGTGCCAAAGCCAGGGGAGGCCCCGGAAGCGACACAAGGACAACGTTCCATCATCACGGCTTGGTCACTACAGGCGTCTGAGGCGAAGCAGGAGAACACAGGCAGGAGAGGCACCTTCAAATTCCAGAAAGTAACAGCCGTGGGCCAAAGCTTCCGCCCCTCCCCCCCCCCCCCCCCCCCCCCCCCCCCGTTGGTCATCTCTGCGCACGCGAGGAAACGAAGCCGCTAGCGACTCTCTTCCAGGAGGTCGTCGCCCAGGCTGCAGGGAGACCACGGCAGAGAGCAACCACAACCTTTGAGAAACCACCGGAAGCCACCAGGACGTCTGTGGAACACACATATGTAGTAGACAGGCATGCACGGGCACGCTTCGCTTGTCTTGGCTTCCTCTAAAGACGTGAGATTTGGATGACACATGTCTGTAATCCCAGCACTCTGGGAGACTGAGGCAGGAGGACTGCAAGTTCAAACCCAACCCAGGCAACTTAAAGACTTAAAAAGACCCAGTCCCATATTAAAAATATTTTTTAAAGGGCCAGAGGTGTAGCTAGGTGTTCGAGTCTTGAGTTTAATCCTCAGTACCACAAAATAATAATAATATTGTAATAATAATAATAATAAATAAATCCACAAGACTATGAAGCTGTGATTATCATAATGAGTTGTTGGATTTTAACACATGTAGATGTCATATATGTGACATGAAGGGGAAGGGTGCAGCATCATCTGGGAGAAGTGTCAGTATTTTACACAAATTAGGATAGCACTAATCTGGAGTTTTCAATACATTTTTCATGTTATGGTAATAAGATCTGTGCTGTAGCTCCTAGAAGAGCCACTAAGAAAATAACTCAACTGGATTTTAGCTGGGGCTTAAATTACATGAAGAGACAGCCATATGAAATCTGGGAAGAACAGTAGTGCTCATACAAGCAAAGGTACTCAGGTAGGAACAGGCTTGGTTTATCGGAGGTGAGATGAAGGCATCAGAGACAGTAACAGGATATGTGGAGACGGTGGAATTTAGCTCTATGAGGGTCAAGAGATTCACTGAGTTCTTAAACTATTTGCTAAGTCTGCTCAACAACATGAGGGTGACCAGGACAAAGGCGCCAGCCTCCAGGAACCCACGAGCCTAATGGAGGAGAAGAATAGGGACACAGTAGTCAAGTAAATCTGCAAGTACTTGGGTAAAAAAATAAAATTAAAAACCAGAGCAAGTATGAGATAATATCTAAGCCACATCTAACGGTGCAAAAGTCCTGGGGTAATAACACCCAAGAAGGCTCCATGGAGCACAGAGGCTTGAACTCAGGCTCGAAGGCTAGTGTATGTGAATTACTGTCCTGCGGTGTGGACAGATTCTAGGCAGCAGGGAGAAATTAAATCACATCTCTCTAGAAGCATCAGGCTCTCGGGGGGCTGAGAAGACCTCAGTGGCCAGTGAGCTGAGTGTCCAAAGAGGACAGCTGGGGACAGCAGGGGACAGCTGCATCTTGTGGCCACGCTGGCAGGGAGGCAGTGGGACATCCCAGCGGCACAGTGACTCCGCCAGGGACACGGGCCACCGAGGAAGAGGGTGCCGGCTCTGCTGACGCCCGTGGGTGAGAAGCCAGGGCCCCATCGTAGGAGCCCGCCTTTCCGTGGCAGGCACTGGCAGCCGCCTTCACGGGGCTTTCCCTCCCACCGCATTCAGACACTCCTGAAAGAGGACGCCCGGCCCTGCTCCCAGAAGGCCGGAGCGCGAGCAAGCGCGCTGGGGCAGCCCAGGAGACGCACGGCAATGGTCCTTTCACCGTGAGGCGCTTTTTTATTGAAACACTCACCGGGTATCTTGACCACCCTTCCTAATATTTCATTTGCTCCCTCATGACGCCCTACCTCCCGCCTCGCCCCGTGGCTGTCCCTGCGTCCCAGCCGCGCAGCCCCCACCCAGCCCGCTCCCGTCCCACGGACTCGGCGCGCGCACGGTCCGTCAGCCACACCGCTGGCCCAGCTGGTCTCAGCAACGTGGCCGCGTCTTTGCAGAAGCGTGTTCTGTGGCACCAGAGGCCCCTGCGCACCCCTCAGCGTCCCTGTACGGGACCCTGCGCCCTGCAGGAGCTGGGCGACTCCCCCACTCCCTGCATCCGCTGAGTTCTTAACACTCTGTCTCCACGTTCCAGAAGGTGAAATACAGCAGCCCCCGCCGGGCACCGGGGCTGGGAATATTGGGGTGTGACTGAGGAGGGGGAGGGGAGAGAGCACGTCCTGCAGTGAAGTCCCTCGAGGGGACAGGGTCTGCCCTGCGCCTTTCTCCGCGAGGGACCCGATCAGGCCCCCTAGGAGCCCCACCTCTTCCGCCATGTTGCACCCACAGGCTCGTTTTCGGAGGAAGGAGAATAAGCCCCGCCCAGAACTGCAGCGGACCCGTGGGAGCAGGTCCCTGAGGGGCCTGCGTGTCCCCCCGTGCCCCTCATCTCCCTGCTGCCTCTGCTCCAGCTCCCAGGCCGACCCTCCCATCTCCCCCTCCTCATCTCTCCCCAGCGGGCCAGGCTCTTCCCGGTGGCTCTGCAGCCCTGCTCGGATATCCCCCGTCCACCACTGTCCCCTTATCTGCCCGTCCCTCCCACACTCTCTGCGACTGCTTCCTGGAGAGCGGCCACCACCACCAGGGACAGCAGAAGCTGACAGCTCGCTGGCCCTGCTCCCAGGGGCTCACACACCCCCTGAGCTGCTGCCAGGGGCGCAGAAGCCCGGGCTCTGCCCCACCGATCAGGACACCGGGAGGTGGAGTCTGCCCCCAACAGGGTCCTGCCACCCCCAGAACCTGCAGCGTTCCTGCCAGGCACGCGTGTGATCAGGAAAGTCAGGGGAAGGACTTCAGCCTCCTGGGCCTCGTCGGTAACACAGAGGCTTACGAATGTGACTGGCCAGGCAGGGATAGAGACGACAGACAGGGACAGGGACGGGGCAGGGGGCGCTGAGCCCAGCGGGTCCCTGGGGGCTCTGTTCTCCCCCAGCCTTTCTGCACCAGGCTGGCTCGGGGTCAGGGCAGTGGGGCGGTGGAGGGCCACAGGTGAGCCACGGTTACTGTGCGCTTGACTCCTGTTATTATAGGTGTTCTATTGTGCACTACACTGAGCTCTATAATTGTTTCATTATATATTATGATGTATTGATAACAGAAATAAAGGGAGGTGGGGCTCCAGGGCTCATGGGGGCCAGTGAGAAGCGGCTATAAATACAGGTGGATTGTTACACCCGGGCCTTGAGGCTCAAGCCTATAATTCCAGCACTCTCTGGGAGGCTGAGGCAGGAGGATCACAAAAAGTCCAGCAATTAGCGACTTAGCAAGACTCTGTCTCAAAAATTAAAAAAGGGTGGAGATAGATCTCATATATATATATATATCAGCCTTGGGATCGAGTCTCAGGACCACCAAAAATAAGAGTAATAATTTCACCAGCCAGCCCTCTACTCACCTTGTGCTGTGCACCCGGCCCTAACAAGCCAGAGACAGGTGCAGGATGGAGGACCCCAAGTCTGAGCAAATACCTGGTAGTGTTGGTCTCCCTCAGATGATGGAACTGACCGAGGCGGCTGCCCAACCTTCCCAAGGTCACAGAGATGCCCCCCCGCCAGCAGGCCTTGGTGGGTCTCCCACCAGGGGATCAGCTCCCCGACCTGCTGCCATCTGCCACCGCCAAATGCAGGGTGGCCCTCAGCCTGGGGACCATCTGCCACCCCAGGACAAAGGGCAGAGGTGAGAACGGAAAGCCACGGACGGGGACTTTCCCAGCAGGGCCTCAGGAAGTGACCCCGCGCTTCTCTGCCTGTGTCAATCACCTTCTCACCCCAGGGCTCAGTGCCACCTCCCGCCCCCCTGTAATCACCAGTGTCACCTGGGTGTTGCTGAGGGAAGTGACACAAGGCTGCACACCTGCTCAGGGACCCGGTGGTGGCCCAGCCCGGCTCAGCACTGGCAGCTGCTGCCAACTGGCCCCCAGCGGGAACTAGGGTGTCAGCACACTGCATAATGGAGCAGCCAGGAGTCACACTTCCGGGGCCACTGTCAAGCTGCCAGAGAGATAAGGTCCCTAGGGATCACCAGCTGTCACCAGCCACCTCACTTTTGCTTTTTTCTGATCTGGGAATTGAGCCAAGACCCTTCACTCCAACCTATGCCCCCCTGCCCTTTTTCACTCTTTACTTTGAGACAAGATCTTTCTGAGTCACTGAGTTGCCCAGGCTGGATTTGAGTTTGTGATCCGCCTGCCTCGGCCTCCCAGAGTGAAAGGGCTACAGACCTGCACCACTAGGCCCAACTTAGCTTATGTTCTGAGTGAGAAAAATAAGGCCCAGAGATTCACACTAAATGAGTGGATTTTAACGTCTTTGATCATGAAAACTAACAGCAGGAAAGTAAAAAGGGCTTAAGTATGTGCGTTGGCAGGTGATGCCTTCACTGTGGGAGTCTGATGTCCGGCGTACAGCCCGGATCATGTTGTATTCATTAACAATACCGGAAAAAGAATATCTTAAAGAGGAAAAAGACAGGCCTGGGGGTGCAGGTCTGTCATCCCAGAGCTCTGGGAGGCTGAAGCAGGGGGATCACTAGCCTAAGCCCAGTCTAGACAACTGAGAGACGTGGTGAGAGGCTGTCTCAAAGTCAAAAACAAAAACGGGCTGAGGATGTAGCCCCATGTGCAGGCCCTGGGCTTTGTGCTCAGTGCCACAAATGAGTGAAAGAAAACAAAAGAAAGGAAGAAAGAATAGAACAAAGAAAGAAAGGAAAGGAAGGCCCACGAAGAGAGGAAAGGCCTCGAGGCCCACAGGGCACGCTTTCTGGCACACAGGGACAGAAGCCCGAGGGGCCCCAGACGTGAAGGAGAGCATCTGTCCTCAGGGTCATTTTACACACAGACACACACACACACACACACACACACACACACACACACACACCCGAAGCCTGGACAGCATGGGCGGGCCGTCTGTCAGTCTGTCATCTCCCCCGGGGCTGGGGTCAGGAGGCAGGGCCTCTGCTGAGACCCTCCAGTGGCACCTCGGCCCTCCACAGCAAGATGCATCCAGTGCACTGCGCCCCCTGTGCCCGGATAGGGGCCCAGGATCAGAGCCCCGCCCTAGGAGGCCCCCGTCCACCTGCACCCTGCCCTCAAATTGGGCCACAAAACCCGGGCAAGTGTGTTAGCCACACTAGCTCCCATAAGACTCTCAGAGGCCAGGCCCCCTGAGGAAGATCATCGCCTGTGTGCCCCTATTTACAGGTCTTTGCTCAAGCTGTCCCCTCTGCCTGGGAGGTCATCCCTGAACCGGTAGTCCTGGGCTGCATCCCACGGGTCCTCCAAGGCCTGCCCATGCCGCCACCTCCAGGAAGGCAGCACCATGTCTATAGACCACCCCCTTTAGGCATCCAGGATCCATGGGACCCCGAGACCCCCAGATCTCAGCAGCTTGCCCACAGGGTCTGGTGGGCAGTGGGGCCTATCCACCCACCACAGGCCCAGGAGGCAGGGGAGCAAGCAGGCCGGGAGGGACTGTAGAAGCAGGGAGCAGGGGCACAGGGTGGGGGAGAGGGAAGGAAGGCCTGGAGGGCAAGAGAGGGGGAGGCCCTGCCTGGAGGGCAGAGGAGAGGAGAGACCAAGCAGGGGCTGCAGGGGGACTCGGGTCGGAGCAGCCGCTGTGTTTACGAACCTGAGAGCTGTGGATGCACCTGCTCAGAGTCTCTGCATACTGAAGTCAGCAGCAGCTCTCTGCGAGGCCCTGTCCTGCCCCAGGTGATGGCGAGGAGTGTGGGTAGACAGGCCATGTTCCTGAGGAGGCCTTACTGCCTGCTCCTCACATCAGGGTCCCCAGAGAATCAAGGCCTCTAGGAGAACAAGAAGCGTCCCTAGAGCCGCGGGCATCATCTACAGGGACATCCCTGATTCTGCTATGGTGCGCATGCAGAAAGGGCAAGAGGGGGCAGCGCTGGGAACACAAGTGGGGGGGAGGGGGAAGGGAGGGCATCATCAGGACCCGGAACTGACATCATCAGGACCCGGAACTGACGTCATCAGGATCAGGAACTGTCACCATCTTTGGAGAGCGCCTTGCACGAAGGGGACGAGGGAAGGCCCCCAGGTCTCATGGACAAGCGCACAGGGCTCAGGTTTGGGCATTTTGTGGAATTTTGCCCTCCCTGGCAGGATTTGCGGTGCCCGCCCTCTATCATGTCCCGTGGGATGGCTCTACAAGTGGCCTTTCCCTCATCACACGTGCTTCTCTGTGACGTCTCCTGAAAATTGCCTCCCTAGTAGTCCCTGCAAACAGAGCTGAAGGACAAGAGAAAATCCAGGTGCGTCTGACCATATAGGACCCCGGCAAGGGACACGTTCAAGGGGCACGGCACAGTGGGAAACAAATTCTGACACATACTGGGATCGGAATGGTAATGATAAATTAAATACGTGTATCCAAAGACATACTGTTCACGTGTACCGGCCACTGTGTGAACTACTTCACGTGGATTTTCTCATTTACTCTTCCCCAGTCTCTTGGGTAGGAACCAGAATTATCCCCATTTTACAGATAAGGAAACTGGCCCTTGAATACCATGGCCACTGACCACAAGAAGCAGAGCTGGTCTGACTCCAGCACCATGCTTGCAATCCAACAGGGTCCCCGACCTGTTGGCATCAGGGACCAGTTTCATGGAAGACAGCGTTCTCATGGATGGGGTCTGAGTGCACAGGGTCTAGCATTACTCCCTCAGCCCCACCTCAGGTCATCGGGCATTAGGTTCCCACAAGGAGCAGGCAACCCAGATCCCTCACATGAAGGGCTCATGGTAGGGTTCACACTGCTATGAGAATCTAATGCCTCTGCTGATCTAGGAGGAGGCAGAGCTCTGGCGGTCACATGAGCGACGGGAAGCAGCTGTAAACACAGATGAAGCTTTGCACGCTGGCCCTTGCTGACCTCCTGGGGTGTGGCCTCTTTCCGAACAGGCCGTGGACTGGTACCCTGCTCTGCAGAGCTGCTTCTGAGCAAATATGTGATTTCCTTGTGCTCACGTCCTCAGTGCCGACAGGCTTGAGGACGAGAGATGGAAAAGAGCCCGGTTGTCCCTTGGTCAGGCAGTGACCACAGGGCACCCTAGCAGGACACAGATCTCAGACACAGCAAAGAAAGAACATCCCAGCCTCCTTCCACTTTGGGAAAATGAAAAATAAACTTTCATTGCAAAAGCCTTTGAGACTCAGGGTGACCTCGTCAGGGGTCTTTGCCTAACGCACATGACCATTGAATAGGTCTGCGTAGGAACCAAGATCACGCTTGCAAAAGCTTTACAGTAAGTCCTGCCTCATGTGCCGTAAGCACCCATGACTCCAGTAGTGGCTCTTGTCGCTTCTGGATGCCAGTGCCCGTCCCCAGGCACGGAGCCTGGCCCCCATCGGCCCCGCCGGCCCGGCACGAGCAGCCAGGAATAACCCCACCGAGCCCAAGCTGGCTGCTTCTGTTTGTGAAGGCTTTGATGGTTGCCTTCATAATTATACATCCTCTGGCTCTGAGAGCTGGGAAGGATCTTAAAGGTCATCTCGCCCGTCCCCCTCCTGGGGCTTAAGGTCCGTCTCCAACACCCTCCACAGAGGTTCCCGCCCCACCCGCACACCTCCCACCCCCACCCCGGAGCTGCCCAGGGCTCTTCCCGCTGGAATGTTCTTCCTGACGCTTCCCGAATCCAGCTCCAGGAGCCCCTGCTCAGCCCAAGCAGCTGCCCAGTGCCCGTCCTCAGTCCACCCCTGACCGCAGAAAACACGTGGGCTCCTCCGCCCACCTCCCTGGGCAAACAGACATTACTCTGCCATCCTCGTGTCCGGCCTCCCTGTTTCCCGACCCTCAGATGACACACTCACTGTGACCTACCTTCCCACCAAGGACAACACCCAACTCACACTACTGTCACAAGATTCAGTAAGGGACGAGTGGCGCAAGCCTGTCAACCCAGGACTCTGGGAGGCTGAGGCAGGCAGATCACAAGTCCCAGCCCAGCCTGGGCAACTCAGCAATTTAGGGAGATTCTGTCTCAAAATCAAAAATAAAAAGGGGCTGGGAAAGGCCCCGGGCTCCACGCTCAGCACCACAAAGAAACAAAACAAAATAAAAATTCGTGCATCTGTGGCAGAGCCGGGCACAGCCAGGGCACCACAAACACTGGTGCCCCCGGGTCCCGCTGTTGGAGCTGCGGACGGTTAGGGAAGCAGAGGTCACGTGGGCCTTCACGAGTGTGACCGGTACTGGAACATGAATGGATTTGCATAAAGAAAGTGTTTTGTGGCGTGAGGTCCCTCTTCCGGGTGGGGCAATGTGGCTGGTCACTAGGAGCCCCTCAGAAAGGCCCTGGAAACCCTGCTGCAAAAGCCACAGCACAGAAGGTCCGGGTAAGAGCAGGCTGAGGGGACCGGTGCACTCCGGGGGGCACCATGCTGCCGGGGACATACCCTTCCGTGGCACAGTGCAGGGCAGACCGAGAAGCCAGGCGTGACACCAATGGTCACGTGACCTGAAGAAAGCGTGGCCAAGGGACATGGACCAAGGGACCTGGGACAGACCCACAGTGAGTGAGGGAAACCAGGACCGGGTAGTGGCACCTCCCGCTGAGAGAGGAGGGGTGGGGACCCAGGAAGGACCGTACCAGGCCCCACCCCACCTCCATCACAAGCTGCAGGCACTCCAGGCCCAGGCCTCCCAGCTCCACTCAGAGCTGGCCTTGCTGCTGTGGGCCTCGGGGTGTCTCCCGGCCTCTCCTTCCTCAGCAGAACCCAGGAGGGGGGATCTCTGTGCCTAATCACATGTTTTCCTGCTGGTTCATCAATCGACCTCCACCACCCTGGAACCCAGAAGGACAGGTGACCCTGGCGTGGGCCACAACCTCCCCATCTGAGTCACGGGGGGACCCCACTCACCTCAGCCTGATTTCCAGTAGAACAGAAAGGAAGTGGCCAAGAACCCCGCTGTGCCCAGGGTCAGACAGGCCTGCTTGTGGTTTGGGGATGGTTTGGGGTTTCCTTATTTTTCCTGCTTGGGATTTGGTTTCAATGATCAAAAGCAAAAGATTTTCTGCGTTTAATTTTAAGGAGGTAAATGGTTATGTGGGGCCCCACTGGGCGGGAGCAGGGAGAAAAGTATAGGGAAAAAATAAAACCCACAGGCTGGGCCACAGGAACCACACACCTGCTTCCCACACGGACAAGGGCCAGGCCCCTATCGGCCCGTCAAAGTGGCAGGCACAGAGTCCTGCCAGGCCACCAGCCTCCTCAGTGCCTCCACCACCCAAGGAGCACCGTGGAAAACGCCACAGCCGGGGCCGGGCCCCACCTGCATGATGCTTGTGTTGCTGGACCCCCAGGAAGCCCTAGCACCGGCTGAGCCTCAGTTTCCTCACCTCTAGAATGGAGCCGGCAGGGTAAATTCGAGTCAGTAGGGAGCACAGACGCCCTCGAGACCGTACGACGAGCAGAATACGCGAAGCACGGCGGGTTGACTGTCCCACTGACTCTCTTATTTGAGGACCCCAAAATATAAACAAAGAGCAAGACAAAGGAGACTTGACAGGACACGTGAGGTGGAGGTGGGGAGGGGATCTGGGGACAGGGGACCGACAGTGACCAAGGTGCCACGTGTCCGTGCGTCTGTGCCCAAGGTGAAGGTGCCCAGTGATTTTGTATTGCAAACAGACACTAGTGAAAATAGTAATGATGCGATAGTCAACTGATCAATTAATTAAATGGAGCAAACAGTCGTAACACAGTGGCAGGGTTCCAGGGACCACGGACAGAGAAGAAGGTAGCAACAGGCCTGCTTGGGCAAGCCCACTGGGTCCCCCAAAGGGCAAGTCATCACGCCTCTAGCCAGGGTGAGCCTGCGGCCAGCCAGGGAAGGCTTCTCAACTTCCAGAGCTGACGAGGGAGCCGGGTGTGTGTCACTCAGCTCCCAGGGTGACCCAGCTGTGTCCAGGAACCACGACAATGGCCCGGCTGTGTTGCTTTCAGTGGTTACAAGTTCCTTAGATTTTGATTCCTGCCTCACCGCACTGTCCCCGTCCCACAGTGGTCACAGACAGGGATGTTTCCAGTGTGTGGACGGCAAAGCCACCACCTGCCAGAGGCTTCTGGGGGGAGCAGAGGACGTGAGGAGTGAGCAGTGGTGGGGCGAGAGGGCATGCTATGTTTGTGTGTGTGTGTGCGTGCGTGCACACACGTGCGTGCACGTGTATCCGTGCATAAGTGTGCCTGTGTGTGTGGTGCTGGGATCGAACCCAGGGCCTTCACACAGAGCTTTGTCCCCAGCCCAATTTTATTTCTGATTTTGTTACTAAGTTGCCCAGGCTGGGCTCAAATCTAGGATTCTCCTGCCTCCGACTCCCAGAGTGCTAGAATGACAGGCCGGTGCTTCTTGTGAAATTCTCAAGGACCTGGTGGAAACAACGGGAGCATCTCAGCTGACACTGGCACCAGCTAAATCCAGAGGTGCCGGCAACCGGGGGGCCAAGCCAGCACCCCAGAGAGGTGGGAACTGCAGGCGGGGCACACGAATCACACCGCCACTTGGAGACCTGCCAGCTGCCACCATCAGGGTAAAAATAATTGGAAATGCAAGTCAGGTGCAAATCAGGTGCCCTGGCGGCGTGGAGGGATGAAACGCTGGTGTCAGCCCTTCCTTTCCCCCGAGACCCCTCCTGGCCTGGCTTCTAGGCCACAGCTGCTGCCCAGCCCTCTCTGGTCTCTGGCCACCCCTGGCCCCTGCCCTGCACACTCCCCTGCCTTTCCCATCCTTCGGACTCAGCTCCTGGCCCCCTCTCCTCCCTCTTGTGTTGCATTCCCCACCGGCTGTCTTCACAGCCTCAGTGCTGGGTCCCCACCCCAGACCCTTCCAGGCCAAGGCCCCACGGCTCACAGGCCACCGTCTCTGGAAACTTTTGGGCTCCTCCCTCAGCAAATATTCTGTGAGTCCCACATGGCGGGCACTGAATGCCACCGTGGCGTCAGGGCTTAGGCTTGGAAGAGCGGCTATGCCGTCGCCCAGGGGTTCTAAACGCTTTGGACACCGAGGATGGGTTTAGTTGTTCCGTAGCAGGTGGTTGGAGAGTGGCTCTGGAACATCAAGGGCAGAAGGAGGGAGCAGGGGATGGAGGTCGGCCTCCTGTGCACCAGCGGCGGCATTAGAAGCTGGGAGGAGCCGTAGACTATGGATTCTAAGAATCGGAAGGCAGAGTGGGAAAATGGGAAATGGTACAATAACCCTGAAAGGAATCTCAGGGTAAAAACTGTCACGGCGCTATCAGCCCCCTAGTTCATTCTCCTAGTTTGTAAAAATCCTAAAATCTCCATTGTCCCAAGGAAGAAACCCCCAACAGAGATGCAGAAGGGAAACTTACACTCTAGGGGGTGACAGGCTGGAAAGAAAGCAGTTGGGAATCACGAAAAATGGGAAGAACGTAACATGGCCCAAGACGACAAAACTGACCACGAGGGAAGGGACGAGAGTCCTCCTTCTTATTTATAGAGACCATCATGTATCAGACAGGGCGGAAACCAAGATTTGCAGAGTGAGGTCATTTTAGATGGGCGTCAGGAAGGCTTCCGGACAGAGTAGGGGACATGACGGGGCGGCCGCTCCACTGATCAGCAAGCCGAGGTTAAAAGCACACAGACAGTAGCACCAAAGGTATCCGTCCATCCAGACATCCAAATAACTACCTGCACTGTCCCAACCCTGATTCTGTCACCAGCCCTTCCCTTGGAAATGTGTAAGTAGAGAAATAATAACAAGAAAGTTGTCCCCTGTCCTCTGAGTGAATTATGACTCAGAGAGGCTATCCCAGGGGCGCTCTAGAGTAATTTTTGTTGGACATTATTGAAGTTTAATTAAATACGACATTCATGGAGCAGGGAACGCCTGGGACAAGATCCAGGTTCTTATGGGGATGTTCCCAGCCATCTACCCACGACCACAATCCTGGTAAGCCTCAGGCACCTTCTCGGTGACAAGGGAATAAGGATTCCTGCTTTACCATCAACACAAGAAAGTTGGAGAAGTCAAGGCAATAAGTGGAAAAACGCTTTGCTGACTGTACGGGACTGCTCCTGGGAGGGGTCACTCTTCATGCCTTTTGAGGATATTCAAGATTCCTTTCCAAATCTATTTCCAAATAAATCACAGTTCAGACTGGTTTTTTAAAAAAGAAAAATCTCTACACAGTACCAAAAGCTAGGGCTTATGGTCCAATGCCCTCATGTAGTGGGTGTTACTGGGATCACGCGAGTTAAGCTATCCATTCACGTGAACTAACCTAACCTATGGGATCATGTGTTTTTAAAAGGTGGGGCTTGGTCCTCAGGGTCGGGTCATGCAGACAGTGTCCTAGAAGGAGGTAGTTTTGCCCCGGCTTCTCCAAAGGCTCTCTGCTTCATGTCCTATGATGCTGTAAACTGCTTTTCTCCAGTTAGGCCCTCCACCATGCCCTTCTGCCTATGTTAGTTGACCACACATGAATAAAAAGCCCTGAACTGTGAGCTCAAATAAACCTCTCCTCCCTCAAGTTACGGGTGTCCACCTGTGTCCCAACGACAGGGAGGTGCCCCAGATGCTCAGGTGCCTTCCATGACCATTTCTGTCTCCATATCTCACTCTTCCTCCTCTACAGTGGCTTTCTTGGGAGGCTCAGGTGGTGGTGGCCAACTGCCCTGCACTATCCCAGGCTCAAACCCAGCAGGACACGGGAAGTTTGTCTCTCAACAACTCCAGGAAGGACGTGGGCTTGATCCTCACCCACTGTCATCTAGATGTGTGGCCACCTCTGCTCAGGTGAGGAGAAACCTTATAGCCACTTCTGGGTCACAAAGCTGACCTTTGCAAAAGAAACCCAAGTGCAAAAAGTTGGAGAGGGATGGGGTCTAGGGAAACCAAGAACAAGATAAAAGGAAGTCAGACAGCGGAAGTACCAGATGTTCCCTCCATGCCCATATCCTATATGACCTCCCTGAAAACATCCTGGTCAGTGCCTGGTCTCAGGACCAGCAAGAGCAGAACATGGAAGGAATCCCACATTCAACAGTGGTGCATGGCCCTGCTCAGGAACCAAGTCCTGCAGGAGCTCAGCGCCGAGCCTTCTCCCAGCCTTCTCCCCATCCATCCTTCACACCCAGCCTGCTTCTCCTCCCCTGACAAAACCCTCCCAGGTGACGGCTGCAGCCTGTGGGGACCTGCCTGGGCTTCTCCTGGTTCTTCTGCAAATCTGGATTCTATGCATTATCCAATGCTTCCGGGTCGTTTCTGGCCCTTGCCTCTCTCCTGCTCCACAAACTTGCCTTTGCTTTTATGCCAATTGTGAAGACATGTAAAAGATGCCAGGAACACACACACAAATGGAGCAGGTGATGCGGAGAGAGGGGGTGGTGATAAAGGAAGCATCCCGGGCAACAATTGAATGGAGATTGAAGGAATGATTGGAAATTTACTAGAACAGGCAAAGGAAGGTCATTTCCAGGAATGAGTCTGAGTCTGTAGATCCAAAGTCCTCCCTCTCCCTCTCCCTCTCCCTCTCTCTCTCTCTCTCTCTGTCTCTCTCAGTGGAGATCAAGCCCAGGGCCTTCACACATCCCCAGCTCATTTTTAGTTTGGCCTTGAGATGCTCTTGCCTCTAGAGCACCGGGATGAGAGGCCTGCACCACCTTTTGAAGAAAGAAAATTCTTGTCTCGGCCCAGGAGCTACGCACCAGTGGCCCACGGCAAATCAGCCTGGCAGATGTGTTACACGTGGCCCACACAGCATTTTGTAGAATTTAAATTAGTTGCCAACATTTAAAAATGGTGAGATTTTTACATAAGGATCTGGGGTTCCAGATGCTCTTAGAACTCAGGAGCGCTGGCAGCCTTGAGCCCAAGATCCAAGATCCACGCCTCCATGGAGAAGTCCCCACCGTCTTCAGACACAGCAGGGCCAAGCGGCCTGGGGACCCTGTTGCTTACTCGCAGGTGGAACCTGCCGGCTCCAGTTGGCACTGAACCAGCCTTCATCCTTTTCTCGTTTCTGGAACACAGTGCCTCTGACACCCACGACTTACTGGAGGACAGGGTTACGTTAGCTCGCAGTTCTGAGGTCTTGGTCTTGCACAGTCAGCAGCAATGGAGGCATGGCAGAAGAGTTTGGTGGGAACGGCATCCCGAGAGGCGGCAGGGAAGGACGGTGCTACTGAGGGAGACACACACCTTTCTGATCACCCTCCTGGAACAGTGGCTCGTCCCTCCCAGCAGGCCCTGCCTCCTGACAGCCGGGAAATCTTCAATGGATCATTTCCCTTGATCCAGTTAACCCCAAGGCCCAGTCGCCTTTGGGGGATATTCCAGACCCCACCCACAAGCTGTCAGTAATTTGGTTCAGACCCTGATAGCTAATCACTCCTTCCTCAGGCCAACTCCCACTATTGTCATATCCGCCGGACTAGATGAGATTTTCACATGCCGCATCACATAGTATTATGTGTCACTCTAATCTCACCAGAAATCCCCCGTTTGTCCAATGAGCACAATGCCCCAGTGCTCACTAGCTAGTTGCCCTCAACCACTTCATCTGTCTCACCACTGGCCCCTAAACTCCAAGCCTTTTGCCAGCCACGTCCGACCTGCAACCCACCTCCTTTTATCTCATTAAATGTCATAATACAAAAAAATTTTAAAATAAAATTTTGTTACTTACGTGCATTAACATATTTCTATATAACTCAAGACAACCCCTCTTCACTCAAAAAAAGAAGTAAATACATGAAAAGATGTTCAACATCCTTAGCCATTAGAGAGATGCAAGCCAAATCATCACTAAGATACCGCCAAACCCCAGAGAGATTGGCGTATACCAAGAACACACGCAGCAACTGACGCTGGTGAGGTTGGGGGGAAGAAAGGACCTTCTCACACTGCGTGAAGGAATGCAGACAGGCAGGATGGAAAGTCCTCAAAAGGCTGAAATACACATCCCTTTTGATCCAGGGATACCTCTTCTGGGAATTTTTCCAGAAGAGTTAAAAGCATCATCTAACAGACATACACATATACGCTTGTTCACAGCAGCACGACTAGCAATGGCTAAAATGTGGAAGACACCAAAATGCCCATCAACAGACCAGTGGGCACACACATTGTGGTATGTGTACGCAAGGGAATACCACTCATCTATAAAGACAGATAGGCTTGAGGCTTTTGTAGGTAAATGGAGGTGACTTGAGACCATCAGGCTCAGTGAAGTGAGCCAGACATGGAAAGTTTTGTATCGAATGTTTTCTCTGATAGGAGAAACCCAGATTACAGTTATTTCATAAAATTAAATGGGGGGGGGGGAGTAAGTGGGAGCCAGAGGGGTTGGGGAGGGTCAAAAAAGGAGAGGGGAAGGTTTTGTAATTTTGAGGCGATATATACGTGCACAAATTACTTCAAGTTCAATTGTATCTTATATACATGCATCAATAAAATGGGAGGCGGGGGAATGAAAAGCTGGCCACAGGTAGGACACGAGTGCCCAACACTGCACGTCTCTGAGGCCTAAGCCTTTCCTCTGTGACTGCGCCCACACTGTCCCTCCGTGCTGCAGCCCGCTGCGTCTCCAGCATCCAGTTCAGGGGTCATTCCCCCGCACAGAGCCCCACCCCCATGTGCCCTGTTTCCTGGGGCTCCCTAGTCCCTGCCTCGCTTGCACACCTGCCAAGTGTCCCTGTGGTTGGGTGTTTACACAGCCGCCACCCCCACAACCAGCAGACTGCAGTCCGTGAAAGCAGCGTCTGATTCATCCCTGCCTGCTCGGAGGCTGACAGTGCACCTCTGCGGATACCAGACCCACAGAACATTCCTGCTGACTGCATAAAGGAGAGAGTAAACACCGGAACAAGCCAGGAGGAAATCCCGCCCACTGAAGCTTCGCTGCTGGGGAATCGCTCCTTTCTCTGGGTCCCCAAGTTTAGGGTGGATGCCAGGTGCGTGGGGGCCAGCGTGTTAGAGAGAGGCGGTAGCCCTGAGCATGGACACATACAGAATTACAGAGCCACCAGAGCCTGGGGGCACAGGCCTGTATCCCCAGCGCTTTAGGAAACTGAAGCAGGAGCATGGTAGGTGTCAACCTAGCCTGGGTTCCCTAGCAACCCAGCAAGATCCTGTCTCAAATAAACATTAAGAAGAGGCTGGGGATGCAGCTGGGAGCAAAGGCCCCAGGGTTCAATCCCCGGGACTGAAAACAAGCAAATAAACCAGTACATAAGGATGTAAGGAGCCAAAGGCAGCCAGCAACAAGCACCGAGCCCCAGAAGCTACAGCTCGGGCCCCACCAGGATTGAGGCCTTCCTGCATCCGAACACTGCAGGCATGAGCACACCAAAAAGCTCACAACCTCGGCTGTGTCCTGTCTCTTCGGTGCGATGGTTTTGACTCTACCACCGACCCTTGGGCTTCCGACATCATGGCGCATCTTCCAGAGACCTCGCATAGCCAAAACGTCTCCCTCCCATGGGTGGGTGGAGTCAGGGACCCACTGGGCTGTGACTCCCATCATTACCGGCCTCAGGTGCTCCCCAGCCATGATAACCCAGCACCTGTTGCTGCCAGGGTCCTGAGCCTTCGTCACCGGCCTCCTCTTTCTCTGGGAACGGTCCCTTCTGGGTTCTTTAGTAAATAACTCTCTGCCTGTCTTGCTGCCTTCTCGCCTATTCTTTGTTTGGGATGCCAAGAACCTACAAAACAGACCCCAAGACCCCCATCCAGTAAGAACCCGCCGATGAGACACCGCAGACAGAAAGCCCAAGATCGCACTCAGCTTCTACCACACAGGTGTGCTTGCTGTCCCTTGAAATACCAGGCTCCCACCCTCCTCGGGAACGGTGCACTTTCCGTTCCGTCTGCCTGGAATTCTCGTCCACTGCATATCTGGACACCTCCTAGGCCAGAAGCCTTCCTGGTCACCAAGGCAAAGCCCCGCACCTTGCCTCTCTCGACTAAGAAGTCGCTGTAGGAGTGAAGGCATAGAGACCCAGAGGGACCGGGGATCCGACGTCCCTTAACGTCACCAAGACTCTTCCATCTCCTCCTCAGCCTTTGTCTCTCCTTATTTCTTCCCTACTCCCTTCATCTTTACCAAACCGGCAATGAAGGAGGAGGCGTGAGTCACACGCTTCATCCCGGAACCTAGAGAAGGCTGTCCCCGCCCTTTCCTGTGGAAGTCTTCTCGGAGAACAGCCCTATTGGTCTGATGACCCATCGCCACAGGAGAGGAAGTGTGTATTGAGTGGTCCCGCTGGGTGCTGCCCCAGCTTGACTCAGAGGCGGTTGTAGAGATCAGTTTTCACATGGCTGAGACACGACACCCAACACACACAGCACCCAATACACACAGCTGAACAAACGGAGGTTTAATAGGGCTCACAGCTGCCTTGCGCTGTCACCTGGCTGAAAGGCAGGACCCTGTGGAGGAAGGACGTGGCGGAGCAGAGCTTCTCAGTTCCCAGTGGCCAGGAAGCAGACAGGGAAACCGCATTAGAGAGGCAGGGGTGAGGGGCCAATCGTGAGCCCTAAGGCCGCGCCCCCGTGGCCTCCTGACACACCCAGACACACCTGGGAGCAAGTGGCACTCATCTGCAAGGTGTCCCTCAGTGCGGTCAAGTTGACAGTCATGACTGATGACCAACGGGCCTTTCTGGTTTGACTCATCCTCCAGCCAGTCACTGTGACAGCAGCAAGAAACACTCCCACGCCCAGACTTGGAGCACAGGAGGCCTGGAGCAGGGAAGAGGGAGGCCTCCTTCAGAACCCGGCAGATAAGAGCCAGGCAGGGAAAACCAGTGCGTGGTGCATCTCCACGATGGTAGAAACCAGTGGGTACTAGGCATGCGCCCGCTCTGAGAAGACGGAATCCAGCGGACACAGACGTCTTAGACATCCGATTAGGGTTGCCCACTTCCCAAAGCACGGCCCCTCATCCTATACCCCTCCCAAATTCTCACATCAGTTCCATATAAAAACCTATGCACTCTACAGCCATATCATCTTTACGTGTCCAATCTCATCCGATCCTGGAAACTAAGCAGGGTGGGGCCTAGTCAGTATCTGGATGGGAGAAAATCTAGGCAGTGCTTCCTCTGGGGTAGTATTCAGAACATCAAACTAGGGTGGCCACCCGTCAGGTTGCAGGCGCCCCGGCTGTGGTCAGTAGCAGCGGAGCAACAGGCTGGCCACACGATTGCAGCTATTTTCTTTCCAGAGGAGATATTGAATACGAGAGGGACAGTGACACGTGTGGGCAGTCACCTAGGGAGTCTGTAAAAATAACTTCAGGCCCTGACACCAGCGCTAGGACCCTTTCTGCTGTCTCAACCCCCGTGTCCTCAGCCAGCAGGGAGGTGACGTGAGGGGACCAGGATAGAGTTACTATTGTGATCCCGGTCGCCTGGAGAAAGATGCCAGTGTGCCGGGGTGTGCAAAGAGGACGGCTTAGTCGGCGCCGCCAAAACCTGGAAAGCAGTGGCTGGCAGACGGCAGGGAGCGGGAACAGCCAATGGGAGGGGAGCTGGCAGCCAGCGTGGCAGATGCCAGCAGCTATTCTGAGATGCTGTGGCTGCTCTGTCACCCAGCCCTGACAGTCCCCACTTCTTGGAGGTAGGGGGGGACTACCGCCTTCTCCCCAGGTCCGTGCTGATCTAAGACCTGGGACCGGAAACTTCAGACTCAAGCCCCTGGGCTGCGGGGAGTCGGTCCATTAAAGAAAATGATTAAATAGCATTTCAAAATCTGGCAAATGCTTAGTCATTGTCCTTATTAGAACTCTCCATCATCCAACCTGCTTAAAACGCATCTAGTTGAGCCCTGTGTTCTTAGATGGAGAAACTGACGCCCAGGCAGGGGCGTGCCTTGCCCTCCGCGTCCTGGGGCTGGTGTATTAGTCACTTTCCGGTGCCTGGGACAAAATACCTGGCGTCCACCACCCAGAAGAGAGGTATTTATCAACATCTTGGCTCGTGGCTTTTAGAGGGTGCAGCCTGTAGTCGGCTGGCTCCACGGTGACCACCGGGCTGGTGAGAAGGTCTGGAGGAGGAAAGACACCCCAGGGGGCCAGGAAGCAGCGAGAGGAGGGAGGAGCCAGGGAGAAGAAGAACACGCCCCTTCTGGTCATGCCTGCAGCCACCCACCTCCAGCCAGGCCCCGCCTCCCGGCAGCCTGTTCAGGTACTGAACTCATCCAGCATGGATCCACCGCTGACCACTCACCCCCGTGATCATCCAGCTGCCCTCCACGCATGGGACACTTGGAGGAGACATTTTAGATTCGCCGCATACCAGCTGGGCATGGCCTGGGCATTGCCCCCGAGGCAGCCTGGCTGCGGGAGGCAGTGTGATTCTCAGGCTTGGGAGCTTCATCCTTCTCCCCCCCGGGGCACTAGGAGCTGGAAGCTCTTCACGTTGGTGCCCCGTGTTCCTCATACGGGTCACGCCATGGCTATGGGTGTCACTTCCCATGACAGCCCCTCTTCCATCCTCATATGCTCCACTGAGGGCTGTACAGCAAGCCTAAGGTCCTGACTCTCTTCTAGATTCAACACCTGAGCTAGCCCCGCCCAAAAAAACATCCCTTCTCTTGCCCACCATGGCCTGGTACCTGTCAGTTCCGCAGCCTAAAGGTGTCTCTTCAGCAGAAACATCATTCCTCAACATCCTTCCCAGAGAGAGAAACAAACGCATGAGAAGGAAATCCCTTCCGATCTGCTCTCCACAGCCCGCAACCTTCTCCCACCACCTCTCACCTTCCCCACCCGGTGAACAAGAGGGTTTCACGCAGCTCTGTCCTGTCCTCAGCGTGCGGCTTTGCGGTCAGGACCCCAGGCTCCATGTACGCTACACATACCGGAGTCAGAATGCAGCTCTGCAGCTGACTAAGCGTGGGACCTGTACACATCTCATTCCACCTGCCGTTTTCCCATCTGTACAATGAGAACACGGTGGCATTAACCTCAAAAGGTTGAGGGGGTAAAGGACTTGGACCCAGTCCTTGGGTATCGGTGCTTGGACTGATGAGTACACCACTTCCGTAATCAAATAAACCCTTCAAAAGCCCCACTTCTGAACACGTGAGACTTTGGGGAACACGTTGCCTTGGGAAGCCCTGCGCACCTCCGTTCCGCATCCAGCGTGGCGCTAACTTCAGTCTGTGTCTAATAACTCTGAGTCGGTGTCAGCTGTGTCTCCTCCCAAGCTCCTGCTGGGCAAGGCCAGTGAATTTCCATCTCCCTCCTCAGGGCAGAGCCCAGGAGCAGAACCCAGGAGGCCCTGGAAGCGCCGACCACGGAGCGAGTCGGCAGCTGGCTGAAACAAAGGCACCGCGGAGCCTCTTGGCATCTTCTCATGGCTTGCTCCCTCGGTTCTTGAAGGCTTTGCCACCACGAGCTCCTCCAGCCAGGACCCAAACCCTGCTGGGAGGCGAGGAACCCAGTGAGCCTCACGTGTTACCTGGCAGAGGGAACATCCATGGCAGGTGTTGCAAAGCACTCAGTTGCCAAGGAAACGCAACTGGCAGGTGGGCCCAGTGGGAAGGGCCTGGCATCCCCACATTCTGGGAGGCTGAGGCAGGAGGATGATGAGGTTGAGCCCAGCCTGGGCCACTTAGTGACTTAGATTCCATCTCAAAATAAATGAAAGAATAAAATATGAGAAGCCCTGAGTTCAATCCTTAGTGTCACAAATATATATAACGTTCTTAGCAACTCACAGAGGGAGGAAGCGCAGACAGGTGGGCAGACCCCCTCACACAGACGCAAGGAGTGGCAGGCCTTGGGTGGCGCTGCAGACCCCCAGTCTGAGCACATCGGCGTCTCCCGCTCGGCCTGGCGAGCTGGGCAATCCTCCCCCGGGCTCGGCAGGAGTCCCCGGGTCTATCCCCTTCACCTGGCTTTCTAATGCCAACTCTGCTGCATTATTTGAGAAAACCCAGCCTAGTAGTGAAGTTCCAAAGTGTTAAAGGGGTTGTAAGGACAGACGAGGTAAGCCCCAGGCCAAAGCGGGCACTCATTAAGGGACAGTCACAAGCTCTTCCAACTAACCACGTCACCTTCAGGAAACCACTCCGTTTATCTGGGCTCCAGTTGTCCTTCCATCTTCCAAAATTATGGATTAAAAGAAAGAGGAAGCATCATCATTTAAAGAGCAAAATCAAAGAGAGATGGCGGGGCACGGGGAAGGAGCCTGCGGAGACAGGACGGGGGTAGGGGGCCTGGGGACGGAGACGAGAGGCTGGGGAGGGGACGGAAACTCAAACGATCACCACGTGGCCCGCGTGTGTACCCGTTCCCTGAGCTGAGTGGATTGCCATGTATCCCAAACACACGCTAATAAAAATCATAACTAAGGGGGAAAACCTAAGATATGATATGTATGTGTGCACCAATTCGTCAAGACGGAGTTATTGCTACAGGGAAAGTAAGATGCAGTATCAATAAAATAAACTCAAAAGGAAGAAAGAGAGAGAAAGGGAAAACGAAAAGCAAAGAGACTGCCTTCCTGCTAGGGTTGCTGTCCCAGTGGGCGAAGTCATCCAGTGGGGGACTTAGCTGGTGTGAATAGGCTCCACGCGTGTTAGCTCTACACTGACACCGCCAGGAGCCCAGAGCCAGGAAGTGACAGAGCCGATCCTGTGGTTCCGATCCACCAACGCTGGGTGACAGTGGAGAGGGAAGGAAGGAACTGGTGCCTCACGCTCCGGCTGTGACAGCTTTCCTGTGCCTGATCTAAGGGAGAGATAGTGCACCTCACCCACGCGGGCAGGTGAGCCGGAGCCAAGGTCCTGGCGGAGGATGTGACCTCCCTGTGTGAGGGTATTTCCAGGCAGAGCCCCTGCTGGCAAGCCTTCCTGCCTACCACCCTATAAATAGGCCTTGCTCCCCAGCGCCTTGGCAGGAGGCCCGCAGCTCTCCCAGCTCTCCATAGGCACCACAGTTCTCCTTCTCTGGATTATCCCCTGCCCTCCCTCTGCTTCTGGGAGAAGGCATTGCCCTGAGCGCCTGGGTCAGAGGCTGAACTCAAGAGTGTCCTTCAGAGGCCTGGTGGGTCACAGGGACAGCTCGGGGAGGGGCTGTGGCGCTCAGGGACAGCTCAAGGTCTCTGCACAGAATCGCAGGCACCCACAGATGAGCGCTGGGAGGGGCTCCTCCCCAGCAGCACCCACACGGGGAGGAGTATGTGGGGGGACAGATGGCACGGGAGCGAGGATAAGGCAACATGCAGAACAGGCATACCAGCAGTAGAAGGGAACCAGAACATGGACGCAGCCTGATCAAAAACAAGTGGATGCTTGCTTTCTAAAAATCATTACCATAACCGACTCATTGCCAGGGATCCCCTCAAAATCCTTCCTGTCGCTTCCAACATGCTCATCCCATCGCGCCTGCCCCTTCCTGAGGCCATCCTGGAAGTCCTTTCCTTGTGTCTTCAGTGGCACTGTCGCGGTTGCCTCATTGTCCTGAACGCATTCAAGATGTAGACCCTTCATGGTCATCTTGACTTTGGGGGAAAGCCAGAAGTCGCCCAGTGGCAGAGGAAGGGGCTAAGTGGCCAAGGACCCTCAGCTACGCTGCGATGAGACCGCCTGTCTGCAGGATAGCGCTTTTCAATGACGTTGACCAAAGTTTTGATCACACCTTTGAAATACACTCACAGAAAAGGACTCTAGGAAGAAAGGGAAAGAGTATGAAATAAGTGTGCTGTAAGAGGAACATTTGGAGGGGGGTTCATGGCCATGTGTGCTTTACATAATAAATTTCATAAGGTTAAATCTTCACCGTCCATTCAATTGCCCCTTGTGCCCTCAGTGAATGCGTGACCTTCCCAAGAGGCATCCAACCTAATTGAGGACAGTTCTGCTTTTTTAATTTTTATCTGTTTTTTAATGGCAAATAGGAATCTTCTACGTGTCTGGAGTTTGGTCCAGGTAATCCTTGATGGATGCCCTGCTAGATTTATTGCTCCATGGTTAAATTAAGCTGGTGAATGTATTTATCCTAAGACCTGCTAATTTTATTTACTGAAAGTCGACCGTTTTAGCATTTTTTTTCTTCGGACAGGGTCTCTCTCTGTAGTCCAGGCTGATCCTGAGCTCACTGTGTAGCCCATGCTGGCCTTGGACTCACGGCAATCCTCCCGCCTCAGCCTCCCGGGTGCCAGGATTGCAAGTGTACACCATTTTGCCTGGTGCTGGTTCTTAGCCATCTTTAAATATACAGAGTGTCTTAGATACTTTTTCACAGCTGTTACTCAAGACCGGACATCCCAAATGAGGGGAGGAAAAGTTTTACTTTAGTTCACAGTTTCAGAAGGTCACAGTCCACTCGGGGGCAGCCAGCATCAGTGGAAACTCACGGCAGAGGCAGAAGTTGAGGCGGTTCCTCAGGACACTGCTAACAGGAAGCCAACCCAAGGCAAGTTGAGTGCAGTCTCCTAAGGAAGGCAGGAAGCAGGCTATGGATTCTTCTATAGATCCCAGTGATCCGCCCCTGGCCCACGCTCAGTCTTCCACCCCTTCCAAGTAGGGAAGGTGTGATAAGTCTCTACACACTCACAACTCTGTCTACATGCCTGTAATCCCTTCCAGACCAGGCCCCAATCTCCCAAAGGCACGTGGTTCCACAGACAGTCCATAGCACCCCGATACATGAGACTTTTGGGGACGTTCCAGATCCAAACCCCAATAAGGATTAAAAACTAGAGTGAGATATCCATTTCACGCCGTCTCCCTGAAATGCTTTATAATTGGTCAACAGCCTTCCCCCGCACCCAGCCCAGTCCCGGGTAACTGCCACTCTAGTCCCTGTTTCTGCTGACTTGACCTCTGCTCCATCTGTGTAGAATGAAGGTCCTGAGTTATTTCTTTCTGCACCTGGCTGAGGTCACTTAGCATAACGTCCTCATCTGGCTCTTCCACGCGGTTGCAAATGATAGAGCTTCCTTCTTTTCCAAGCTCAGCAGCATTTCAGTGTGTGTGTGTGTGTGTGCATGTGTGTGCCTGTGTGTGCGTGTGTGTGTGTGTGCATGTGTGCGTGTGTGTGTGTGTGTGTGTGTGTGTGTGTGTGTGTGTGTGTGTGTGGTTCCATAGGCTGCTTACTATGAATAACAAGTCGTGGGGTTCATATTGTCCTCAATCCGCTGCCTTTATTCCCTTAGGATCTCCCTATTTCTTCCCCCCACATCATCCCGGATTGAAGCACTTTGTACCTTGCTGGCGACACCAGCAGTCCTTCCTGCCTCCCTTCCCTAAGCGGGACCTTGAACACTGCAGTGACTTGCATGACCACAGCTCAGCATGGCGCCTGATGCCTCAGAGGGTGGCGATGACTATTTAATGACTGACTTCTGGAAGCCTTCCTTCCTGACTGCCCCCTCCAGGAAGAGGACAGCGAGGTTCCCAGCCAGCAGCTCCCCAGTCCCTCCGCAGAAGCCCCATGTCACAGGTCCAAGCAGCAGCCTCCAAATTTAGCCCAGTCCCGAATCCGCCTTCTCTTAGCTGTGAAATCTCCGGCAAATTGTTTAACCTCTGTCCCACCCTCGGACTGGGTTTTCTCCACGGCATTTATATCACCTGTCAGTCAGCATTTGGGTGTCCACGTCTGTCTTCCCACCGGGCAGCAAGCGCGGGCGCTTTGTTCACTGATAAACAGGAGGAATCAAAATATCACCCACCCACCAGCCCATCAGAGTGGGCACTGGCCTCCTGCACTGTGCGGGTTTGTGTGTTGTGCGGGCTAGCCAGCCTTGGCTGTACTCCAGCACCCAGCATGGGTTCGTACACAGTGGGCGCTCAGCAAATCGGTACTGAGGAGGTGGATGACTCTCGGGCACGTTCTCTGTGCCATCCTGGAGCAGCTCTGGAGGGCACAGCAGCTCAGCGTACTCCTCCTCCTCTCTGGTCCCCATGGAGGTCCTCCCTGGTCAGCTAAGGAAGCTCCTTTTCCACTGGTGTCCTGTCCCTCCTCCCCTCCAATCAGCAAAAACAACGGCACTCCACCGGACCGCAAAGCTACCGCATCTGCTGCTCTTGCCCTCGACTGTGCCAGAAGCTGAGGGCCATCTCGGTCTTCCTCCATCTTCCCCACTCATTTCTCTTTCTTCCGGCAGCATCCAGAAGCCTCTCTGCTGCTTGTGTGCAGAGTAGCGTCACTAGACAGACACTGAGCTAGCCAGTCAACGTCCTTATTATAGGAGGTGATGGCTACGTTGTCTCTAGATCTAACGTCACCAAAATGTCATGTGTTCAGAATCTGACTGGATTACAGGCCACTGTGCTTCTCAGAGGATCCACCCAAGGGGCAGTTATTGTGCTGTTGGGAGGTGGGGCCTGGCGGGAGGGATAGGTCACTCAGGGTGTGAGCGAGAGGGGATGATCTGGCTTGGCTTGGTTTGGTTTGGCCACTCTGGGTGTGACAGTTTTCTGTGCCATATCATGTACCTTCATACACCCGAACAGGTAAGACGGGATGCCCCCAGCAGCGCCGCCCACCTGACACTCGGGAGTGAACTCATCGTTCATACAAGAAAACTTGTGACATTACCGTGGTGACTATGGGCTAAACACTGGAGCAAGAAATAGAAACAAGACACTGCCTGCCCACGAGTGACTCCCAGCCTCGCTGACGGAGACAGACAGGTACGTTAAGAAGTCCGGGGGCTCCACCCCTCATCCCAGCACCCGGGGAGACCGAGGCAGGACAATGGCAACTTCAAGCCCCGCCTGGGCAACCTCAGCAAGACTCTGTCACAAAGTCAAAGGTAAAGAATAAGCGGGGGTATGGCTCCTGCAAGGGCCGGCTCCATCTCCAGGCCCAGAAAGGAACGGATGAAGGAACGTTCAGGAGCAGGAGCAGGAAAGCGATCCCCGGCGAGCTTCAGTTGTTCTCCCTTATTGGTAAATCGAACTTTTCTGAAAATCACTCCAAAGAAGCACTCCACATCTCAGTTTTCGCATCAACGGGGACCATTCTGTGTCCCTTAGCTGGCTGCCTGGGGCTGCCAGGACAGAGGCAATGACTCTGTGAAAGGCTCAACCCAGAGAATTCTGGGTGACAAAAGGAGGTAGGCTCCTCCCCCTTTCATTTCCTGTCTGGCCTCCCATCCTTCCCACACCCCAAGGGAGGGGACAGCTGCCAGTCCCACTAGGCATGAACACACCTTATCCTGACCTTGGGAATCATGGGATTTAACTACTTGTGCTTCCAAAACACCCACATGCACCCTCCTCTTCCCCCCCTTGCTCGCATAGACACAATGCGTGTGCAGACGGTGAACACACCCGCCCATCGCACACACATCTCAGCATGTCAACACCCAATGCCACAGGGATGACACAGAGGTTAACCCCGGGCAGGGCCAGAAAATGACCTCGAAAAGCCCAAGAACTGGGCAAAGGACCCTTCACAGATTCCAGCCAGGAGGTGGCAATCTTGAGGCCTACATTAGTTTTCTACCGTAGCTATAAGAAATTACCATAAACTCGGTGGATGTCAAGCAGTTCCAGAAGCCAGAGCCTGGAATGGGCCACCAGGCTGCCTCCCCACCCAACCCCGGCCTCCAGGAAAGACGCCCCGTTGTTCGGCTACGGAGGCTTCCTGCTTCCCCCCTTCCTCCCCAGAGCCAGCAGCATGGCCTCTTCAACCTCGTCTTTCTCTCTCCACCTCCGGCTCTCCCCGTCCCCCTCTGTTGTCAGAATCCCTGGGATCATGTCAGAGCCACCTGGATAAGGAGGACAGTGTCCTTACCTCGAGACCCTCGACCTGATCACAGCTTCACAGTCTCCTGTGTCCCGTGGGTGGCACGTTCACAGGTTTTGAGCACTCGACTGTGAACCTCTTTGGGATCCATTACTCCATCCACCCCCCGGGACCAATGACCTTGTCTTTCTCCGCCTGCGCCTTTCCATCACCAAAGCCTGTGGGAACTGTGCTCGCTGCCTTCCGTTGGCCATTTAGCGTGTAGCATTTCAAACACTGACATCCGAAATCCACATTTCCGTCTGTGTCCTCTCCTTTCTCTTGTACTTTGTGCTATCTTTTTTGCTCAGTATAATTGTCACCGACTTGACAAGAGCCTTCTTGCCCCTGGTGACACCACCCGCCCCCTCAGCGCACAAGAAGGTCTCTTCTGTCCACAGCCCGCTCTCTTCCTGATGGGCGTCTCTCCTAACTGCTTGTTGGTTTCGACCATCTGGAGTTCTTGCAGCCTGGAAGACTGAAGTCCAGAGCTAAGATCTTTGCAAGGCTCCTTACCCCGAGATTCCTCCCCATTTCTCATACTGCCCTCGGATAGAATCCTTGGCAGAAAGTGTCAGGCACCCCCGCTGACCTGTCAGGCATTAAGAACCCAGTAATGCCAGGGAGTGAGGGGAGACGCCAGGGAGTGAGTGAGGGGGGAGCTCCTGGGCAGTTGTGTTCAACCTCTCAGCAAGGAGCCTCTGCCGCACCCCTAGTGTCACACCCTAGGGCTGCTCTCTGTGCCTCCTGGCCCGGCTTCCCCGTCTGCCCGCCCACGGCTCCTGCTGCCAGCTCAAGAGCTTCCGTCAAATGCCCCGTTGCTTGATGATAACGGAGTGCCCCGTCTTCCCCGCTTTAGAAATCTCCCAACAACAGCAAGATTCCTTCGCCCCTCTTCCTCTGCTGCCCTCCTCTAAGGTCTCTTCATTTTCCCTGAGTAAATTTCTCTCGATGATTAAATTCACATAGTTCAAGGCCCATCAGGCACCGTGGCAGCTACTTCACCGTGGGTTCGGGGACACGCAGTCACCAAATGACAGCTCTGCGCATTCCACATCTACAGCTCGCTGATAGATTTCTGTGCATTTTGCTGAGGAGCGTGAATCCTTGATGGCCACGGTTTCCATGACCTGTGGGAGACCCGACGAGGCCGTGGTGTGCCGTCACCGATCACGTTGCTGGGGTTTGGAGGTGAGCCCTGCCACGCTTGTGACCCAGCAGGGCTCCGTCACTTTGCAAAAGGAAACAGCCCACCCACACTCCAGTGTGCCAGTGGGTGCACATGGATTTGTTACATATATGTGTATGTATAGGAGCTTCCACAGAGGGACACACGTCTCATTTTTTGTGTTAGAATATGACCTTGATCATAGCCAACCTTGAGCGCTACGGTCACTGCAGCAAGGAAGAGTCTCCCATCAATTTTGCTCCAGTTTTTCCCAAGCTGTGCTGGCTGCAAACGGCCTCCAATCAACAACAAAAGGAGAGGCAGAGGAGTGGAGGGACCCCGAGGCCGCAGCAAGCCAGGGGAGCGCTGGGCACCCTACCCCTGCCTGCTCTCTCCCACGCGCGCTTCCTCTCAAACACTGTGACCGCACTTGCACTACAGCCTGTAAGGCCTGGGGGACTTGTCTACAAGCAGAAGCCCAGGGCCCGAGTCCCCGCACCACACATGCCAGGCATGGTGGCACATTCCTGTAGTCCCAACACTCAGGAAGCAGAGCAGAAAGGTCGCTGTGAGTTCAAGGCCAGGACCAGCCTGAACTACAGAGCAAGACACTGTCGCAAAAAAAGAAAAAGAGTGCCGAGAGGACCATCTAATAAATAAATGTGGTTCGTCTTGTTTCCTGTTTTGTTTCTCAAGGCCAGCACCGTTTTTCTGCCAACACACAGTGTGCCCTGCAGTACTAGCTAGGGACCTTAATGACTCGGAGAGCGATTGCAAGGAGGAAGTCAATTTAGCCTGCGTCTACCTCGGCGACCCGGGAGAATTGCAGTGTAACCTGCACACGAGGACACGCGAGTCATCACGAGTGGGACACCCGCCTTGCTTCATTCCCATCCTCCTGCCCTTTATTTGTTTTCTTGTGTCACTCTTTCAGCAATTTGGTGCTCCGTTGTGTTTCTTGGTCATTGACCACAGCTACGTGTGGCACCCCAGGCGCTGTCCTAAATGCTTTCTCAATAACCAGCCGAGGTGCCACCAGGATTGAGTGGCCACAGCCTCTTCTCACAGGTAGGAAAACTCAACAACTTTCAACTGACAAGGAAACAATCTTGCCTAGATCTGATTTTATTTTTCTTTTTTCTGTTTTGTTTTTGTTTGTTTGTTTGTTTGTTTGTTTGTTTGTTTGTTTGTTTTGGTCAGGGGGATGCTGAGGAGGAGCCGGGGGCCTTCACACTGAGCTCCTTCCCCAGCCCACTTTCTGGCTTTGGTTTTGAGCCAGGGTCTCCCTCGGCCGTTAAGTCGTCCAGGCTGGGGTCATACTCGCGATCCTCCTGCCTTGGCTTCCCAGAGTGCTGAGATGACAGGCCTGCACCCCTAGGCCTGGCTAGATCTCATGTTCTAAAGAAATTGCCACTAATATCATCCTTCAGTCGCACTAGTTATTGGTGCTAATCATAAATATAAGCTTCATATCGTGAAAGGGAATCTTCTCTTCCAGTTGATGCCAAACACAAAATCGCGCTGAATCCCGTCCCTAGCCCTCTGAACACACTTTTGACGTCACTTCCGCTGAGATAATGATGCTACCTTCCAGCTGTCAGTAGCAGGCACATCCCTGGCTTTGCCTTCCAGGGCCCCAGGGGCCTCGGTTACAGGAGGGTTGGGGGTTTGCTTGTGTCCTCTCTTTTCTGAGGGAAAATTAAGATTTAATTTTTAAACTCACAAATGATATTCAGCAACCATGGGGTCTTCGGGGAGTGGCAGGAATGCCGACGCCCGCGTGCCTCGGTGTCAATCCAGGACACCCATCCTCCTGACGTGGCTGCCATGATACTGTGGGCCAGCTGCTGTGGCCCGGGAAGCTGGGCCTTGGGACACAGGCCTGTCATCCCAGCACTGTGCAAGGCTGGAGCAAGGGGATCGCAAGTTCAAACCCAGCCTGGGCGCCAAACAAAAGCAAAAGCAAAAGAAAAGCAAGCGGGCTGGGGATGTGGACCCCTGGGGCCAACACACATGCACACACACATGCACACACACAAGGAACACAGAAGATTCGGAACTGCAGGTGGTGAGAGAGCACAGGGGGCCCGCCTCCCCCGCACCCAGGAGGAGGAGCCAGCTAGGGAAGACACAGCGGACACCTGAGACCTTCACAGGCGCCCACATGGGTGCAAGGTTACACCTGGGAGTTCTCCCTTCCTGTCTTGGGCTTCCTCCAGAACACGCAAGCCATGAGTACACCCAGGGGCTCCAGGCACCTGACCAGAAGCACCGAGTGAGCGCATCTTCGTAGAGGGAAATCCCACCCACTAGACCATTAGCCTGTGTTCAAATGGGTTTTTTTCTTCTGCACTTAGGGAGGCTGCCAAGGCCTTCGCGCTGTGCTACCGTTCCTTGGTTTCTGCCTTGAGGCAGGGTCTTGCTCAGCCCCCAGGCTGCCCAGGGGAGGGGGGCTCAACTTGCCGCCTGCTGCCTGCTCTGCTGGCCAGTCTCCCAAGGTCCAGCTTCAGAACAACATGCGATGAAGGAAACGAGCCTACTCGTCGACCCAACCAACTAGCCAAGCCCTCGCTAACGGTCACCCAGAAAAGAGACGACGTGGAGGTGTCACCCCCGTGGGAAGTCAGTGCGGGGATGTCGGGGGACAAGACAAGAGAAAGAACCCCCAGGCCTGCAGAGGCAGCGGGGCCCTGAGGCTTGGCTGGGTGCCTCCCAACCCTGAAAGCAGAGGTCAGGCTCCCCACCTGCAGCAGGCCCCGGGCCCTGGCTTCTCGGGACTCTGACCCCCAGCCACGGTGAATACTGGTCTACTACTGCCCTCGGAGTTCCTGACCCTACAGTCAGGGACGACATCCAGGAGTCAGGGACCGTCAGGGGACACAACAGGAGTGTCACCTCAGATAATCGGGCACAGCAAGCCTTCAGCCTCAGGCCTGGGGACAGGCCCACAGCGACAGCCCTGGCGTAACCACAGTGCCCTCGGACACTGGAGGCCACTACATTTCTCTTTCCTCGGCACGCCTGTTCCCTCTTCTCTGCTGTTTTTCTCCCTATCCCACTCAATCCCTTTCTCCAGTCCAACCCCTGTGGGTCAATGCCCTTCCAGACTCACCCAGCCGCTGCTGCTGGGCCTTCTGCCCTGGCTGGGGGGGGGGGGGGGGTCCCTGCCCCCTAGCCATGCCCCACCCGCCGGACCCCCTGGTCCTGGCCTGGGACCCCGGGAGAGTCCTCTCCCATCCTAGTGGGGTCCAGAGCCAGTTCTCCTGTTGCTCAGAGGCCGTTGCTAAGAGACAGGGAAACGTCATTACCTGGCCCTCGAGGAAAAAGGGGAGCGAAACGGGAGAGTGGAGGGGGAGGGAGGGAGGGAGGGAGGGATGG
>PVKB01003571.1:0-192216 GCA_004027205.1 Ctenodactylus gundi | reverse complement strand
AAGAAGGGGGAGGGGGCCCAGAACCAGGGCAAGAAGGGGGAGGGGGCCCAGAACCAGGGCAAGAAGGGGGAGGGTCCCCAGAACCAGGGCAAGAAGGGGGAGGGGCCCCAGAACCAGGGCAAGAAGGGGGAGGGAAATGATAGCCAGGGTAAGAAGGGTGATGGGGCCCAGAACCAGAGCAGGGTGGGGGAGGGAGCCCAGAACCAGAGCAAGAAAGGAGAGGGTGCTCAGAATCAAGGCAGGAAGGGGGAAGGGACCCCTAACCAGGGCAAAAAGACAGATTCTGTTGCCAGTCAGAGCATAAAGACAGAGGGTCCTAATAGTCAGGGGAAAAAACCAGAGAATGCCCCTAAACAAGGCAAAAAGGCAGAGGGAACCCAAAGCCAAGCCAAAAAGACAGAAGGGTCCCCCAGCCAGGGAAAAGCTACTAATCAGAGTAAAAAGACAGAGTTAATGGCTGCTGCCCAGGGTAAAAATGTAGATATGGGGCAGAACCAGGAGGCCCTACAGCAAGAGGCTCCTACAAAGAAGAAGTCTGGTGCCAAGAAAAAAGGTGAGCCTGGTAAGTGACTGGTTTCTTTGTGAACTTTGAGGGAAAGCTGCCTGTATGTGGCTCATGGGTTCCGGGTAGGCGTGCCACCAGTACCGGTCAGCAGTTGCCAGAGTGCGGCTGTGTAACAGGCAGCCCGCAGGTTCAGTGGCTTACAGCGGCGGGCGCTGGGGCTTGCTTCTGCGAGCTGGCTGCAGGAGCTGGGTGGCTGGATTGGGCCAGGAGGCCTTGCTCCTCGCTGTGCGCTCCTTGCTGGGCCCAGGCCCAGGCTTCGCTGGCTGTGCGCGGTGGAGGCTCTCAAGGTGATGGCAGGGGCACCAGGGGGCATTTCGCTGGCCCAGCGCGAACTGTATGACTGAACTCAAGGGGCAGAAAGAAGGGACTGCAGTGGGACACTGGGCCGGAAGTGAGGACAGGCATCTGGGCCAGCCAGTGTCTCCACCGGTCCCTCCCGAGCCTCGGGCTGTGTGCATTAGCTCTCCGTGTGCCTCCCCGGCCTGGTGCCGCAGAAACTTTATTCCTTCGCATATGCTTGTGAGTGAGTAGCATGGATGTGTTTCTGAGAAGCGCTGCCCCTGCCCACTTCTGCCCTCGTCCTTCTGAAGCAGTGCGGGCGTTGTCGTAGAACCGTGTAGATCCAGGCGCTAGACACCGCGGCGTTCACTGGCCGTTCGTGCGTGTTACCATAGAAACCACGCCGGGGATGCTCCGTTTGGGTTCATCCCTCACTTGATCTCACCTGTGATTTTTCTTGTTTTCCTTCTTTCACGTCTTTGCGTGGCCATTGGCTGATCGGGAAATGGATTGCGTTGGTCCTGACTAGGGGGCTGGTGAGGCACTCACAGCGTATGGTCTCGATGGGTGCACAGGGCCGTATGGTGAGGGCTGGGTTTGCCTGCTTTGCCCCTGCTGGGGCTCTCAGCTTGGTCCGCCCATCCTGGCTGGCTTATGATGAGGCATCCACACAGGGAGGACTGGTCCCCTGTGCCTGGCTGGCTGAGGGGGCTGCTGGAGGTCACCTGGGACCCCCACCCTACCCAGGTCAGGTTGGCCCCTGAGCCCTTCGCAGCCACAGCCCTGCTTCTGGAGCTAGAGGGTGGCACGCTGCGCTGCCATCGATGTGACGTCCCCCAGCTGTCCCCGCACACTGCAGACAGGGCTGGAGGCAGCTGACAGCCGCTGACAGCCCGTTTTTTGTGCTCAGCTCGTCCTGCTGAACGTCCTGCTTCTCTTCTGGGTGGTTTTAGACATTTGAAGTGAGATGCAGAACAGAATTGTGATGATCGCACTGGAAGGAGGGGAGTTTGCCCTCACTCCCTGGTGCTGCGGAGCTGGTGCGGAGTGAGACTTCGGACCGCAGCTGGACTGCAGTGTTAAACTACGCGATCCGGGAAAGAACGATTAGATACGGTGGATGGGGTGACAGCGTCTCTCAGGTTGGCCTCTTGGCCGAGCTCCTGGCTTTCCCCTACCGGATGATCAGCTGTCTAAAATTCCTTCCATCTGAGGGAAAACCAAGGAAGAATATTGAATAGATTTTTTAAAAGGTGGCTTTTGAAAGGACGACCTGCCTGCAGTGTGAAACATTCGCAGCCCTTGGGAATCCTGAGGAGCATGGATTGACTGCCTCGGGCGCATAGTTGCCGCTGCCTTTCCTTTCTGCGGGGAGAGAGGAAAGTGCTCAGTGAGTGATGGGGGGGGGTTGCATTGTGTTCATGACCTGGGGGACCCCTCCCCAGACCCCTCCCGAACACCACTCAGTTCTGTAAGCGCAAGGTTCCGGCGAAGTAGAGTTAACTATGCAGATGTTGAGTCTGGAGGAGCCCGGATGGTGGCTGAGGGTCTCTGGGGCCACAGTGTGAGGAAAGGCCCCAAGGCTGTGGACTGGGAGATGGGTCATATGGGCAGGCAGCCAGGTGGCATTGCTGGGACCCCAGTATGAGTAGAAGGACGGGGACGCGAGCAGCCACTCTGACTCAGAAAAGCAAATTGCTAACTCGTCAGCTGCCTGGGAGTCTGCAGACACGAGGGAAGCACCTTCCTGCTTTTTGTTTTCTTTATTTTTCATTTTCTTGAGTGGGCGCTGAGTATTCTAGACTCCTTCCCCATCTCTCAAGTTCCACGAAGGTCTGGGAAAGTCCCCTCCCTGAGTGCTTCAGCTGCTGTGTGTGGGACTGACCCTCAGAAAAGACTGTGCCTTGGCCCAGAGAGGCAGTGCCGTTGCTGGCCAGTTCCCCAAAGGTGCCTGTGCCCTTGCCCCAGGCTCATACTCTGGTCAGTAAGGACCTTGAAACTTTCTGTAGCTAGCGAACACCTTTGAAGATGTACACTACTCAACTAAAATAAACTTTATTTAAAACAATTACTACAAGCAAAAAACGTTGCCAGGAGAAAAAGAAAAGTGGCATTGTGAATTGTGCAGTCCCCCCTGCCCCTTTTTGTGACAGGGTCTTGCTTTGTAGTCCAGGCTAGTCCTGAACTTACTATATAGCCCAGGCTGGCCTAGAACCCACAGCAGGCCTCCTCCCTCAGCCTTCTGAGTGCTTGTGTCATCCATTTGAAAAATAATTTAGAGCCGTGAGGGCCGAGTCGTGTTTCTCCTGCTGTGGGTGCTCTCTCCTTGCAGGCCACGTGGCACGAGGTCTGTGTTAGAGATCAGTGCTCCTCAGGCCACCGGGGAGCTTGGTGTGCCCTGCCTGCCTGGCCGGCCTCTGGGCAGCCACCAGCAATGACAAAAACACGCTGCAGTGTGATGCTTAGTGGGGAAAGTGGTGTGCCATCTTCCTTAACAGCAGCATAGATAAGTGGTAGTGTCAGAAGTGACTGGGGAAATGTGTAGACAGCATCCACGGGAGGCTCAAGTCCCTTGTGCAAAATGCCTGAAAATAGGCACACAACCCATGCACACGGTCTTGTCTGCTCAGGCCAACCCCAGGCTCCTCTTGTGCCCGGTGCAGGGCACGTGCCAGGAACAGGACTGCCTCTGCTGCAGTGAGAGCAAGAGTCTGTGTTCATTAGACAGGCAGCTCCGAACACAGTGAACGCCTGGGGCTGGCGGCGCCCTGGGTCGGGAGAGCACGTCGTTCCGAGGCGAGGACCCGATTCTCTGATTCTGTCTATAATGTGGTGCTGTTTTATCCTTCAAAAGTGGCAAAGCGACCTTGAAGAAGGCACTGGACCTCATGGCTGTGACAGCGCCCCCTGGAGTCCTCAGGAGTCAGAAGCACCTGCTGCGGGATCTGGGATGGTTCTTGGAAGCCGGTGGGGATGGGTTCCAATGAGCTGGTGTATTCAATAATTTCCTATTAAAACCCTTCTCACGTAGTGACCTTTTGAAATTATTTTAGGGGTATAGATTTGGGTCTTGATACATTATCTTAAGTTGTCTATGTGTCATGCCAAAGAAATAAGGCGATCATGACACTTCCAGGTATTCTGACAACCCCGACACCTGGAGGGTGGGTGGCCATGTTCCTCTTGCATTGGGAAAGCCTCTGGGTGGACCTGACCATGCCAGGCCTCTGCCGTGGCCACGTTTCACTCATTCTGGGATGAGGTGCAGAGTGGGTACCACCAACGGGCAGAGTCCTAGCAGCACAAATGAGACTGTCAGGCAGATCCTGTGGCCTTGTGCATCTAGCTGCAGATCAAAGGGCGTGTGTATGAATGCAGCTGGGAACCGTGGGCCAGCACGTGTCCTGTGGGAGGACCCCAGGTCCCAGCCACTGCTCAGGTGACAGTTGAGGTGCTTGGCGGGCTTTTTCTGGTCGAGTGTCCTGGTAGAGCTGTGTCGTGAGCCGCCTGGAGCCTTGATGCCCTGACAGTGGCCTAAGTGGCAGGCTTCTCCTCGCTTTTCGTGCTCAGAATTGGCTCTGCTGCTGATGTGGGTGAGGGAGCCCACGCCCCCCTCCCTGGGGGAGTTGCTTGGCTCTTTGCAGTGGGGTTACCCTCAGGACCGGGGGTGGGGGGGTCCTTTAGTCCTGGGAATGACTGGCTGAGGTGGGTGTTGTGGGGTCAGGGAGGGTAGTCCTGCTGGGCTGTCCCTGGAGATGGAGCATCCTGCCCTTCCTCGTGCCAGGCCCCACGTGGATTGGGATCCCTGCCTCGCAGTTGCACGTTGTTGTGTGGTCTGCCGTGGTCCCCATCGGGATGGACCTTGGATGGTTGAAGGTGATGTGACCAGCATGATTTGTCCATATATGCAGCGCCCTGGACCTTGTGCAAGACCTCCCAGTCACCTCAGCCGGGGACCAGGTGATCTGTCCTCGTGTTCTCTGTCACTGTCGACTGCTTCTCCAGCTCAAGTGTGTTCTGTACTCCTGCTAGCTGGTGGGCTGCAGGGGTGTTTCTTGGCTTCCTCCTGACAGTGCTGGAGGGGACCCCACCCTGAGCTGTGACCAGGCAGTATGAACAAGAAACGGGGGCACCACCCTGACCCTGCTACTCCAGGGGGTAGAGGCAGGAGGATCACAAGTTCTAGCTCATCCCGGGCAGTTTAGTGACTTAGCAAAACCCTGTCTCAAAATGAAGAGCTCAGGCTCAGTGCAAAGGGTTTAGGTAGGCAGACCCCCAGTGAGCAAGTGGGCTGTTGGCATTGGGCCTACGGTGCAGTGGCCTGGAAGGTATGCCTGTGTCCTCACGGTTCTAGCCTGCTCTGTGGCCTGCCCTGTGAAGGCCTACCTTGAAGGTGGGGCCGGTGACCCTCTTCCCGTTACTGGTCATGTGCCCAGAAGCACTTCTCCCCTGGGGCTCTGTCTGTGCGGCCCCAGCCTCACCCTGTCCAGCTCCCCTGGCCGTTCGTGTACTCAAGGTGCTTCATTAGGTACACCCATGTGACCTGAGTTTGGAGGTGTGGACCTGTCACTTGGTGGCTTCGGTTATCCCAGGGGCTAGGGGTCATTTTCACACTTGGGATCACACCTGTACCCACATCTGAGTGAGTGGCAACTTAGCTGGCTTAGGTTGATCATATGGCCATGTCACCAGCGAGCCAGGTGTGCGTGAAGAGCAGGTCGACATATTCCTGTGCAGTTGGAACTTGTGCTCCTCCTTTGGTTGTCAAGTCCCTGGTTCCTTCGACTGGCCTGCCCTTGGCCTTCTTGGACCTTAGCTAAGACTGTGCTTCTGCCATCCAGACCCTGCCGTGGCCTGGGGACCATAAATGCCCAGCCTAGGGGTGCTGTGGACAGAGCCCCTGGTGGCAGCGTCAGCCGTGATGGGGTGAGATGGTCTGATGATGGGCCAGTGGGAACCAGGGACGCACTGAGAGGCAGGATCCAGGTGTCAGGGGAGCCGGCGGGGAAGAGGACCCCTCCATGGCTCTGGGACCACAGGTGAGGGCCCGAGGGCTGCGTTGGCCTCTCTGGCCTACTTAGGTTGTCATTTGAGTCAGCCCAAAGTAAGTGCAATTCAGTGTTTATTTCTTGGGTCACCCTAGGCCTGCTGTGTGCCTGAATAGTCCCAGGTGCTGGTGAGTGCCCTTTGGGTGGGGCGGACTCCTAAGCAGCAGTGCTCTGAACCACTGCTGTGTGGAGGGAGGTCGCCCGTGACAGCGGGCCCATGTTAGTGTCCTGTGCGGCTCCTTTACCCCGCCCCATGGTCCTGCGTGCCTGCTGTCTCCCTTCCTCAGGTAGGGCTGGAGTGAGGGCACCACACGCAGCCCGTGCTGGAATGGGGCCCACCATCAGGAGGGGTGACTGCTTCGGTCTTAGCAGGCACCAGGTATGGCGGTGTGGGGCCGTTGTGGACAGGCACCCTGGGGATGGGGCAAGGAGGATGCTGGTGCCGGACGTGCTCCCGTGGGCCTGGGCCGGGGTTCGGACGTTGGCTGTGATTTTCCCACGAGAGCAGGTCAGGGCCATGCGGCAGGTTTTTACCACTGTCTGTGGATGTGTTGGACGTTACACACCTGCCTGCCTTTTTTTATTTTTATTTTTTTCCTCCCTCAGGTAGTGCTGAGGATTCAGCTCGGCCTTCCCTCTGAGCTGTGTCCCAGCACATTTTCAGTTTTGGTTTTCAGACAGGATGTGACTAAGTGACCAAGTTTCCCAGGCAGGGCTTAAACTTGTGATCCTCCTGCCTCAGCCTCCCAGAGTGCTGGGATAGCAGGCTTGCATCCCCGGACCCAGTCTAATCCTTGCTTTTTAAGATGTGTTATTACATACATGCATGCTTCCAGCCAACAAAATTTAGATAGTATAGGATGGTAGAAGGTGAAAGGAGCCTTTGTTCCCAGCACCTCCCCTCCCAGAGGTCCTCGGGACGCTTGTGTCACACGTGAGCTGCAGCGCACACAGCGTGGAGGTCGTCCTGTGCTCGCATTGCTGGAGACACCTTCCCACGTGGCCTTCCAGGGCTGCCACGTCGAGCTTTGGGGCATTCTGTAGCCGGGGTGTCTGGGGATTTATTTAAATGACACTGAAGGAGTGTGTGGGGATTTTAGGCCCTGGTATTGATGCCACAGCAGTGATATGCTGCAGAACAGGTTGTCTCTGGGGGAATAATAGGACTGAGTGAGGGTAGCCCTGACCTGCTCAGAGGAGGCACGGGGTCTTTCCAAGCATTTGGAGAGAGGGCACTGGTGAGTCCGGGAGAAGCGGAGCATCCCAGTGCTTGATGTCCAGGGTGCTGGGCGCTGCTGCCACGTTGGCTGAGGACAGTGAGCCCAGCATGTGTGCAGTGTCTACACAGAGTTGACCAAGGAAGCCTAGTTTCTTATATAGTGTATGTGTGGTGGTGGTGGGATTTTAGAAATCTCTGTCCTCTGATTTAATCTTTGCCCATGTAATTAACCTGGGTCTCAGGAGAGCTGTCCCACCCCAGCACCTTGGGCTGAGCCTGTGTACCTATAGTGTGGGCCTGTGCTCCGGCCAGCAAGAGGCTGGGACGTGGGCAGTGCAGTGTGCCCATCCTGCGGTGGTGGGCCTGACTGCAGGGCCACTTGGTTTTTTAGCTGGAGCATGTCTCTCTCCCAGTTTCTGTTGGGGAGGCTGGAGCCAGGTCTCAGCTGTAGAACACACCTGGGGACTTGGGCCTTCCTGCCTCATCAGAAGGAGGCCTGCTGGTCGTGCTTCTTTCAGAAGCAGTGGCTTGGCCTTGAGCGAGCCCTTCCCCAAGCTGCTTCTGTTCATGACCAGAGACCACTGGTGCCAGGGGAACCCCAGAAACCCCTGTGAGGCGGACAACATTTGTGGAAACGGACATTTACAAGGGTGTCAAACAAGGCCACCATGAGGAGGGAGGATTTTGGGTAAATTTTAGTATCCTTCACAATTCTTCATGTTCTCTTTTTCAGTAATGTGTATTGTTTTTCAAGTAGAGACGAAGCAGACCCTCTGTCTCGGGCTTCCTGAGTAAGCCAGCGTTAACCTGTGAGGGGTCCCGCACACAGGAGCCTGGCCCGGCCAGTGGGGTGGGGTGGGGGCCTGAGGGCTCCTTGCAGGGAGCAGCTCTGCTGGACCACCGGTCACCTTCACCAGGTGTGTGGAGGGCCCAGCTGGAGGCAATCTGAAGTCTTCTGCTGGGCTCTGAGACCTGACAGGCAGAGGCTGGTGTCCAGGCAGAGTCTCCGGCCCCCAGGAGGCTGTTGAGAGGATGTGGAGTGTAGCTGGCCCCTCACCTCCAGGTGGTTGATAGGGACTCCCTATCCTCCCTCTTGCTCAGCCAGCCCCAGCCCCATCCACAGGTTGTGGGCCTGCTCTGCCTGGGGCTCGTGCCCACCTCTGCGGGGATGTCTCCATGGTGCTGCTCGGTCAGGTCCTTGTCTCAAGGTGTGTGTTGGTAGCATGTGTTTCCTGTACAGTGTTGTAGAGTTGCACGTTCACCTGCCTTACCGACATGGAAATGGGAGATTGGGACTTGGCACCTGTCGGCGGCCAGCAGGTGGCAGCGTGAGGCGTCTGCAGCAGCCCCTGGCGCTGCCTTTCTCAAGGGTGATGCTGAGGTCAAGTCCTGATGCTTGCTTTAACTTTAACTCTGCTTTTCAGGGGAGCACTCGGCAGGGACTTCTAAGCTTTCTTCCCACTCCGGGTTTATCCTTCAGGCTAGCTTGTTCTTGTCTTCCTGCTCTTTAAAGGAGAGCAAAGATCCCTAGAGAGCCAAGTGTCACTGTGCAGAGCGTTCTTCCAGAAGGCACAGTGGTGCCACTTCAAGGCACAGTGGTGCTGGGACAAAAGCCCCAGCCTGCCAACCTGTCTCTGTTCTGTGGGGTGTACAGCAGGGTCTTGTGGCTGAAAGCATCTCCGGGACCACTGTGTGCCTGAGGAAGCCCTAGGAAATTGCCACTCTAAAAACTAACTGCGACTTGTTCAGCTTTTTCCAAGTATAACAGTGTTATTAAGTCTGGTGATAAAACAAATATAAAGAGAAAAATAAGATCACTCAATCTGCAGAATTTTTAATAGCTCTATTACATGCCATTAATGCACACCTGCTCAATTTGGTGACTTTTTTTTTTTCAGCAGAGGCATGGTGCCATGCCGGCTCTAGCAGGGAGCTTTTGATACTGCTTGTTCCCAGCTCCAGTGTTGTTGGCCCTCCAGATGGGGTCATCTGTGCCAGTTGGGGGTCAAATGTGGCTCTCGGTCCAGCCTGTGTGCAGTGTGATGGCCTGGCAGGGCTGGCCGAGGGCCCACCTGAGGTCCGCACTACCTGCAGGGTGGGGGCAGGCAGGAGAAGCTGCTGTCTCCTGGTGCACTTGACATCGTTTCAGTTCTGCCAGGACCTTATCTCACTGTCCTGTGGCCGCGGTGGTCCACAGATGTGCAGCTCAGGAGTGCCCGATGGTGACAGTGGCCCTTCTACACCAAGCCCTGTGTCTGTTGTGCTTCCAGGGTCTCTGTGTTGACCCCTCTGGGTCCTCCCCTGCTTCCCCAAGCCTGGCTTCCTGACTCCTCCTGGGCTTGGGCACCTCCCCAGACTGCCAGCCTCTAGTTTTTTTTCCTAAATGTCCCGAAGTCACTTTGCTGAGCAGCAGGCTCTGCTCCCTTGGGGCCTTGCATCTGCCCATGCATAATGGCACTCGGGCCCCTGGGGCCTGTGAAGCCTTGTTCTGTCCCTGCATCCTGCGCCCTGTCCAGACCTGCCAGCCCCAGTGCTTGCTTTTCCCCCACGGCTGTGCCCAGCAGTGCCTGCTCTGACACCTGCCCAGTGTAACAGCGGAGCTGTCTTGCAGCCTCTGCCCACTGTCCGTGGCCTGCGTGCCCTGTACTCCCCCTCCCAGCTGCGGTCCCACCCTCTCCTGGTCTTTCCACACCTAGCATTTTGGAGACTGACAGGTGCACAGCAGGTGTGTGCTTTGTCTTTCTTTGGGCACTAGCTGGACCCGCCTGCCCTCTGCAGAGCTGCTGTACCTGCAATGACAGCTGGAACCAAGCTGGGGCCTGTGGACCAGCCAAGATGGGGCTGAGGCGATAATCTCCAACTTGGCACCCGGGTGGGGCTCCTGGAGCAGCGCCACCCTGCCCTGCCAGCTGAAGAGTCATGGGCACTCGAGCCCAGGAGTTGGACCTGGAGGCTGCCTAGTCTCAGGTGTGCCTTTGTGCCTGACTTCTTGGCTGAGACCTGGCCATCAGAGCCAGTGGTTATGTGGGCACAGGCATGGCTGCCCACAGGACACCGCAGTTGATAGAGAAAGACACTTGTAGGTGCCTCTGCCAGGCAAGTTGTGGCCGTAAAGGCAGTGTCGTTTGAAGCCTGGGCACCTGAGCCACGCTGTGTCCCGGTGGAGTACCCCCCCCGCCCCCGTGGCCCCCGTGTCTCTGACTGGGGTGCTAGAGTCAGGCAGGAGCAGGGGGATCCCCGGACCCTCTGGTGCTCTGGCTAGGCCATCTTGCCCGAAGGTTTGGCATTGGGTGAGGGCAGCTCCTAAGCCTCACTCTTGCCAGCAGCTCCAGCTAGCTCTGAGAACTGGTACCAGGCAGCCTGCTGTCTGTCCCCTGTGGTGGCCGGGCTTGAATGCTGGCCCCGAGGCAGCTGTTGCCCGCTTCACCCTGTGTCTGGCATCATCCTTGTCCCAAGCACTGTATGGTTTAATCTTCACAGTCTGCCTGTGAGGGAGTAAAGGTGATCAGTCCTCCTGCCCAGTTGAGAACACCACATCAAAGCGTCCCGCAGCTCAGGAGGTGGGAGCTGAGTTGAGGTTCCAGCCGGGCCACGCAGCTCCGGAGCCTTGCTTTGCCCATGACACCGGTGACCTGCAGGCCCAACCTGGCCCGCACGTGTTTCTGTTCCACCCTGTGGTAGGCTTGTTCATTTGCTTCTTGTAGAATTAGCTGCCAGCCCTAAGAGTCTGGAGGTAGCACCCACAGTTCTCGCTGGCCATCCCTAGGGTATGGCTGGTGTGCTGAGGCTTCTGGTCCTGGCTGCCCTCAGTACTACCTGGAGGGGCCCCAGCTTGGGAGAGGCCTGCGCAACCCCGAGGGCCCAGCCCCTGGCGCATAGCTGCGTCGCCCCCCCCCCCACCCCCCAGGGTCTGGTGATGTCCCCCTTTGCTCGCCTGCCGCCTCTTCCTCCCAGGCCCCCTGGCGCCTTTCCTGATATTCCTGTCCCAAAGGACAGGAGCGGCCTTGGAAGTGGCCTCCTGTGGGCCTCCCGCAGCCCTCGAGGGCTGTGCTGTGACACGTTAGACCTGCGGCTTCGCCAGGTTTATCTTATTATCTTTAAAGCTCACCATCCAGGGATGGCGGAGTCTTCGGGTGTTTGCTGGGGAGTGAGCAGTGGCTGGGCACAGTCGGCTGGTCCAGGTAGCTCCCTGCCCCCACAGACCGCGAGTTGTGTCCACTCCTGAGTGCGGGCTCTGTTCTTTCAGTTTTCCTCTCCCTGGTGGGGAGAATGGGTACGGGGTAGCTCCTTCTTAAAAGATTCAGTGAAAGGGTCTGGAGGAATGGCTCAGTGGTCAAAGCTCTTGCCTAACAAGCGCTGAGTTAAGAGCTAAGTACCTGAGTTCGAATCCCCAGTACCACATAAGCCGGCTGTGGTGACGCACAACCCTAATCCTAGCACTTTGGAGGCTGAGAAGGAAGGATTTTGCTGAGTCTAAGGCTAGCCTGGGCTACAGAGTGAGACCATGTCTCAAAAAAAAATCAGTGAAAAATGTTTTTTTAAATTATGAGCCTCTGAAACTTGGCATAAAAGAAAGTGTCTGAGCTTGGGGCAGGTGTGGAGTTTGGGGGGAGCTGGGGCCAGAGGAGAGTGTTCAGTTCGGCTCTGCATATGTTTCGTCTGTTAAAGTTTCGTTATTTTGCTTGGTCCTAGGAATTAAACTTAGGCAGGGCCTTGCCACTGAGCTGCAGCCCCAGGTAGAACCTGCGCGCACCTGTCACGGAGCTGCGTCTCACCCCTTCATATTTTTACTTTGAGAGAATGTCTTGCTCAGTTGTCCAAGCTGAACTTGAACTAGGGATCCTCCTGCCCCAGCCTCCAAAAAAGCAGGGGTTACAAACTTGTGTCACCATTCCTGGCTGTGAGTATTTTTAAATTAAAAATATCTAACAGTTTAATATGATTTCGCTTGAAAGGCATAGTAATGATTCACTCGAATGCCTGGGTCGAGGTTCATCTTGGGAGGTGCGTGCCGTGCCAGACGTAGCGGGGCAGCGCCCTGTGGTGGCTGTGCCATGGGCAGGGGCCAGCGCTGAGTAGACCACCCCCAGCGGCGTAGCTGGGGCTGCGACTGTCCCAACTGGAGAGTCGAGGTGGAGCTGGACTTTGGAGCCGGGCGTCACGGTTCCTGGGTGCTGGAGGGAAGTAGCCCAGCCGGCGCAGGGGGCACCCACGACCCACACGCGTGGGCCGCTGCGTGCCGCTGCGTGCCGCTGCGTGCCGCGTGGCTCACGTGGATGGGCAGCCCGTCAGTCTGGGTAGGCAGGAAATAAATGGGCTGAATTTTAGTGGCACGTCTGTGCCCTAGTCCCTCTGTTGTTGCTGGGACACTGTCCAGGACCTACAGCTTAAGTGGTGTGGAAGGCCTGGTGAAGGGTCCATGGCCCGGCAAGATGGGGGCCAGAGTGGGAAGGGGAGCTTGGGGGGCACACACCCCTCTGGGTCACGTGATCAGTCCTCGAGCAAGCCCCACCTGCCTCAGCACAGGAGATTATCAGTGAGTGAATCTATTTGACCCAATTTTTTTTTTTTCTTTTTTTGAGACAGGGTCTCTCTGCAGTCCAGGCTGGTCCTGAACTCACTGTGGAGCCCAGGCTGGCCTTGGACTCACGGCAATCCTCCTGCCTTGGATCCCCAGTGCTGGGATGACAGCATGTGTGGTGCTGGGGAATGAACTTGGGGCCTTGTGCTTGCATGGCCAGCGCTTTAACTGCTGTCACTGTGGTGTCTTTCCTCCAGCTCCCACTCGGTCCAGTTAACTGCCACAGCCTGGTCACCGTCCAGATACATGAGGCTTTGGGGACATTCCAGATCCAGACCAGAACATCTAACCCACTTTATCTAAAACATTATTGTTCCAACATGCAGTCAGTACACAAGATAATTACAGATATTTTACTTTTTTTTTTTTTAAGTCAAGTCTTTGCGATCATATATAAACTTTCCACTGTAGTCTGTTCCAGGCGGCCTGAGTCCCAGGGCAATCACCCAGTCGCCCTGTGGGTGGCCAGGCCTCTCCAGTTAGGGAAGGGTGAGTGGCTGTGAATGGTGTGTTCCCCTTGCGGGCGTTGCTGGCCCTGAGGGGGCATCTGGAGGCTGGAGAAGGGGCTTGGGTCATACTGTACATGTGGTGGCACGGGAGTCGTTCTCTTGAGAGTGAGCTCAGACGGGTTGTTTTCTGTGGCATGCACCAGTTTGCCATTGAAATTATCACATATTCCAATGAAAGGAAGGGGCGTGCCCCCGGTACCCGTTTTCTTGGCATCCCCGATCTTCACCAAGAGAACTTTCAGAAGGAAAGTCCTTGCTGCAGCCCCTCGCTGGCCTTCCCCAGCCCCGCTTGAAAGGGTCACCCCAAGTGCTTTGACTTGTGGTGGAAATACCGTGTGATTTTGGAGTGAAAATATTGTGCCAAGCCGGAGCATTGAGGGTTGCTATGGTAACCTTCCCCTGAAGATGGTGTTAGGGTAGGTGTCGCTGCTGCTGGCGCTCTGTGCTGCGGAGAAGGAAACTTGAGTTAGCATGTACAAGTGCACACGTGTGCGTGTGCATGTCCCACGTGGGGCAAGATGGTCAGGAGCTTTTCCACAGTGACGGGTGGTTGTTGGTGAGTGGCAGTCTGTCGTGCGCTGGCCCTGGCACAAGCCTGTTCAGGGAAGACCTTGCCCCAGTGCCCCTCTCTGAGCCCTCATCTAGGGAGACCAGAAAGAGCGTGTGACCCCCTGTGTGTGAGGGAGGCTGCCTCTTGTTGCCTTGTGTCCATTTCGGCTTTGGGTCTAGAGTCAGTGTAGGGCAGGCGGTGGGTTCCCGGGTCAGTGGGGACCCTCCAGCACCTTGACAGGACTTGACTTCCTGACCAGCTGGAAGATCCTGCAGGTTGTGCAGAGTGAAGATAGGACCAAGAAGGGTGCAAATAACCTTTGGGAAAGTGTTTTGCTCAGAAATTATGTTTAGGGTCACCTTGAAGGTAAAAGACAGACATTGCTGCCAGTGTAGGCTAGCACTTTTTTGAGAAAGGGTCTCGCGCTGTAGTCCAGTCTGATCCTGGTTCTTGTCCTGAATTCATTACGTGGCTGAGGCTGGTCTCCAACTCATAGTAGTCCTCCTGCTTCAGCGTTTCGAGATCTAGGATAATGGGCATGTACCCCCGTGCTTGGCCAATCTTTTAAGTGTTTCAGGGGAGTTGAACCCCAGGCCTCACACATGCCAGGCAAGTGCTTTAACCACAGAGCTGTGCCTCCAAGGGCTGGCACTTTGGTTAAGTTAGAAAGATGGTGCAGAACCAGGTGTGGTGACCCAGGCCTGTATTCCCAGCAATCAGGGATGCCGAGGCCGGGGATTGCAAGTTGGGGCCCAGCCTGGGCAGCTTAGCGGTGTAGGGAGACCCTGCCTCAGAACACAAAGAAATGAATATGAGCCCCATCTTAGCTGTGCTGCATGTCCAAAAGGAGCCTGGGTGCCCAGAGCAGGCCCACTGCATGGCCTGCTGACCCTGGGCTGCAGATGGCTCGGAGCCCTCTCCTAGTGGACCTGTGACCTGCCTGTTGTTTGGGTTGTGAGTGTAAGCCCGTGCTCCTTCCTTCCCCAGGGCCCCCTGACTCTGACAGCCCCCTCTACCTGCCGTATAAGACGTTGGTCTCCACGGTGGGCAGCATGGTCTTCAACGAGGGCGAGGCCCAGCGGCTCATCGAGATACTGTCTGAGAAGGCCGGTGTAATCCAGGACACATGGCACAAGGTGGGCCTGCCCGGTCTTCCATTCCCTCAGGGACCCAGGGGATGTAGTGGCTTCTGGTCCCCTCTCGGCTTGCTGGGCTGCAGAAGCACCCCGAGGGCGTTCACCTCCACCCCACCGGGCTCTGTGCTCCTGCCCCTCCAACCCCCTCAGCCCTGTGCAGATGCTGTCTTGACACAGCCTGGCCACCGAACTGGGAGGCTGTTAGGCAGGGGCCAGCCCTGTGTTGGCGGGTGGGGAGCACCCCCTCCTGCCTGTCACTTGGGGTGACATGTACTGAGCACTGGGGTCTCCTGGCCCAAGTACTAGAAGAGATCGTGATGACCATGTGGGGAGGCCCAGCTCGGGCCAGGCCACTGGCCGGAGTCCACCCCCTCCGCACCCCAGCTGCCCCACTGCGGCCATTCTGCTGCCTCTGGGTGAAGAGGGTAGGAGGAAAATGCCGCAGCCGGAAGCGGCCTCAGAGGTCTCCGTGCCGGCTGGCTGGGAGGTTCCGCCAGGATGTGACTGAGTGGGACCCTTTCTTCCCAGTTTGCATCTGGTGCAGGCGGAACTGTTGTCATAAAGCCTCTGCTCCCGGGGACAAGAAGGGTGTGTGCCTGTCCCTTGGTTAACATGGCTCTGGGTGTTTCCAGGCCACGCAGAAGGGCGACCCTGTGGTGATTCTGAAACGCCAGCTGGAAGAGAAGGAAAAGCTGCTGGCCGCAGAGCAAGAGGACGCGGCGGTCGCCAAGAGCAGGCTGAGGGAGCTCAACAAGGTACAGCGCGAGGGGACTGCCCGTCCCTTCCCAGGGTTCCACACACCACTGAGCTCTGCCAGCCCAGCCGGTGCCCCGCACGGGGCTGTCCCAGTCTTCAGTGAGTGGGGAACACAGTCCTAGAGGAATGTCAGAGTGGTTGAAGTGCTTTTCTAGTGAGCATAAGGCCCTAAGTTAAGGCCCCAGCACCACATAAAGCCGGGCATGGTGGCACTCACCTGTAATCCCAGTACTAGGAGGCAGAGGCAGGAGGATTGCCATGAGTTCAAGGCCAGCCTGGGCTCCATCGTGAGTTCAGGACCACGCTAGGCTATAGAGCAAGACCCTGCCTGGGTAGTGGCCCAGGTCGGGAGTCCCAGAACTTTGGGAAGTTGAGGAAGGACAGCGGCAAGCCTAGGCTGGACAGCTTATGAGGCTTGGTCTCAGAAAGGGACTGGGGATAGTGACGTAGCTTAGAGAGAAGGCCCTGTGTTCAGTTCTCAGCGCAGAACAAAACCACCAGCATAGGACCCACAAGAGCTAAGCAGGGTTTCAGGACCTTGGTTATGATGGAGATGGCACGTGTGACAGTGACAGGTGGCAGGCTGTGTAACCCCTGCGTGGGGCCACTAGAGCTAAGGAAAGGTACTAGCAAGAACATGTCACCAGAAAGTTGGTTACAGTATGCTTACCTATAGCCCCACCTGGCCAGGAGGCTGAGGCTGGAGGCTCGTGAGTTCGGCTAGCCTAGGCAGTTTACCTGCGTTCTGCCTCAGAATGAGAAGGGTGGGGGTGAGGCTCAGTGGAAGAGTGCTGGCTGGTGTGTGCTGGGCACCGGCTTGAATCGCCAGAACCACAAATAAACCAAGTGTGGCCAGAGCCTGACAGGGTGACTGGCAGGAGAGACCTCTGTGCGCCGGTCCTGGTCCTGGGGGGCTGAGACAGCTGGCTTCACGCGGAGCGCCCACACTTCCTACCCTCCAGATGTGCTCCAGAAAGTAACTGGGCTTTCCCCCGCCTCCCCTTCCTGCTGGCCCCCCCCCCCCCCCCCCCCCCCCCCCCCCCCCCCCCCCCGCCCCAGGAGATGGCTGCGGAGAAGGCCAGAGCCGCGGCCGGCGAGGCCAAGGTGAAGAAGCAGCTGGCCGCGCGGGAGCAGGAGATCGCTGCGGTGCAGGCACGCATGCAGGCCAGCTACCGGGAGCACGTGACGGAGGTGCAGCAGCTGCAGGGCAAGGTGGGCGGTCCGCCGGGGCCTGGTGTGGGGTGGGTGCTGCGGGAGCCACAGTCCCCCGGGCACCGTACGAAAATGAAGGGCTGAGGGTGTCGCTCAGTGGAAAGGCCCTGGGTTCAGGCCACAATATTGGAGGGCGGGGTAGGAAGTTGGAAAGGGCCCTTCTCCCGAAGCGCCTGCCTTTGCCAGCCTTGTGTGGGGCTCTTAGCCTCCACGCGCTCCTGGAGGAGTGCTGGCCCTGCCTACTGCATGTGTGGCCAGGAGGATCCCATGAAGATCCCAGGAGTAGGCCGTGTGTCCCAGAACCTACGCTCTGCCCTGCTTGGGTTGCCTTGGGCCCAGAAGGCAGGAAGCGGGGCTTGCCTGGCTGTTGTAGGCTGCATCTGTGGCCGAAGCTTCCTCTGCCTCCGCGCTGTCAGCATGTACACTTGCGGGCAGATGTGCGTGGGTCAGATGAGCTGCAGCCGGAGTGTCATGCGTGGCCTCAGCCCCCAGTGCTGGCACTGTGCTGTTTTCAGACTCCTGGGTCAGTGTCCTCCTTCCTCCGTGGGGGCAGGTTACCGGGAGTGTCTCTCTGATGTGCTGTGACTTTGCTAACTCTTGTCAATGGCTTTCAGATCCGGACTCTCCAGGAGCAGCTGGAGAACGGCCCCAACACGCAGCTGGCCCGCCTGCAGCAGGAAAACTCCATCCTGCGTGATGCCCTGAACCAGGCCACCAGCCAGGTGGAGAGCAAGTAAGCGGCTGTGGCCTGGGCTGCACACAGCCCCTTGGTGACCCGTGGGGGAACCTGGGTGGGGCCACTCCACTGCTGCCCGTAAGAGCACAGAGCCGCCACATTTGTAGGCAAGGCCCTAACCAGCTGTCTCCCTCCAGCCCCTCCCGCCGGTCCTGAGGACCAGTGGCCCCGGTGGGGTCTTCCCTTTGGTGTGTGCATGTGTCCTCGCCTCCTCCTTGGGGGGCGCGGGGGACAGGGCTGCTGTGTGGAAGCATGCGGGGTGGCCTCTAGGGGCCGCGCTGACGTCTGGGGCTCCTTGCTAGGCCTTGGGGGCCTGTCTCCTGCAGAAGCCCCTCTGCTCCCCAGCCTGGTACCCCAGCCCCAGGCAGCCTACACCTCTGTCCTCCAGCCTGGTACCCCAGCCCAGGCAGCCTACACCTCTGCTGGAGGGGTAGGGACTGAGGAGGCCACTCGGGCGTAGCCATTTGCTCAGGAGATGCTCGCGAGCCCCTGTCCTGCCTGTCTGCGGAGCGGGCCGCTGAGGAGGCGGCGTCTTGCTGTTCTCTTCCAGCTCCGCCGTTCCCCGGTCCAGACCTGGCTTTGCAGGTTCTGGGGAGGGCACTTATGCAATTAGTGTGGCTCTGGTGGCCTGGCGGGCCTGGTCAGCAGAAAGGAGCCTCTCCTGTCCGTTCAGGGTCTGAATTCCCAGCTCCCGCAGCACGTGCCGTCGGCTGGCCCTTTCTGCTCTATGTGCTGTTCTGGTGAAACCTCACCAAGCCCCGTGTGGATGTTGGTGCAGCCGGGGCTGTGGCGACGTCTCTGAGCAAAAGCAGGTGTCCAGAGAGCACAGCCTCCATGGTCTCTCGTGCTCACCAGTCAGGAGCTGCGCCTTTCTTGCAGGCAGAACGCGGAGCTGGCCAAGCTGAGGCAGGAGCTCAGCAAGGTCAGTAAGGAGCTGGTGGAGAAGGCGGAGGCCTCGCGCCAGGAGGGGCAGCAGCGGAAAGCTCTGGAGGCGAAGGCGGCTGCCTTCGAGAAGCAGGTCCTGCAGCTGCAGGTGAGTCGGATTGCAGCCGCTTCCTGCCCGCATACCTGGGGTGAGCCAGGGCTGCCCAGCCACACCATCTGTGTCCACGACCCTTCCCCTGGAAGCAGCAGTGACTGTTCACATAGGGGGGACGGGGGCCGTCTGCTCAGTTGCCCTCAGGGCTGGGTGTGGCTAGTCCTCCCTGTCGGTGAGGAGGGCAGCACAGGTAGCTGCGAGTGGAGGTCCTGGGCTTGGTCCCCAGTGCCTCACGTGGAGAGAGTACCCACCCCTACAGTGCGTAGGGTGCCTGGCCCTCAGCAGCCAGGTAGACCGGCGTGGGGCAGCCACCTCAGATGAGGGGGCCCTACCGGCATGCCCGAGTAGCCTTTAACTTTACTGGGCGAGGCTGGAGCCCTGGAGGCCCACCCTGCTCTGTCATTGACACACCCCTCTGTGTCTGGGAGGCGCCAGGACGCCCTTGGGAGGGACGGTGTTCCACGTGAACGCCTGAGGCTGACATTGGAGCCACATGGGACGATGTCATGTGACCTTAGATGGTTGCATTGGGGTGGAGCTGGGGTGGGTGTGCGGGAAGGGGGCTGCCAGGGCAGGGGGTCAGGACCTTGGGGCAGCCCTGCCCATGGTGGCTGGGCTCTCAGTGGTGCTGGAGCGTCTCAGGCCAGCCCTCTGCTCGTGAGCTCATGTTTTCACTGTCATGTGTCATTTCTAAGAAGAACTCATGCTGGGGTGGGCCCGGCTCTGGCTCTTACCTTCGGCAGCCTGTTCCGCGTGTCGACTTCCTGCACCTCCGTGGGCACCAGTGGTTCTGTCGAGGAAGCTTAGGGGCATAGCCTCCCATTGTCCAGCCTGGTGTGGGCAGCAAGGCCCCTAGCGCCAGCCGCTGAGCTCAGATCCCAGCTCTGCCACCTCCTGCAGGGTTTTCCCGAGCCATCTTCTCTGTGGGTGCTGGGGGTGTGTTAGTGCGGCGGCGCCATCTCCTAAAGTGGGGCAAGGGGCGGTGTTGGTGTCTCGGCGTACCGAGAACCCGAGCGGCACCTGGCGTGCAAAGACCAGCTCTGTGCTCGGGAACGTCACATCGTCCCACTCAGGGGCTGTCTTAGGTTCGAACCAGGCTTGTAGCCAGCCCACACACATGTTGTGACACAGGCCTGTCATCCCAGTACTCTGGGAGGCTGAGGCAGGATGACTGCGAGTTTAAGTTCAGGTTGGACAACTTAGTGAGACCCCCGACTCAAAAGAAAAAAGGGGGTAGAGCATTCGCCAGGTACAGAGGCCCTGGTCCATCCTGAGGGCTCATGGTCATGCTGCAGAGGATGGGGCAGCCCTTGGCTTCTCTGCTGACCTTGGGCCCAGCGTGGGCTGCAGAGAGTGGGCTCACCCAGCCTCTGGGCCTGCCTCCCCTGCTGCATCCTACCGCAGAAAACACCCATCTGCAGCTGCCGCACTCTTCCGCAGTGCATGTCTGTCCCCTGCCCCCGGCGAATGCCCTGGGCAGTGGTTTCATCGGCTCTGGTCCCCCCGCTGCCTCCACGGCTCTCTTGAGAGTGGTTAGCCTGGCACCAGCTTGTTAGGGCAGCTGGTGTCAGCGTGCGGAGGGCCGCCATCTGGCCCATCTCCCCGACCACACCGGATGTGCTTGTGAATCCTGTGGGTGGCCGGCCCTGGATGCAAGCTCACAAGGTGGTTAAGGGGAGAAGGACCAGCATCTCCACTGCTGGCAGTGGAGGGGCCCTTGGTATGCGACCAGAGTCCAGTGGAGGACCGAGTGGGGCCACCAGAAATGGAGAGCAGCCCGTCTGCCGCCACCGGGAAACAGGGTGGACGTGGGGCAGGCAGAGTTACTGGCCTCTCCCGCCTGTCCACACTGGCAGGAAGTCTGTGAGGTACCAGGCTAAACTGGGAAGTTCCCATGTTACAGATCGAAGATGGCTGAACTCTGGCCATTTCCTGTGGTTCAGCCACGGTTCAGTAGAACAGCGAAATGCAGTGCGCTCGACATCCCGCCTCGTGCCGCTGCAGTGTCCTGCGGGCGGCCACAGCCCTGCCGCTGTCTCCCTCATCGGGACACTTGGCCACATTCCTCCACGTCTCGATGCTCTTGCCACAAGCGCAAACTCACGAATGCTGAAGTATTGCTGGGGTGGGGGGGGGAGATAGGCAGTGTGTAGGCTCTAAGTGGCTTCTCCTAGGGACAGCGCTGCCTGGCAGGGTGAGGCGCCAGGCGACACGGGCGTGTCGGGTGAGCTCCTTGGCTCACCAGCTCCCTTCCTCTGACCCCCAGGCGTCTCACAAGGAGAGCGAGGAGGCGCTGCAGAAGCGGCTGGATGAGGTCAGCCGGGAGCTGTGCCGTGCGCAGAGCAGCCACGCCAGTCTCCGGGCTGACGCCGAGAAGGCCCAGGAGCAGCAGCAGCGGGTGGCAGGTGAGGCAGCACGAGGTGGTTCGGCGGGGCCAGCCTGGTGTTCTGGCGCGCCGCTGGGCAGAGCCCGCTGGACAGCCCTGGCCTATTCGGGTACGCTAGCGGCATGGGCTCGGATGGTGGCACTGGGGTGGCAGGAAGGCCTTCCAGGCTGGATCTCTGGGGGACCTGGGGGGGTGGTGCGTAGGCGTGGGGTCTGTGGGGCAGGGCAGAGTCCGTGAGGGCTGAATTGGGCAAACGGTGCTGGCTGTTCGCGTGCAGTATCTACTTCCTGTGCCATTGGCATGGTACTGGGCTAACAGCATTGCCACCCACGAGGACAGAGTCACCCGGCAGTGCTCTCTACACAGACTTAATCTGAGAAGGCAGATGGCAGCTGCATTTGGCTTCCTGAGCTGAGCAGCCACTTCTGGCTGGCTGGCTCTGTGCCGTGGGCGGAAGCAGCATAAACCGAGTGTAAACAAGGGGGTCTGGCCCCTCAGCGCTGCATACGAACAGGCCGGGCAGAGCTGCGGCCTGACCTGGTCTTGCTCTAGCGCGCCAGGTGTGGTGGCTCTGGACCGAGGAGGCCAGCCAGCCGGCCAGGAGAGGGGAATTGGCTTGACCTCGGCCCCAGGGAACAAGGGGCAACGAATGGCAGTGCCCGGAGTGCAAAGCCGGTGCCGTGTGCGGCCGGCAGCTGTGCCCTGTCGCCCTCCTTGGGGAGTGGAGCGGGGCAGAGGGCGCTGGGCGGAGCGAAGTCCCGGTCTTACCTGTGCTTCAGGGCTGGTGCTGGGGGACAGGAGGGCCCAGGGAGAGCAGGGAGGGGCAGCAGTGCTGAGGGCCACAGATCAGGCAGGTGGCGCTGTGGTGAGAGGGGAGGCCGGCGGAAGCAGTGGCCAGGAGGGGCCACCGGAGAGTGGGCACAGCGCGCAGCGCACCTCGCCTCGCCTGCATTTCAGCGCTCCAGAGTGGAAGGGCCCCGCGTCCTGGTCCCGGCTGTCACCCGGCTGTCTCCCTGCTCGTGAGGCCTCTAGAGGGCAGCCCACTTGAGACCTCCCCCAGGGTGGCAACTTTTACCCCACTATCCTTTGTTTCTAAATAAAGACCTATTCTGTACCTTGGGGAATAAAGAGCCAGGCTGTAGAAGTCCGCTGCAGAGTGGCCCTTTCTCCGGGTGGCCTGTAGGCCTTCCTGTGTGCCCCGGTCACGTGACTCCGCAGCAGCTCGTGTCATGGTCAGGCTGCGAGGAGGCCGAGGAGGTAGCCCCCCCAGCGGGGCCGTGCAGGCCAGCTGGCGGCTGTCCCCAGGCGCGTCCTGCGCTGACGGCCGGCCCCTCTCTCTGGCAGAGCTGCAGGGCCAGCTCCAGTCTTCGGAGGCGGAGGTGAGGAGCAAGTCCGAGGAGCTGCGTGGCCTCCAGGGGCGGCTCGCCGAGGCCGCCACTGAGAACTCCCAGCTCACTGAGCGCATCCGGTCCATCGAGGCCCTGCTCGAGGCTGGCCACACCCGGGACACCCAGGTCAGCCCCCTCCGGGCCCGTAGATGGCAGAGCGGGCTGGGGGGAGTGAAGGGGCCCCGCCTGGTCGCGAGCCCTGCTGGCGAGTCCCGTGAAGACCAAGGAGCTTTGTGTCTTGTTCTAGGCCAGCCAAGCAGAGGCCGAGCGGCAGCAGACTCGGTAAGCCGGCCAGCAGTGTGGGGCAGGAGGGCGGGTTTCCCGGAGGAGAGCCCCTTTCAGAGCTTTCAGAGGTGCCCGCCTACCCCTGCGCCTGCAGTGCCTGGGAGAGGGAGGAAAGCCGGCCGATTCCCCGGCAGCTCTGTAGGCTTCGGTTTTCTGTTGCTAGTAGCAGCATACTGGCAACTGGGAACTTTATAAGGGTATAGGTTGTGTAGCTCATAGTTGGTAGGGGGCAAGAAGTCCTTCCTCTGGTGAGGGGTGCCACCTGTGCCGTGCTGTCCTGGTGGGTGGGCCAAGGGGAGAGATCACGTGGTGCTGCAGGAAGCCAGCAGTCTGTTTCTTCCTGCAACCACATCAGTCCCTCAGGGGGCCAGATCGCCAGTGACCCGACCGTGCGGCAGGTCCTGACTTTTCACGGCTGAGCCCCACTTAGTGCAGCTGTGCTGGGGACGCCACATCCCAGCCCAGCTGGCTCTGTGCCCACTCTGCGAGTGTGCAGGCTCCTGACGTCCATCCAGCCGCCAGCCCCTGTGGGAAGGTTCTCTCCGTATCTGCGGGGAGGAGGTGGAGGGGTTCTGGCCCATGGATCTGGTGGGGAAACGGTAGGACCTGGGTGTCTGTGGGACCCGTGCTGGGTTGGAGCCGCTTAGATCTGACCTCACAGCGCTGTCCCCGTGGCTGGGAGGGGCGTTGCTGGTGGCCTGGTCGCATCTCTCCAGCTCTGCACTGAGCTCGGGGACTGTTTGCGCTTGCTGAGACCAGAACTGCCCCCTGGGTGGGGCAGCCCCAATCTAGAGCCGGAGTCCTTGGGACGGTCAGCTGTGGGGCAGATGCTCACAGGCTGTGAATCGGGTCTCCGTTGCTATGGACGGGGTCCCCATGTAGTCTCGTTGGGTGAGACGTGGAGGGTGTCCTGCGCCCCCTTGCCCCGGCTGCGCTGGTCCCAGGCTGTCAGCTCCCGTATCCTGGCTGTTGTTGCGTCCCTGTGTACTGCTCAGCACAGGGGCTCCCACGCCTCTGTCCTGGTTCCCCAGGGTCGGGCTCTTGCTGGGGACTGAGCAGGGTGGCCAGTGCTCCCTGTGAAGACCAGAGCCCTGCCCTCCCATCGTCGTCCCTGGGTTCTTGGGTCCAACTACAAGCTGCTCAGATGGGGCATCACCTTGCAGAGAGGATCTGTGTTGATTTCCGCTTCATACCGCTGAGCGTGGCAGAAACTGCTTCACCTGCTCAGTCATTGGCAGGTGCTTGGCCGGAGCCGACCTGGCCAGGGACAGAGAGGGCGCTCCTCCCTCAGCTCTGTGGGGCCTGGCAGCAGCTGGCAGAGGGGCCGCTGTTAGCCTTCCTCACCTCCCTGTGGCTGCTTCTTTGCGGACTTGTTTCTCGGGGACACTTGGCAGCTACTGGTCACTGGAGGAGGATCTTGTGGTGCAAGGGCTAGAAGGCTTCTAGGGTCGCGGCCGGGGTGGTGAATGAGCCCACTGTACTCATGGTAAAATCGTGAGGCTGTGCTGGGTGGACCCACGGGTGTCAGGTGGCCCACTGGGCCAGGGTTGGCTGTGCTGGGTCCATGACAGCATGTGCCGGGGCGACAATTTCCAGGGGCTGTAGGAGGAATGGGAGCATGTGGCCAGCAGAGGCACCCGCACGTGCCCTGCCCTCTTGGTGGCAGGTCCCTCTGGGATGGGGGCAGGGTGGCAGGTTCAGGCCACCAGTGACCACCTGTGGGCTTCAGATTCACAGTTCTCTGTCACCTTTAAATACCACTGTGTTTGGGGAGGGGGCCACTTAACATGTCTCCTAGAGGCTTATCCGTGGAAGCCTAGATGTGGACTCCTCCTGGGTGGAGAGGGTGGAAGGGGCTCCCTGGGTCCTGTGTGTGGACAGAATATGGGAAAGATGGGAACAGGTGGCCCTGGGGGTGTTGCTCAGTGGTTAGAGTGCTCGCCTAGTAGGTGCAAGGTCCTGGGTTTGAGTCCCCAGCACCACGTAAGCAGGCGTAGTGGCGCACACCTGTAATCCCAGCACAAAGGAGCCTGAAGCAGGAGGACTGCTATGGGTCTAAGGCCAGCCTGGGCTATGTAGTGAGATCATGAGTTCAGGACCAGCCTGGGCTGTACAGAGCGAGGCCCTGTCTCAGACAAAGGAAGAAAGAGTGGGGGGACCAGTATCAACAGCCAGGGTAATGGAGCTGGCAGCCTGGGACCAGCCCAGTCAGGGCAGGGGGGTGCAGGACAGCCTCCATGTCTCACCTCACGAGGCTACATGGGGACCCCGTCCGTAGCAGCCAGGACCCGATTCACAGCCTGTGAGCATCTGCCCCAGAGCTGACAGCGCAAGGACTCGGGCTCTGGATTGGGGCTGCCCCCCCCCCCCCCCCCAGGGGGCAGTTGTGGTCGTACGAACAGCAAACAGTCCCTGAGCTCAGTGCACAGCATGGCGGCTCTTGTCAGAGCAGTGGTGCCTGGTGGGATGTTACCAGGGCTTTCCAGACGTGGGCAGGAGATCAGTGTGCCGGAGCCTGGGCTCAGGCCCCTGGAACAGGGACTGAACTGCAGACTGAACTGCCCGGGGCTCACCCTCTGCAGGCCCCCTGACTGCTCAGGGCTGGCGCCCCGGCACAGGAAGGGGACCTTCCCTGATGAACCTGGGACCCTGCCGTGACTTTTCTGTGTCCCTCAGCCTCAAGGAGCTGGAATTGCAGGTGTCTTGTCTGGAGAAGGAGACCACCGAGCTCAGGGAAGCCGTGGGGCAACAGAAAGGGAAGAACAATGTGAGTTGGTGGCGAGTTGTGAGGCGGGGCAGGGCCGCTGCTGGGAGGCCCTGACGTCGGGAGGCTGGTGCTGTCCCTCCCCGTCCACCACCTCTGTCCACCCTGGGCTTCCCAGTGCCCCTCCATAGCCATTCTGGGATAGGCACCTTTTGTGCTCCTTAGCTTGGGCTGGGCACATGGTCACCCTGAGCATTCGGTGCCACCTCTGTGGGAACCGTCTTGCCGTCCCTGGCCTCTGTTTCCTCCTCCTCAGCCCCTGGACCCACAGTGCCTGTGTCAGGCGTCAGCACCGTCACCCATGACGAGGGCTGGGCCAGGCCACACACACGTGGCCAGGGAGAGGGCACTGGTCCTGTGGCCGGTCCTGCATAGCCCTGGTGGGGTCGGGGTTTGCTGCTCACAACGGCTTAAGGCAGCCATAGGGACCATGGCAGCCGTTGGCCCCAGCGGCCGTACCTTTCCCCATCCCCCTCCAGGACCTCCGGGAGAAGAACTGGAAGGCCATGGAGGCGCTGGCCTCGGCCGAGAGGACCTGGGAGGAGAAGTTGCGCGCCATGACGCAGGCCAAGGTCAGAGCCCGCTGCTCTCAGACTGCCCACAGCCCCTGCCCGACTAGGAGCTCACACCGTAGCCATGTGGAGCTCAGCCACATCGCAGCCTCCAGGGCCTCACGGCTCGCTCAGTGTTTCTGCCCTGTGGCACGTTGGGTGACCCTGCTCTTTCCTGACCCTGAGCTCCCACCGGTGAGCAGCAACCTCTTGGTGTCTGGGGCCGCGTAGCGTCTGGTCCTGGGAGCCCTGCCAAGATGGTGGCAGCTGCGGCCCTTGTCACCTGCTTCATCACATGTGTCTGTTTCTGCGTCTGACCAGTCTCTCCCTGGTATCCTGAGGGGCCACGTGAGGACCTGGGGTGAGGCGGGGGAAAGGGTTGGCTATTAACAGCTGGAATGGCAGTCCTGTGACCTTGAGGAGTGACCTCAGGTTATTTGACCCTCATAGTAGCCATGACCAGAGATCTGACCTGACTGGTTTATGGTCACAAGTGGATAAAGACAGATGGCTGTGTAGTCTCCTGTGGTTTGTCCTCAGCCTGTGAGACTAGAGGGTCTGAGTGGTCACAAGAGCAGCAGTTTCCTGCAAGCCACAGCCTCTCATCTGTGAATACGGGAGAGCCAGGCGGGGTGGCATCTGCTTCTCAGCCCTCACCCCGCCTAGGGACAGCCCACCCGCTCTCCTCTCCGGGCCTTTGTGGAGCTGAGTGCTGCCTCCGCTGGAGTGCTGGAGACGGAGGAGTGGTGGTGGGGAGTGCGGGAGGGGCCGGCGTGTCCTTCGTGGCCTGTGGTTGCTTCTTCTGTCTCTGCCCTGATGACTGAGGATGTGTTCCTTTCCCTATGCTTCCCTCTGTCTCTCCGCCTCTCTCCCTAGGAGGAGTCCGAGAAGCAGCTTCGCCTGACCGAGGCCCAGACCAGGGAGGCTCTTCTGGCCCTGCTCCCCGAGCTCCCTGCACTGGCACACCAGGTAGGAGACAGGATGCCCTCAGGGACCCATCGCCGCACCTGGCACATGTCCCTGCCCTTACCTAGTGTATGTTCTTGCAGAGTTACGCTGAGTGGCTGCAGGAACTCAGAGAGAAGGGCCCCGAGCTGCTGAGGAGGCCGTCTGCCACTCCAGAGCCCTCACCAGTAAGTCAGCTGCCAGCAGGTGCCGGCAGCCTGGGCAGGGGTCTACACCGAGCTTCGCTGTGCCTCGACGGTGCACGGGGTTGGTCTTTGGGGAGCAGGATGTTACTCTTGGTGTGAGACCAGCCAGTTCTCTGCTCATCTCTGCCTGCAGGACGTGGCCTCTAAGTTGAGGGAGGCTGAGGAGGCCCAGGGCGCCCTGCAGGCCGAGTGTGACCAGTACCGCAGCGTCCTGGCGGAGACGGTGAGCGCTAGGACAGGGGACAGACAGCTTCCTCAGGCACACTGCTCTGGCTGGGGGAACAGATGTGGCTCTGGGTCTCCGTGAGCCTCAGCCAAGAGCTGAGTTAGGCTGAGCACAATGTGCACTGGTGTCTGCCGGGAGGAAGCTCACTGTCACTGTGATTGGGTGACAGTTGTGGCAGAGGGCAAGGTGGCTTCGGGCTGGCTATGTGGACCCCCTCTGTCCCCTCTCTGTGACGCTAAGACCGCTGGCTCTGCCAGCTCCGTCCCGGGCGCCTCATCCTAGGCCTGCGGTGACGAGAGTCCAGGTCGCAGACCTCCCTGCTGAGCACGGCCGCCCGCCCGGCTGTGTTGCCCCTGGTCTTGGGGCCTCCCTTCCGGAAGGTGGCCGCCTTCCCTCCCCAGCCGAGGCAGCCTGGGGTGCGAACATCGGAGCTGGGCGGAGCTGAGGGCGCAGGCTGAGGAGAGGCGGTCCTCGGTGTGACCGTGTCCTGTCCCCAGGAGGGCATGCTCAGGGACCTGCAGAAGAGCGTGGAGGAGGAGGAGCAGGTGTGGAAGGCCAAGCTGGGCACCGTGGAAGAGGAGCTGCAGCAGGTAGGGCCCGGGGTCGGCGCCGGGCAGACATGCCCTAGCCCGGGAAAAGGTCACCTCTGACACTCGGTGGCCGTGTGGCGTGGTTGGCGTTCGCAGGGTGGCCCCAAGAGCGCCGCTGTGTGACAGCTGGAGCCTCTGCCCCTGGTCCCGTCCATGCTCGGGAGGAGCATGCTGGGGGTGCCGGGGTCCCTGCTCAGTGGGAGGGTGGGTCCTGTGGTCCTGGGGCCCCTGGCCCACAGGCGCTTTCTCTTGCCATAGTCACGGGTCACGGTGAAGCAGCTTGAGGACATCATTGAGAAGCTGAGAGGAGAAACTGAAAGTGCAGACCAGGTTCGTGGGCCTGGACCGAGTGCCGCCGCCGCCTCTTGTCCCGCGAGCCCCCATGAGAGAGGCGTTTTTACGGCCACCGGAGTTACTTTGTCTCATAGCCATGTGCCACGTGCAGCCTGTTCTCTTCCAAGTCAAGGATTGTGTCCGGCTCTCCCCTAACAGGAGGCGCTCACCGCCGTGGCCTGAGAGCTGGGGCCTGGGTGGAATTGCCCAGCTCTGGCCCTGGCAGTTTCTGCTGTGCTCTAGAGAATAGAGGGACATGCTGGGGGCAGGGTCGGGGGCTCCTCCGGACACTGCAGTGACCTGCTGCCTCTGGTGCCCGCTGGCGTTAGCCATCTTCCCGTCAGCGGGACAGAATACTTGACACAGCTGAGAGCAGCTGACTGGCTCACGGTGTCTGCTGCGTCCGACCATGGCCATGGGGAGGGGCGTAGGGCCAGGCAGCCGAGAGGGGAGGGAGGAGGCGGGGACAAGATAAGTCCCTTCAGGGTCACACCCCAGTGACCCGCCTCACCCAGGCCCTGCCCAGTAACAGCACCGCCAGCCACGAATTCGTCCGCAGCTGTGCTCACCAATAAGTTCCCATGTCGGGTCCACACCTTGCAAACACCACAGCCTTTTGGGGACATGAGCTTTTGGGAGACCTTTTAGATTTGTGCCGTAAACTGTCTTGTGCGTTCTGAGAGCTGCCTCGGCCTGCTCCCTGGAGTCGCGAGCACGCCAGGACCCAGGCGGGACTGGCCTGTGGCAGCAAGGGTTCTCTTGCCAGGGTGGGTTTCTCGCTGGCCTCAGTTTACTTGGTAATTGATGGGTTTACAGGCTGCTGTGCTTACGCTGTTGTTATGCCTGCCCTGCCGGCCTGCTAGAGGCTCCGATGGACGTGTGTGTGCTTGTGTGTGTACGTATGTGTTTGTGTCCCTGTCCGTCCGTCCGTCCATCCATGGTCTGTGTGTATCCAGGTGCGAGAGCACACCTCACACCTGGAGGCGCAGTTGGAGAAGCACATGGCAGCCGCCAGCGCCGAGTGCCAGAACTACGCCAAGGAAGTGGCGGGGGTGAGTCCAGTGCCACAGGCACGGTGGTCCTAGTTCATCCCCGGGGGGCAGCTTTCAGCGTGAACTTCGGTGTGTGCATCTGGGCCTTGGCCCAGAGCTCTGCAGGAGTCTCCCCGGGGCCGGGTTCCACAGAGTGCCAGCACGCGGGCAGGCCAGGGCGACGCTGGTGAACCCAGCCGCCCTGGGCCGCACTTCCTACTCCAGCCGTCCAGAGGCAGAGTGGCTGCCTGGCTTGCCGAGGTCACTCACCTTAAGGGCGGGGGAAGCCATCTGGTGACAGAGCAGAAGGGAGGAACCGCACACCCCCACTCCAGTTTTGAGGCGTGGGCAGGGTCTGAGCGAGGCCTGCCGTGGGCCTGGTGGGTGCCCTCACGGGCCACCGCTTCCCTATGTGTGCCCCCGGGGCTCTGGGAAAACAGAGTGTCAGACTTGGTGTCTGGGACTGACTCGTTGGGGTTTCTCTCTCCTTGTCGTCGGCTCGCCCGTCCCAAGTTGAGGCGACTTCTGTTAGAATCTCAGTCTCAGCTGGATGCAGCCAAGAGTGAAGCCCAGAAGCAAAGCGCTGAGCTTGCCCTGGTAGGTGGCCTGGCTCCGCCGGGCAGGGGTAGGAGTCGATGGGGGGACCCGTGTGCCGAAATTGGCCAAGACTCGTCTTGACATCTGGTCCCTTACTAGCCTAGCAGAGGGAACGTTGCCACCCGTGAACCACACGAGCCTTGCATGTTGCGTGAGAGTCTGGCTGGCCGGGCCTGTGGCTGCTTGGAACTGGGAACTGTGCCCTTCGGTGCCCCTGGTGGTGGCCAGCACTCTTGCTCAAGAACCTGGGGCTCGGGTCTGTAGCTTTGTTAGCCCATGTTGCTCCCCGGGAGCAATCAGGGCGCGACCCCAGCCATCACATGACCAGGGCCCTGAGGGTCCCTCCTGGCCTGCTTAGGCCTGGTTAGTGAGGCCCGCGAGCGGGCCAGTGCAGAGCTCTAGCTCAGAGGTCAAGACCCGCTGTAGACACGTTGGAGGTCCTCAAGGCCAGAAATCATGTCCTCCTGTCCCACGTGCTAATCTCATGTCCCTTCTGTGTGGCCAGCTTGAACTCTGCCGCTCCTGTGGCAGCCTGTAGGGACACAGCCAGGATCTCTCTGATCAGACAAAGCTTTTTGAGAACTTCGTAGTTGTCAACATTTAGAAGTTAAGAGACTTTGGAATAAAGTGGCAGGTTTGGTTGGCCTCTGGGACGCTGTGGTGTGCCCTGGGCCAGCGTGCCTCCTGGCACCCACCTGGCCCAGCATGTGCTCTTGGCTCTCTGGACCCCTTGGCCATGGGGGTCACCTGAGGCCCAGGGCCAGGGCCCCATGCCTGTTCTCCTGAGCATGAGGCCACTGTCCACACTCTGGGTGCAGAGGGAACAGTCCCTAGCTGTGGGGTTTGGCCTTGCCTTTGCGGACCTCAGAGGGTGGGGGTAGGGAAGTGTGCAGTTGCCCGGGCTGGAGGCTGAGGCCCCCATTTCTCCTGGGCAGCTCGCACGGGGCCAGCAGGTCCTCTGACCAGGCCTTGGCTTGGGCTTCCCGGGTGACCACGTGCTCTGAGGCCGTGTGGAGTGTCACTTGCCTGCAGCAGGGGCTCGGAGGAGAGGACCTTGTTAGTAAACTGAAGTCCTGACACCTTGTTAGTAAACTGAATTCCTGTCACTAAAGTCCTTCCTAGACCAGGGAGGGCTCTGGACAATGGCTGGTGTCCTCAGGAAGCACGGTGGTTGGCCACCTCTGTGCCCCTGGCCTCCCTGGCTCTGCGGGGTCTGTCACCAGACTGCCTTGCCCCAGGTAGCACGATGTCCGCTAGCTTGCCTCAAACCACAGCCTGTGGGTCTTGGGGCCTCAAGACCCCAGATTGGTGCAGATGGGGGCTCTGGCCCTGGCCGCTGCCGTGGCAAACCCGCACAGACGCAGGACCTAGAGCACAGGTCACCAATGGCCCCACGGGCCACTCAGGCACAGCCAGGTGCGTGTGGGCAGGCTGTGCCGTGGCGGGTCTGCACAAGTGCGCCCCTCCTGTTGCAGGTCAGGCAGCAGCTGAGTGCAATGAAGAGCCACGCAGAGGATGGTGACGTGGCTGCGTCCCCAGCCAGACAGGACCCCGGGAAGGTTAGGGCGGTGCCACCGCAGGCCGAGTGTGGGCCGCAGCCCCTGCTCCCCTGGCTGCACGCCACCTTCTTACTCTACCATTGGGGGGCAGCAGGCCGTGGGGGGACAGCAGGCCACGGGGGGCAGCAGGCCTCGGGGGACACCGCACCGGGCAGGAGGCATGTGCCAGGCAGGCAGCGGTCTCCCTGTTGCCTGTCTGGGACGTGGCTAGCAGGACGTCAGCTCTCTGGAGCTGTAAGTGGAGGCGCAGCCCCGACAACACCTTCTGGAGGGCAGGCCTGTCACCAGGGCCCCGCAGGGGACTTGCGGGGGGGAGGGGGAGGGGTAGGGGGGAAGGCAGAAGCCTGGAGCAGCAGTAGGTGGGCCCGCAGCCGCTGTGCCCCAGAGCCCTGGCCCCAGCAGGGCCCCCCCAGGTGCCCACGTCATGTCGGTGGTGTCCCCCCACAGCTCAGAGGGCAGCTGGAGCGGGCGGAGGCCGCGCTGGAGGAGGAGGCAGGCCGGCGGCACCGGCTCACGGCAGAGTTCCAGGAGGTCAGGCCTTCCCCGCAGCGGGCAGTGGGTGGGATGCCAGGGTGGCGGGGCCTGCGCCTGGCCCGGACACTCCACATCCCTGGGCGCTCCCCTTACCCCCGCTCTCTGGGACAGGCACAGATGGCGGCATGCCGGCTACAGGAGGAGCTGGGGCAGCTCCGCGCTGCTGCTGCCCCGGAGGCCTCAGGCAGTGAGGAGGCCGCGCAGCTGAAGGTACGGAGGGTGCCCAGCGGGGCCCGGGCCATGGGGCCTCGCGGGGGAGCCAGTCCAGCCCTGTGCTGGCCTCCCGACCGCCCCTGCAGGGGAGCCACGTCATGGCAGCTGTGGGTCACGTCATGCTTAGGCACAGGTGGCTGCTACCCTGGACAGCATAGAACAGGCCACTCCTGTCATCTGTGCCGACACAGTCTCTCTCCCAGTGACCAGACATCCCTGTTATGTATCTTTGTTTACTGCTGTGCTGGGAACGGAGCCTTGGCATTATGCCGCATGCCCAGACCGTTATTTGGGTTTGATTTTGAGACAGGGTCTCCCCGAATCGCTTGAGTTGCCCACCTTGAGCTCAACTTTGAGATCCTCCTGCCTCAGCCTCCCAGAATGCTGGGACTACAGGCCTGTGCCACCAGTCCAGCTGGGGTCAGTGCCCTTGAGCCCCCAGGGCTTCTCTTCCAGGTGCCTGCACCTGTGGGCACGGCAAGGGGGTCTTCCTGCTGACGGCACACGAGGTGAGGCCTTCCCACCCTCACCCCGCTTGCAGGAGAGGCTAGAAAAAGAGAAGAAGTTAACAAGCGACCTGGGGCGCGCGGCCACCAAACTGCAGGAGCTTCTGCGGACGACGCAGGAGCAGCTGGCCAAGGAGAAGGCCACGGTGAAGCAGCTGCAGGACCAGCTGGGAAAAGCAGTGAGTGCCCTGGGCTGCGGGGCGGGGCGGGGCTGGCACTAGAGGCGGGGGAGCAGGCCCTGCCCCGTGGGAGAGACACAGCCGTCACAGAGGTGAGGCCAGCTGCAGTGTGGGCAGTGGCTCAAGGCCAGCCAGAGCAGGAGAGCCTGGACCCCGGCCTCGCTCGCACCCTCATCCCTCACAACTGGACTTGATCTCTCTGAAGTATCTTGACGGTTGGGGTCTGCCCAGGGAGGGGACTGCAGGGACAGCACGGGGCACATGGCCACACAGGCTCCTCACCTGCCTCCCGCTCACGCCCTGGCCTGCAGGAGGACAGCAGCAGCTCCAAGGAGGGCACCTCCGTCTGAGTCCTGTGCAGAAAACCACGTTACTGTTCAACTTACCAAAATGCCTTACACATTCCTTACGAACGAACCAAGGACAGCGTCGCCCAAGCCCAACTCTGACAGCTCCGTGACGAGTCTCAGACCATGCAAGGAATCCTCCAGACTCGCTGGCAGGAGCCTCGCCACTTGGACAAACACTATTCCCGCCCCTCCAGCCAAAGCCAAAGCCCTCGTCAACTCCGATGCTGACGGATGGGTGGGGAGGCCGGGACGCTGGGGACAATGTCAGTCAGTGCAATTGTCAAGTCTCCTCCGGTGGGGCAGGGGTCGCCCGGGGCCGGGCGGGCACGTTCTCAGAGGCTGCGGGCAGGCCAGAGGGCACAGCCCGGCCGGCAGGAGCAGCCCTGCCCTGCAGAACTCGTGCGTGACCCCCTGGGTATGGCTGCCATTAAATCACGCGTTGCCCGGCACTGCTGTCTGCGCTTCTGCTGTGCCAGGCCAGGGCACCGGGATGGGCCGCGGTGCCTGAGAGGGCAGGGGACTGGCACATTGCTGGTCCTTCGGCTTCTCCATGGCTTCCCAGGCTGGTAAGGGAGCAAGACCTGCGACACCCACCACTCTGACCACAGTCCCTAGGGCCTGAGGTTCCTGAGCTGTCAAAGGATTGACCTCTGAAGGAACGGAGGGTCTCCGTCCTGGCAGGCTGGCACAAGCGTGCTCCCCTCGGAGGAGGAAGCAGGGTGGGCTTTGCTGTCGGACGCCAGCTGGCGCTGTGTTCTCCAAGGCCCCAGCAGGGGAGCAGCAGGTACTGGGCTTCTGCAGGACGCAGAGCCCGGCAGCTCCAGGGGCCCCAGGGCAGTGCCCACCCTGGTTGAGGGGCTGCCGCACCCGGGCAGTAGGCCACATCTCTGTCCCACAGCTTTCTACTGCTGGGCACAGTCTGGCTGGCTGAGCTTGTCTGGGACATGCCTGTCACCTGGCTGGCAGGCAGGACCCCGGGGGAGTGGCACGTGGGGAAGGTGGAGTCGCACAGTGGCTGTGGCTCCTGCATCTCTGGGACCATGGGGAGTGGGCGTCTCCTTGGGGTGACTGTTATAGGACCTGGGGCAGCGTCATGGTACCTGTGTCCTGTCACTGTCACAGCATTTGCTGTGCCACAGGACGCTGCTGGGTGAAGCCAGAGGCCAAGACCCGGTGTGAGCACGCGCCAGCCCAGCCGCAGCCTGGAAGAACGGGCGTGCACTGAGGTGGACAGAAAGGGGTATGTGCCTGGCCGGGCCAGGCAGGAGGCAGGGGCCACTTGGGGTTTTGGTGCAAGGGGCGGGGATAGTCACAACTTGAAAAATTTCTGGATGAGGCTGGTGTGGGGAGGGGCCTGTAAGTCCCAGGTTCCCGGCCAGGAGGGCCTCTGCCATCCTGTTCAGTTGCATGCTAGGTGAGGTGGTTCTGAGGGGATGGAAGGGGGTGAGGGGTAGGTCTGGGCATTAGGGAGTGGGCAAGGCCAACGCTCCTCCCCACACCACAGCCTTAGGCACGAACGTAGGCCAGGCCAGCTACAGCCAGGTGTGGAGCACTGGTGGAATGTCCGGTGAGGAAGGGGGGGCACTGGGGCAGGCATGCTGTGGTGTCGGGAGGCCGAGGAAAAGGCCACTTACAGGACCTTAGCCCTGTATGCTTGGGCTCCAGGGAACCGTGTCCCCCCACGTGCCCAGTACCTGCGCTTCTGGCTGTCCGAGGCAGACCCCTTGGGTCTCATCCGCTAAGCACGACTGAGCTCTGGGGGGGGGTCGTCAAGGCCAGAAAGCCAGAGGCCTGACCTTCCCACTTACAAGCCAAGTGACCTAATTAGACACCTTAACTGCAGCTGGCTGCTGAGTCCAGATGCTCTCGGTGTCTCTCCCTAGCTGCACTTCTGGGGCATCTCTGGCCAGCCAGACCCAGCTACTCAGGAGTTACTCCTTTCACCGAAACCCTGGCTCCTGGGACAACCACCCGCTCTCCCTCCCCACGGAACCCTGTCTAGAGCTTGCCTCATTTCAGAAGTGTCCCACGTCACGACAGTGTGTGGGGGCACATCCACGTCTGCTGGCCCACAGACGTGCTAAGCGGCACTTCCTTCGAGACCAACACATGAACTCGGCCACTGTGCAAGTCACCATTTGCTCATGACCCAGCTCTGGTGGACCTCGGCTTTCTGGGCTGCTTCCTCAGGGGACAGGGGTACCCTGTGAACCCAAGTTGGCTTCCCACAAGCCCACTCGTGATGTCTTAATGCCAGGAGGGCTAACTGCTTTGTGGAAGCACAGCACTCCTCAGTTTTGCTCCTGACGAGTGCCAGGTAAGTTCCACTTCACCCGATTCAGGTGTGGACTGCATGCCAGCACAATTCTTGTACCCAACCTGAGCCCAGGTAGAGCTGTCCCCACGTGGGAACAAAGGGTGGTGGTGTGTTACTTCCTTGGTCCTGCTTGAAACCCTTCCCACGGCACGCGTGCACACACTCACGTGCCTACACTCGTTCAGCACTGGAAGGGTGACCGATGCCACCGCAGCTGCTGAGATCACAGGGCCTTCCACCCCAGTACGACGCCCATAGCCGGAGGGAAGACGGGAAGCACTGTTTTCTACACAGTGCTTAAAGAGAAATTTTCATGAAATCATTTTTTTTTTTGTGCTCCAAACCAGACTTTTGGATAAACATTCAAAACGTGAAGAAGTTCCCGACTTTTCCTCAATTTTCTCACTGAGCTGGGGTGGAAGGGGCAGTGAGCTCACAAAAGGCACACGTATCTCCATGTTTACAGCAGCACAACCAGTGAGCTACAACACGGAAGGTGCCAAAATACCCGTCTACAGACTGATGGATGCAAAGATCATGGCGTACCGCAAGTGGAGCGCTGGTTGTCCATGAGGACCGCCCATCTGCTGGCCGCTGTAGGAATACGGATGCGGCTCGAGACCGGCAACACTCAGTGAGTCAGACACGGGAGGTTAAACACTGAGTGGGGCCGGAGGGATGCCACAGCAGTTAGAGCGCTTGCTGAGTTCAGTTCCCCGGGTGCACACCTATACCAGCATGTGGAAGGACTGCCTGAGTCCAAGGCCAGCCTGGGCTACAGAGCGAGACCCTGTCTTTAATATGAGAATCCCAGAATAGGCAATTCATAGCACTACGAAGGGAAAGGGGTCACTTTGATGCGATGTATATGAGCACAAAATACTGAAGTTCAATGTAAACATGTATTGCATATTAATGAAATAGGAAAAAGAATTTCCCTGAAGATCTGAAAGTAACAAAGAGGCGTGTTGCGCGTGAATTCACACATGAATAGTGACACAGAGATAAGTTAAAAATGCTTCCTTTATTACATAAAGCCAAGAATTGCTACTTCTAAGATCAACTGTTGGTGCATCTCCACACTGTTCACAACGCCACGCCTGAGATGTTACCGTTGTCACCAGGTGCTGGGTCCATTGAGTGTCATCCATGGCCCCTGCTCCCTACTTCCCACTGACAAGCTGCTCTAGGAAATTCAGCTCTCCCGGGATCCAGAGGAAACATGTACCGTCCCAGAAGCAGCAAAACTCTGAATGAGACAAAGACTGGGCCCCAGCTTCCCAAAAGACCACCGATTAGCATTCTGGGCAAGAAAGGAGGTTAATCTCTGGGGCCTAATTTGCATTACAGTCAGCTGTTTTGAACACAGGACTTCACAAGTTCCAGAGGCCAACGATGACTTCCAAGGTGCAGGTGACGGAAAACAGTCCCGGGACAGCAGTAGGCACGCTAGGCCAGCAGGCGCTGCTGGTCTTCCCACACATGCTAGAATTGGTGCTTTGCAAGATCAGCGTGAATCGCAGGAGGCAAGGGTTTTGAGGCGTCTCCATCACATACTGGGGAAAACTACAAGACTGCCCAGTCCTACTGCAGCTACTGTTAGTGTTAATGTCAGAAGGTGCAGAGCCCACTATTCTGGTGAGGTCCAGGAAGAACAGAGCTATGTAAGAGTAATTTGGGACCAAAAGGTTTTCAGGAGAGGTAATAATTCTCTTCATATGGCCTGATACACTGTTTTGTGAACTGTTACTAAAAATCCTGAGATTAACAAAAATCTTTGTAAGTCAACTCATCAAAACAGGCATTTGGCCAATAAGACTTTAATTTCACACCGATTAGGGTTAGATTAAATTAGGGCCACATTTGTACGTGTTTACAGAATCTTTAGGTTAGTCCAAGATGTCAAGACTGCTCCCCCTCAGTGAGACCCTGGCCTAAATATATTCGCTTTACTCATACAGCAAGAGGATAACATGAAACATGGAAGCGTTCAAGCTGTGGCACTGACGGCTCGACTACACAGGGCACCCCTCGAAGGCCACGATTAAGGACCCGCCCAGCTTTTCAGCAATACAGGCCCGATTGAGGTCTTCTGGCCCATTTGCTTGACACTCATGCTTTATGCCTGAGGAGGAGAAACAACAGTCTGTTTAGAAACGTGGCAGGAGCTTACCCATTTCGTTTCTCCAAGACATCGCCACTTTTAAAGCTATCCTGCATGCAAACTGTGTTTCATATAAGCACACCAGAATGGATGATGCTCAGAAACACACTGTTGACTGAGAAAGCAAGCGTTCACCAGCAGTCCCTGCGAGCACACACGCAGCCCAAGCACACCGTGCCCACAGGATGGACCAGTGGCCGCCACGCTCGGTCTGTGAACCCTGGAGTTCCAGTCATAGATAGGGCTTGCTTTTCTGAAGATCTGCTGTTCGTCTGTTTTTTTTTTTTTTTTAAAGGAAATCTCATGTTTCTTGGTTTTAAAAGGGAAATCAAATTAGATGATTTTTGATCACATCACTGATCCGGTCAACTGTATGAGAAAAGACAAGGCCCACCCGCACGTTTGCTGCCGAGAGCAGGGACTCTGGTGAACTCCACTGTGTAAGACATGGGTCACAGGCAAGGCATGTACCCAGTGGTTAAAGCGCCTGCCTAGACCATGGAAAGATGTCCGGGCAGGGGGGGCTCATGCCTGCAACCCTAACACGGGAAGCTAAGGCAGGAGAACTGCTGTGACTTTGAAGCTAGCTTGGGCTAAACTGTGAATTCAGGACCAGCCTGGACAATACAGCGAGACTGGGTAAGAAACAACAAGACACAAGTCACTGGTGAACTGTGGCGCTGTGGTGGTTCCCTTGTGAAGACTGCAACACAGCTCGCAGTGCAAGCCTAGGGTGGGGTCCGACCAGGCACTTCCCCACGGTGCTCAGACCAGTTCTGTTTGGCAGTAGTGTAGACGGTTGGGGCCAAGCCACCGAAGACTGCTCGGAGGAAGCTACTGGCATTAAGCACGACTGCTCTGTCTATGCAGCAGCTCCCTTCCATGAAAAGCAAGGGGGGTGGGGGGGGCGGGCGGCTGAGGAGCTGCCGGGACACAGCAGGCGCCGACACCACTGGCCGACACACCAGCATGTGCTGCTGGGGCTGCCCCGTGTCACCTCTCCCCCATCTCAGTCTAGGACCAAGCCCAGGAAAGGATGCGAGAATTCTGTTGGTCTAACTAAAGCCAAACAAGCTAGAGCAACGCTCTTCGACCACTAGACTACAGGCAGCAGTTGCAGAGCCCCAAAGCATCTCCGGTGAGCCCCGAGCGAGCTGGCTGCTCAGAAAGGCCGGGCGGGGAGGCGCTGCCGAAACGCCCAGCCAAGTCACGTGGTAAGCCGAGCCCCACACTTGGTGCAGGCCTCTGAGCACAAGCCCATGCTCTTGCCACCATACCAACGCTTCCTCCTGGCTGGGCGTGGCCAGGCTGCCCAGTGGCAAATGTGACCTGCCAGCTCACTGAGCGTGTGTACTCTCCTGCACAGGTGAATCACTGACCTATAAACCGTATCATTCCACAGTCAAGCTGGAAGCCATGGCATCCCTCCCATTTATGACTAATTCCTGTTACAGCAACGACATTCAAAGGCAGCGTAAGTTGGCTACTGAGCATGGCCTGCAAAAGCCGTGTGGTCTCCACTTGCAAGTTGTGTAGCCAGATGAAACCAGCCTCAACAGGTGATGTGCAGCCAAGGAGAAGGCAAGGGTCATGGCCTCGCAGCCAAGCTCAATCTTGGCTTCCCGCCCCTCACAGCGAGTAATGCTCCTTCCCTGTCTGTGCCCACAACTTCAACAAAGAAAGTGAGGTGCTTCTGACAAAAGGTGTAGCTCCCCCACTTCTGGGCTCCCCACACTTCTGAGTGGCTGCCGGTACATATGACACATACCTTGGAATTTCTTTTTGATTGCATCCTTGGAGCTTGCGTAGATCATTTTACTTTTCAGAGGCGCTAGTTCTGGTGCCCTAGATAGAAGGATGCCAACAATGGGGAAAAAATGGTTTAGACAAAGTACAGCTCACATCTTATTACAGAATTTGCATTGGCAACAGGAGGCTCAGACCGTGGGAGAGCTCCTCTGTCCCACCTCCTCAGAGGGCAAGTGGGCTGCATGTGCACCATCACACAGGCTAATCACGGGAGAAAGTAAAGCGCCACTGTGGGGACAGAGAGGAAGGAATGGCTGGTTAAAAATCAGATCAAGACTTGCAGCCAAGATAGCCACCAAGTAACAACGCTGCGCAACGTCTCTTCATGGACCTACTTAAAAAGTTGAATGTAGTCAAAAACTGCTCAGTGTAGCTAGGCAGGAAGGAGTGCCCCAACAACTGAAAGGCAGCCACAGGGAGGCCAGGAAACCCCCAAAACAGATTGGAATCAGAGGTACAGAGCAGCCCATGAAGCAGATGCAGACCACACCCGCAGAGGACGGCCCACCAAATCTTCTGACCAAGGTAAGCGAGAATCGGGGAGAAATGGGAATTGGCAGCAGCTGTAGCTCCAGCCTCCAAAAAAACAAGCCTGCAGGTAGCGCATACCACACATGCAGTGTAAGCTCCCTCTAAGAAAGGCCTTGGAGCCGAGATCAGAAGCAGTGCTTGGCAGCCCTAAGGGGCAATGAGGTAAGCAGAAGCCATTCATAAAAAGCCTGAGCCTGTACTGATTACAGTATAACCAGGGCTTTTGCGGTCACTCTTAAACAGTGCCTAGGAAGAAACTGGCACAAGAGAAAGGTCGAAAGAAGAGAAAGGCCCTGTACAGCTTGGGTATAGTGGGAGCACCTCTGAGGGCAGGGAAGCCAGGACAGACAGAAGAGCCTCACTCAGAGCCAGGTGTGAACATGACACTTCAGAGGCCATCGGACTGTCCAGTCCTCCCTCACAGAACTCAGAGGAATTTTAGCTCCCCACCCAGCACCCTCATAGCTGTTCAAAGAAACCTCTCAGCCAGGCCTTTAAAGTGAAATCCCGTAACAGAAACACGGGAAGAAGACAAGGCAACGGGACCCCCACAGAAATGCCCGAGACCCCAGAAATTAACATTATGAGCCTTGAAATAGCAGAACTCATAGAAAAGTCAACAAGCAAATAAGTTGAACAGCCAGTTCCAACAAGATAGTCTCCAAGAAATGCAAGCAAAAGCCAGCCACAAATATAAAGGTGACTGAGATAAGTAAGGAAATGCTAGCCAGATTGGAGGGAACATTCTGACAGAAGTACAAATTTCAAAAAGCCAGCTAGCTGAAATTTAAGATATGAAAAATTCGTTTGAAAGTAGGGGAAGTCAACTCAAACATTATGAGGACAGAGTTTCAGACCTTGAAGACTAGGCTGAGGAAACAAATGCAATAATAAGACACAACTCCAAGATCAGAAATGAGCAAAGTAGCTGGATTCAACAGCTGATGAATGATTCAAAGAGAACCAACCTCAGAATTATGGGTGTGGGAGAAAGAGCAGGAGATAGCACCAAAGATATAAAGAATTTATTTACTATAATCACACAAGAAAATTTCTCAAATGCAGGAAAAGAAATTTTCAGGTACAAGAAGCTTACAAGAACACCAAATAACCTCAACGAGCAACGAGACTTGCCACAACATCATAATCAAAACTTCAAGAGAGAAAACACTAAAAGCAGCAAGAGGAAAACAGACATCATTCTACGAAGACAAACCCATTATAGTTACCACAGATTTCTCAATGCAAACTTCAAAGGCCAGGAGAGCCTGGAGCAAAAATTTTCAAGCTTTGGAAGACAGCAAATTTGTGTCCTGTAAGATCATCCATGAAAATCGAGAACTAAAAATTTTTCATGACCAAGAATTCCTAAAGAAACTTGCTACTATGCCAGCTTTGCAGAAAATACTTGGGAGGAATCTTAGAGAGAGAGATAAGCAGCAGCAAAGAACATGGAAAAAAGGAAATATCTATGAAAAAAGGGAAACATCTAAAGAGAAAGTGTTAACAAAAAAGGTTTGGTATTTGAATTAATTGGCCTCCTATTAAAGAAGTACTAGCTTTCTCATAAAATCTGAAACTTCCCCACATAATTATTTTCAATAGTGTATTAGAGTTCTCAAAACATAATTATATTCAACACGGTGAATTCATACAAAATCATTAAGAATATGCATGCATCAATTTTTGGATGGACAGGTAGGTAAAATGATGAACCAAATCTGGCAAAATGGTAATTTCTTATGTGTAGTGTAATTTACTCTTGTGATATAGATGTAAGTTTATCCTATGAAAACTGAGTGATGTAATGTACAAACATTTATTTACCTTCAGTACTCAGCAAGGAATGTGATATTTAACGTCTCCTTTTCTCACATTTTTCTAGCCTTAGAAATCTCATTGTTATAGTTCTTTTCTTCCAGACTGGTGACTGAGGCCGTATTAAAGCATGTCAACAAAGACATACTAAGATACAAAAGAAAAAACTTTCGGCTAATCGTCCCAATAAAGTGCTCTGCTGGACCCAGACAGGAGGCATCAAGATATGGCCACTACCGTCCACTCTAGGGGTGCGGAGCTGAAGAGTGGTTGATTCGAGTGCTGAAGTGAGCCAGACACAGATTAAGACACAGAAGATTAAGTATGTTAAATATTGCATGGTTTCTGATACGGGAAACCAGAACACAGGGATTCTATAGAACCAAGTGGGTGTGATAGTGGGAGCTAGGGGACCAAAATAGGAAGGGATGGTAAAGCTGATGTGATAAAAATATTTATGTACAAAATGTTCAAGTTCAGTGTAAATATTATGTATCACATATATATTAAATAAAAATGGGGGAAAATCATAAAAATAACACATCGATGTGGCACAGGCCTGTAACTCCAGCACTCTGGGAAGATCACACGTTTGAGCCCAGCCTGGGCAACATAGTGAGACCCTGTCTCAGAAAAAAAAGGGGGGTGTGTGTGTGTGTGCAGCTTCACATAGAAGCCCTGTGTATAGGGCTGGAGGAACAAAGCACTTACCTAGCAAGAACAAGGCCCTGAGTTTAGATTCCCCAGCACCCCATCAAGACAGGTACAGTGGCACAGACCTGAAAGCTCAGCACTCAGTGGGCTGAGGCAAGAGAACTGCTGTTAGCCCAAGGCCAGCCTGAGCTCTGAGCTATATTGAGATCAGGAGCAGCCTGGCCTACAGAGCAAGACCCAGTCTCAAAAAAAGTGGGGGGTGTGTGTGTGTGTTCCTCTTGGCTTTCAGGCTGGCTTTGAACTCTTGAGCTCAAGGGCTTTTCCTGACTCAGCTTCCAAGGAGCTGGGACTGTAGGAGCTCAATATAGTCCCAGCAGGCTCCACTGTCATGCAACTTTTATCTAAAGGTTAATCTCAAATATTTACTTTTGTAAATATTTTGTTTGAAAAAATTAGTCTAAACAGCTCTTCAGTAAAAAATGCTATCTAAATCACTTCTCAGCTATTGTTAGTCTGCAGCGCTAGGGATTACACTAAGCTACTCTTTGTAACTCCCCAACTATTTGTAACACGTTTACTATCCACAGGGATGTCCAACCTGTAGGCCATTTACTTATCATGTTCACACATGATACTTATGCACTGAATATGTATACTCATGCACATATGTAACATATTAACTATTTTAGGTACTCTCTACGAAGCCCAAGACAGTGTCTTCTCACTCAGGGTGGCTAGGCTGGGAGCGGCACTGTACCCAGACCTTCTGGCACTGGTGGGACAGTCTCATCTGTGTGACCCAATGTGGTAGCCACTAGTTACACATGGCTGCTGAACATCTGAAATGTGGTAATTCATGCAACCAAGACGCTGAATTTTTATTTTTCATGAATCTAAGCTTAAATAGCTATGCGTGTCCAGTTGGCCCTGAAGGTACAGTGGGAAGAAATGGCATTCTAAAGCAGCAGAACCCAGAGGCCTGCGGGAAGGTGAGTGTCAGGAGGGGACAGAAGGGACTGACTTGGAAGCACGAACGTTAAGCTGAGGATGCAGAGAAATCTTCCTTTTCCTCCTCCCCCACCAAAAATATCAATTTAGTTTTGGCCCAATAAGACCTTCTAAAACTAATAAATGACTACAAGTAAGCTTGCTGACAAAGACTTGGTCCTGGGAGCCACTCTCTAAGTGTGACCACCAAATCAGTGATGAGGTACACAGAGGCACAGTATCTCGAATGTGCTTACCACAGGAAAAACATCAGCTCCTCTTTCCGGGACTCCTTGGTTTCAAAGCTGGCATCGTACAAAGCGTAGCGGCAATCTTTCTCGGGAAGCATCCCCACGAAGTGCTTGAAGGGGTCGGTTATGGTGACGCCCACGTCTCCAACCAGGATCTCTTTGCCTTCTTCCACAATGATGCACTTTTTGTCTGCACTAAGACAAAAAATGACCGCCTTCTTTCTCTTCTTGATTTCTTCGGGTGTGGAGCATTTCCGAACTTTCATGTCATAGAAAATGCGACATACTTCATCAGCAACCTGCACTCCAGAGGCCTAGAAAGAGAGGAAAGCAATGAGAAAGAGGCTGGCAAGTGCCATCATGCCAAATGCAAAACACTGTGGCATTTCTGGTGCAAGGGGGCACATAGTTGAAACTTTCTTAAAAAAGCGAAAACACCTAAAATACAATCTCTACTGATTCACAGGCGGGACTTCATTTAAAGCTTACTTATAGTGCACAAACCCTGCAATCACCATCAAAGGGGTAAGGGCAGCGTCAGCTGTGGCAGCCTCTCCTGTCCGAAAAACCTCCAGGTGATTCTTACGCTGCTGGGTGATGCCATCCTGATACAGGCTTCTTGGTGCCTGGACTGGAACACATCGCCTCAGTGTGTAGACCAGCAATACTTATACTTTCCGTAACGCGGAGCTGGGAGGTTGGAAAACCCATCCTACAACACCTCTTTCTCTAATAAGGAAACAGCTATTAAAGGTCTTTGTCCTACTCATATTTAAAATTACGTGAAAAAAGCTGGGTGTGGTGGCACATGCCTGTAATCCTAGCACTGGGGAGGCTGAGGCAGGAGGACTGCCACTAAGTTTGAGGCCAGCCTGGGCTACAGCTGAGACCCATCTCACCAAAACAAAAGAAAAAAAAATGTGACAAATATTCAAATATGAAAATGTTTACTGCTACAATGAAAAGGACAATGTAATTTAGGATTATCCTAACCAGAAACATAACTCTGTTATACTTGCTATTCTGAGATAAAAACTGATTCATCAAGAATCTGATGGTAAAAGATCTTAGGCCAGTTTTTAATCTTTTACCTTCTTTGCGGAATACGCTATTTACATTGCCTCCAGTGTATCTGTATTTTTATGCCTCGTTAGCTACTTTGGTAGCTTTTCTATTTTATTCATTCATTCATTTACTCATTTATTTACTGGAGGCAGGGTCTTGCTTTGTAGTCCACGCCGGTCTTGAACTAAATATGTAGCCCAGACTGGCCTCAAAGTCACGGTAATCCTCCTTTTTCCACCTCCCAAGTGCAAGGATTACAGGTGTACACCACCACACCTGGCTTACGTGGTGCCAGAGAACTGAACCTAGGACCTTGTGCTTGCTAGGTAAGCACTTTAGCGGTTGAGCTATTCCTCCAGCCTCACAAACTAGCATTTTATTGTGGTCTTGGTTTGCATTTCTCTAATAACTAGTGATGAAGCGGAACTTTTATTGGGGATTTATATACAGTGTCTTCTTTGGACAATATCTATTTAGATCTAGTGATTGTATTTAGATTATTTGATTGATGAGTTGTAAGAGTTCTATATATATTTTGAGCACAAGTTTCTTACATGATTTTTCAAATATGACCTATGGGTTATCTTTTCATTTTACATGCATTTTTTTCTTGAATTATTTGACATTAATTTTGGGTAACTATTATATGTTTAGGTTTAAATTCTGTTAAGTTTATAATTCTTGCTTTAGAAAAGCTACCAAGAGATGAGCGCACAGCTCAGTGGTTAAAGCACCTGCCTAACATACACAAGGTCCCGGGTTCGATTCCCTAGCACCACATAAGCCAGGTGTGGTGGCAGTCACCTGGGCAGTTCGGGAGGGGGAAGATGTAAATGTGTCTACACAAACAGCTGTACACAAATGTTCACAGCAGCATCATTCCTAACAGACCCAGATGGCTGCGACCCTGATGTCCACTAGTGAAGGGCCTTAAACTGCTTAACGGTACTGTTTCGATCTTTGCAACTTAACTATATTGCACAAGATTTATTCTGCAACACAGGAATAAAACGTTCAAGGAACAAAAATTGAACAGGAAACAGACCCCAGTTCCTCTAGCTCCCTCATCCATTGATATTTCTAGGTCATATTTACAAGGCAACATTTGAAGTCTTGTATGTAGTTAATTGAACATGTCTGTCAACATGTTAAGTTTCTCAAACAACAGTGTGAACTCTGATTTAGAATTTAAATCAATTTTGTACTAGTAACTGGCAAGAGAAAGCAAAGGTGTACCTACAGTTACAATGTATCTCCCTGGCCAGTGGGTTAGCAGGTGCAACCTGACCCTGGAAGTTTCTGATAAGAACACCACTAAACACCTGTGGTTAGGGAAAAGGTGTGCATGTGTGCACACGCACACCTGTATAAACACACGCACACACCTACCCACCCACCCCTAAAGGACAAACTGCAAGCAGGACAGCCAGTTTTAAATAATCACAAAGGTCCAGAGAAGAAAGCCCGGAACCACAGCAGTAAGGGAGAGAAAGAAAAGCTAGACACGTCAGAGTCAAACATCAGCTGAGCAAGAGGCAGGCAGGGCAGCATCAAGGAAGACTGGCAGTTCTCTAAGCTGGTGACGACACTGTGCTGTAGGCAGGAGGAGTGGTGGAGATGGCTGGTGCGACACGTCCACTCTGCACATCAGGAGAGATGCCCAGGCTCGGAGCCTGGATCTCACAGAAGGCTGCAGGAATGCCTGGTGTGTACTAGCCTGCTCCTCAGAGATGCCAACTGCGTGCAGCAAGGCAGCCAAGGAGAAAGCCGGAACAAGAGACCTACTGTGCGCCTGGGGAAAGCGCCTTGGAGGGGAGTCAGCAAAACCCAACCCTGCGCAACTGAGGAAGAAGGAAAACACAGTGGCTAATGGTGAAGGGAAAGACGGGAGACTGAACCCTAACTCTGTGAAAGTTGCTGGAATTTAGAAGCTGTGCCTCCACGGGAAGCTTAGGATCCCAAACACTAAATGATAGTAGGTGCAACACTCACCGTCCCCAGGAAACTCCCTGAGGACAGGGCTCAGAGCAGACAGGGCTTGACTGGCAAGGACATGGGGGACAGCAACAACAAAGAGGCATCAGGGACCCCGACTTAAAGCACTGCTTAAGACAGGGACAGAACAGGACAAAAGCTAAGTCCTGATGAGGGAGCCCCAGGGGCACAGAACAAGGAGACCAGGAGCCGGAGCCAGACTCCTGCACAGAGACGTGCTGCAGGCCTCTCCATGGCGGCCTGGAGACTGCAGAAGCTGCCGGGGGTGAAAGGGATGAGTCAGTCGTGATTCTAGCATAGCCTGGCATAAAAGGAGCAGGACGGGCCTGTGGCAGGGGCACCAGCTCCTAACTCAGCAAGTGAGGAGGGAGGAGGTGGGCCTGACAAATCTGACCTCCGTCAGCTCCTTACTGTATCGTGTGGGTGTGCACAAGGTCAGGTGTCTTAAGTGACACAGCCATCGGTTGCAGCTCCAGGTCTAAGAGTCTGCATGCCCAATAAAATTCAGGGACCAGACATGGAAATTTTATAAACTGCAACAAAATTTTAGTTCACTCCTGTATTTATTTCTCCACCTACAAGTAAACCTTTTAGAATGAAGCAATAACAGTAAGAATACTTGAAAACTATTACTAGAGGACTCAATGTTGAAGCACATTTTCAGGTGCCTAGACTGCTAGTGAAGCCCTGGGCCTTTCTCAAATAATGTTTCAAATAAAATACACAGGATTATAAAAGAAGCAAATTCTATGTAGTACAGTTCATCTTTGACGGCAGGTGACTCCTTTATTAATGTCGGTGGATATGTCCTCACAAAGGGACGGCATGGTGGATCTTCAAATAAGACTGTAACATCACCACGCAGGCTTGTTTTTTACCTTTATACTGCTTTTACCTCATAGATAAGGCCCTCTCCCTCCCGTTTGTCTCATTTTTCAGTTACTCTACAGTGTTAGCTGAGCAGTTAGATCTATCAAGAAACCTGAGGTTTATCTTTAAAAGCAGGCTCAAATTTAGTTTTGACTTTAAACGTATTTTAAAAGTTCTAACCATCAAATACACAATTAACGACCATTAAAGGATACCACTCTAAATGTGGTACTGACGCTAACTGCGAAGTTGGGAAGGAAAATCTCAACAGCAAAAATAGACTGCTACACGAGAGCTCTGTGACTGCCTTAAAAAGACATGTTTCTCACAACGGACGCTTCTCGGCACTCTGTGTCACAGGCCCTGGAGAGCAGTGCTGCAACCTTGAAACAGCTGACGGCCCACGGCCCACGTTTAACTTCTTCCTAACTTCCTCCTAGCAAGCCTCACACTTGGGTGATCTCTGGCACAGCCATTTAGAACATACTGATCCGAAATAGAACGACCAGTCACTGAAGATTCTCTCAGTGGATGCGTCTCACACAGAGAACACTGTAAAGCTGCACATGACGGAGCACACGCTAAAACTCAGTTCTCTCAGTGCTGGCATGTGGGTGGTAATCCCTTGAGACACAAGCATCGGGTTTATTAGGTTGGATTTTTGTAAACAATTAAGTGAGCCCAAAAACTTAATGACAGGATCACTTAAAGCAGTTTATCCTAAATCAAAACATCAGACCTGGGTATCCATTTCTGTCCTGCTAAAACCAGGTGAGTCAAGAGTCTAAAATACTCGAGAGTAAGATACTACACAGCAGAGTGTGATTTTTGAATACCAGCAACTGGCAGAAAAAAAAAATCAATGCTTCATTTCTCAACCTACAACTTCTCAAATGAACTGAGAAGCTAAAAATTGGGGTTCGTGGTCCTTTTTATGTACAGCCTGCCTTGCACAATGGCCAAGAGAAAAAGAATGGCTGCAGCAGCAGCGAGATACCTGGGCTGGGGGTGTAGTTCAGCCGTTGAAGAGCTTGCCTAGCATGTGCAAGGCCCGGAGTTCAATTACCCAGAACTACATAAAAATTAGCTAGGTGTGGTGGTGCACACCTGCATCCCAGCAGCACTCAAGAGGCTGAGGCAGGAGGATTACAGAGTTCAAGGCCAGCCTGAGCTACTTAGTGCAGAACCGGCCTGGAGTGCAGAGCAAGACCTTGTCTCAAGAAACAGACTGACAAAAACCAAACCAACCCCCCAGAAAAGCCCAGTCAAATATCCAGGTTTGGGGCCACAACAACTGATGCCACTAACCAGCAGAAAGGGTAAGACAGACCCAATGAGAGTGACGAGTGCGTCAGGCACATGCCCACAAAGAAGTGCAAAGGCCTTGCGGGTCCCATGTGGCGAGGGGGGCAGGCAGGAGGGCAGCGGCGGCTGAATCCCTCAAGTCCCCATCAGAAGTCCACCATAAGCACTCACTAAACAGAAGAGAAACACACATCTACCGGGGCAAAAAAGGAGAAACAGCTGAACGAAGAATGAGTGACGGGCACGTGAGGACCCGTCTGAGGCCCCTGCCCGCCCCCAGAATCCTGGGGTTGCTCAGACAGTAAACAGTCTCTGTGGGCTCGTGTCCGCACACTGAAGAGAGGAATGCAGGCTACCGTGCACAGTCCAGTGCTAAGCCACTGTTTCTAGCACTGCCACCGAAGCACTATGCCCTCAGCCCACAGTTCTACTACCATCATGCTGTCCAACAGCCAAGAAGCCCAGGCCTTGTATGCCCGTGTCATGTGGTCGCTGTCACCACACATGGTCAACGAGCACCTGAAATGTGCTCATATGACTGAGGAAATACCTTTTTAACTTTATTTTAAACAACTTAAATGCAATTCATGTACAATTAACTCATATTTAGGGAGAACACATGTATGAAATCATTAAGCAGTTCTCCGTTTCTGTTGAGAGACAGTGTGTCATTTAGCACTACGGTGAATGTGCCATCAGGAACCTTGGGTGGCAGGCTGAGGACCAGCAGGTGGGCGCCTCCACCATCAAGGGCCTCAACGGAATCCTAATTTGGAATCCTAATTTAGTCAAAACTACCAAAATAAAGGTTGGTCTAAATATTTCATGAAGTGCTTAACTTCAAGCAACAACTTTAATTCTTACAGATGGTCTACCAAAAGATTTTTTTAATCCTTGGAGAGACAAGAAACTATGGCTATTGGGGAAGAAGCAAAAAACTTGAATAAACTCATCAGTTATTTATTTTGTGGTATAGGGGATAGAACCCAGAGCCTTCACACTGGGGTACGTAAAAAGGTGACAATTTTTAATTTTCAAATTTTGAGACATGGTCTCACTAAGTTGCTGGGCATAAATTTGTCCTCCTCCTGCCTCAGACTTTCAGAGTGCTGGGATTGTAGGCAGGTGTCACAATGCCCAGAAAAAAACAATCTAGAATACAAATAATAACAATAAAGTAACTTTATATAGTATTAACATAAAGACTTTTTCGGATGAACTTTCAAACCTATCTGGGAACTTTTTTAGTAAGTTGAGAAAGTCAGGCACATTCTTAAAAAAAGCTGTCTGTATTCTCCTTCTCATAAACAGAATGTGGAACATTTAACCTTAGGAGACCTTTATACCCAGAGGCAAAAGCATACCACAGGGCTGAATCAGACTTAGTCAAATCCTGAAACTTGAGCAGCTTGTAGCGAACCTCTCTTACCTCTGTTTCATCAACTATAAAATGCGAATTATGATAAGGTGAGCTCAGCAGGCCTGGGAAGAAAACACACAAACAGCAGTGCTATTTGGTCTGCAGGCAGAAATTTATTATTAACCAGAAAACCCGGTTAGAGTACGTAGAACTTCCTCCGCCTGCACCCCAAACCCACCCCCACAGCACTAGTGATGGAGCCCAGGTTTACTGAGCTATAGCCTCAGTCCCTTTTCCTTTTTTATGACAAGGTCTTGCTAAGTCACTGAGTTGCCCAAGCCGAGTTCAAACTTGTGATTGTCCAGTCTCAGCCTCCCAGAGAACTGAGATTATAGGCTTGTGCCACCAGCAGAGCTTTCAATTCTAGTGTTTAGTTAACAACATGATCAATATGGGTAATGGAATGTTATGAGTAAAAGGACCTGGAAAACTTAAAACTGGTATCTGACTCGGTGAGTTATTTGTTCTGCTGTCTAAAACTATGAAACAAAAACCGAATCTGGCATTAAACACTTACTTCTTTTTCTTCCAATGAACATTAAGTAGTTAATGGCAAAGACCCTTACAAAGGGAAGGAGGACAGCCCTCTTAAGTATGTAAGGTTCAATTACATCACCGCCTGACATTCAGCCAGGCATTACTACCACCTACCAGCAGCCAGAAATCAAAGTCTGCACTGAAGAAAGGAGGGCCTGTGGGTGAGTCAACTGGGATTACCCTGGAAGCCGCCTTCCGTTCTCTCCCCCTCCGGGAAGGCATGATGCCCAGAGGAGCAGCGCACAATCTGAGAGACCACTCTGTGCTCAGATTTTAGAGGTGCCTGGCTGGCTGGGTTCAACTTGATAATCTACCAGTCAAACATTTGCCTGAGGGATATACCTAAGCAGGAAGTGTCATCTGCTCCTTTCACAGCTGCATCACCCACAGGGACACCACTCTCTAGAGGCCAGAAAATGCCCTGAATTAACTGTCTGCCTTCACACCTTGGTTCATTCCTAAAGTCAAGGTGAGCAGTGTTAAATTTACTGTTGATTTCCAAGTATAGACATCCTCATTCCCCTCAGAGCAAAGTACAGACAATGTCCTTGAGCTGATTGCCTGTGCCCAACACAGAGCAAGTCTACTGCCGTGTATGACTGTTTAGAGTCCACTTCAACACTCACAGCTGAACCTCACATAACAGGAACAATTTTCATTCAATAAGCAGAACTTTGTGCATCACACATATGCACTAAAAGGAAAACATTTTTTAAAAAGGCAAAATAAGACAGAAAAAAAATCATTTCAAAAGGAAAAGGAGATCAGATTTATAATAAAGCCCAGCTGGCAAAATATTACCTAACTCAGATTATGCAATCTTTTTAAGATGACTCTAACGTGGTGTGTTAATGGGTTTCCCATCCCAAGGGACAGGCAGGAAGTGAGGAAAAAAAGGGGTGTTTCATAAGCCTAATAAAGATATTCCTCACTTCTGCCCTCCACTCAGGAAAAACAAGACAGAAAAGTGGGAGGCGAGGGGAAAAACAGCTTAGGGGTGGCGAGTTCTCTGGCAGTCCTAGGCCACTGCCGTTTCTCTCGATTCCCCATGCCCTGCAGAATGAAATCTAGACTCCTGCGTACTCCACCAGCGCATGACACCACCTCCAGCCTCCTGCCCGTCTCTCCTCATACGCCCTCCTTGGCAGGCACTCTGCTCTCAAGATGACCCACCATGCCCTGGACGCTGGGTCAGCCCGATCATTCAGAGGCTAACTCACACATCAACCTGTGGGATGGGAGGCCTTTCTCCCTGGATGAGAGAGTCCTTACAGGGACACACAAGCCACACAATCATTTCTGTCTCAGTCTCTCTCAGCACTGTGAGGAACTGCCTGCTGCTCAAGCTCTGCGCTAGACTGCTTTGTAAGGGCAAGATCAACTCTCAGCACCTTCAGCGATCTCTGCTGATACACATATATAAAATCTCCAGCTACTCAGAATTGGGAAGATGCCAATTCACATTCAACCAATAAAAGTTCACTACTTACCTGTTAAAATGTGTGGCTGTGTACTTTTTAAAAATGCTTAACGTGTCACATAATTTCAGGATAAATGCTACATTAGACATTCATAAGTGCATTTATCAATATGCAATGAGCATGTTCTTTAGGGAATCAATATCCTATGAAACACATTGACACATTTAAAAATTTCTGTAACCCACAGGGTGTTAAACAGCCAATTATTCTATGATTGACAACTGTAATAGGACCTGCTGGTTTTATTACACAGTAGAGAGAATGACTGTATTATAGATTTGCTAAAACTTGAAAACATCTTTACAACACTGTACATCATAACCTTCACAAAGACAGGAAACAATTAAAATATGCCCCTCCGACCCTTCCAAACTCATCCTATGAGGGCAGCACTACCCTGATAGCATAATCAGACAAGGACACACCAAAGGAAGCTACAGACAAGTACACCTGATGAACAAGACTTCCCCACCAAGTCCTCGTACGCCGCGATGATCTAGAGCTCACTGGATCCAAAGCAAGATCATATATCATGACTAGGGGAACTCACTCCGGGATGAAGGACAGTTTAACAAGTACCATCAACAGCAAAATTAAGAACAAAAATGGTATATGATCACCTCAACAGATGCAAAAAAGAAGCATTTATTAAATCAGACATCCCTTCATTGTAGGAAAAAAATCCCTCAACAAATGACGTAGGTAAGAATGTAGCTCAACACACTAAAGGCCACTTACGACAAAACCACAGGCAGTGTCATGCTGAAGGGGGCAGCGATGGAATGATTTTCTCTAGTATTAGACAAGAACATCCACTTTCACCAATATTTCACATGATACTGAAGTCTTAGCCAAAGCAACAGGACAAGAGAAAGAAATAAATGAAAAGACAGCAAGACAGATAAAAAGAGAAGGGGGCCGGGGAATGGAATCCAAACAGGAAAGGAAGAAGCCAAGCTTGCAGGCAGCGTATCATGTGTAGAAAAACCTGAAAACTACCAAAAAAGCAGCTATACCTGATAAATGAATTCAGTAAGCTGCAAGATTTTTAAAAAATCAGTAGCATTTTATATTCCAATAATGAACTTAGAAGAACGAAATCAAGAAAGCAATCTCATTGACAGTTACAAAAACCTAGGAATAAATTTAGCTAAGGAAGTAAATAACTTCTACAAGAAAAAATACAAAACACTGATTTTAAAAAATTAAAAAAGACACCCATGCACAAACAGAAAAGACCTTCCCGGTTTACATAAAAGAATGCTGCTACAATGTCCATACTACTCAAAGCAATTGAGTTTCAATACAATCTCCACCAAAATATCAATGGCAGTCTTCACAGAAAAAGAAAAAAAATCCTAAAATTCATACGGAAGCATGAGAAAAAAATCTCCATAAGTAAAATAAATATAAAACCACAAAGCCAGAGGCATGACAATAACTGATTTCAAGACTTACTACAAAGCTATATTAAGCCAGGCCCCAGGGTGAAGGTCTGCGATCACATCATTCCAGGAAGCTGAGGTAAAAAGATCACCAAGTTTGAGCCCAGTTTGACCAACTTAGTAACTTAGCAAGTCATTATCTCAAAATCAAAAGTAAAAGCTGAGTGTGGTGGCGTACACCTGTAATCCCAGCACCGGGAGGCCAAGGCAGATGGACTCTCCTGAGTCCAAGGCCACCCTGGGCAACACAGTGAGTTCAGGACTCCTGGTCTACAGAGCAAGACACTGTCTCTCTCTCTCTCTCTATATATATATGTATATAAAATCAATTAACCAAAAATAAAAAATGGGCTAGAGATACAGCTCAGCATGAAGGCCTGGGGTTCAATCCTCAGTACCACATACATATAGACAAAAAAAAGCTACAGTGAACAGCATGGTACTGGTAAAAAACAGAAAACAAACAGTCCAATGGACAAGAGAACAAAACAAAAAGCCCAGAAATAAATGTACCCGTCTATACAGCCAATTAATCTTCACAGGGCACCACAGGCATGTGTTGAGAAAAAAGCAGTCTTTCAAATGGACTGAGAAAACTAGCTATCTACATGCAGAAGAATGACACTATTTCATGAACGCTCTCATCACACAAAGTCAACTCAGAATGCTGACCAAAGACGTAAATGCTAAACTACTACAAGAAAACGTAAGTGAAGCACTTCAAGGCACTGAACAGGCCACACTACTTGGGACCCTCTTCTAGCTAGTGGAGTATTTTACCCTTTGTCCTTTGTTCCTAAATAAAGGCCTGTTCAATACTTTAGAGGAAAAGAAAAGACATTTTATAGGCAGTGGTTATTTTTTGGTTGTGATCCCAAAAGCATAGGCAACAATAGACAAATAGGATTATATTGAATTAAGAAGCGTCTGCACAGTAAAGGCAACAGAGGGGGTAGTCTGCAGAACGGGAGAAAATACCTGCAAACCACTCATCCAACAGAGATTAATATATAGAAAACACAAGGAAATCAAGAGGAAATAAGGGCTAATGATTTAAACAGACATTTTCCAAACCATGACATACAAATGGCCAGCGAGTATGTGGAAAGAGCTCAGCCCTGCGGCGCAGCAGGGACGCAGACCCAACAACCGGCGCTGCCGCCCTCCGGCCAGATGGGAGAGAACACAAGGCAACAAGGGTGAAGAGGAGGTGACCCAGCAGGGGGTGGGGTAAAGCAGCACTGCCGTCACAAAACAGTACAGAGGCTCCTTACAGAAACTAAAACACAGAGCAAGATCTTGTCTCAAAAACAAAACAAAACAAACAACAAAACCCAAAACACAGGGCGGGAGGAACAGCATAGCTGTTAGAGCGCTTGCCTAGTGCAAGGCTCTAGGTTTGATTCCCCGGCAGTGCACAATCTAGGTGGGCATGGTGGCGCGTGCCTACAATCCTCGCACTCAAGAGGAGACTGAGGCAGGAGGACTGAGGTGAGGTGGAGGCCAGCCTGGACTCTGTACAGAGCAAGACCCTGTTTGGAACAAAACAATCTAGCTATCCCACTACTGCTTATACATTGAAAAGAACACAAGAGCAACCTGCACTCCGGTGCTAACTGCAGCGCTACTCACAACAGCCAAGACATGACGCCAATGGAGGACAAAGATACGGTACACACACGACAGAATACAGCGCATCCACAAGGAAAACAAAGGCCTATCATTTGCACCAACATGGACAGAACTAGAAGATTCAGATCAAGTGAAATACACCAGCCACAGAAAGACAAGTAGCCCCATTTTCTTGGTCATATGTGGACACTTTTAAACACTGATCTCATAAAAAAACGAGCAGTCCCTAAAGGCTGCAGAAGGATGGAAAGTGGGCAGCAAAATTCAGTGATACAGGAGGACGAAGTTCCAATGCTCTAGAGCACAGAAGGGGACCTGCAGTTCACACTAATCCTCACGTACTTTACAAAGAGCTCAAAGGAAAGTCTGAAGGTCCCAGCACAAAGAAAAGCGATTAAGGAGGTGAAAATGCTGGTTGTCCCGATTTGGTCATTGCCAACTATATTCTGTACCAAATGACCACACTGGCCCCTATGAATTTGTTTCTAATAGAAAAAATAAAAGTGCTACAAGCTTTTAAACAGACCAGTCTATTCCCTCCACTGGAGGATTACTACTAGCAATAAAATGGAAAGACGACAGGTATGCAGATGCCTTGGGCAAAGCAAAAGACAGGACAGTTTTCACGTGTATGATGTTCCTCCAAAGGGGACACCACATGGTGAAAATCGTTATCAGTGAATTTTTTTTTTTTTTTTTTTTTGGTCTCACTGTAGCCCAGCTGGTCTTGAACTCGCTATGGAGCCCAGGCTAGTCCTGGAGTCAAGCCAGTCCTCCAGTTACAGACTCCTCAGTGTTGGGATTACAGGCGCGCACCGCCACACCCTGTTTAGGTGGTGCTCAGGAATTGAACTCGGGTACTTGGCGCCTGACTTAGAAGAGCTTTGACCGCAGAGCCATTCCTCCAGCCCCAAATCAGTGATTATGAGAGGTGAGTGGACAAGTGAAGAGGGGAAATTTTTTGGAGTGAATGAACTATTCTATATTTTGATTACAGACACATTTGCCAAAACTTGTAGAACTTACACTAAAAAGGACAGATTTGTGCCTTATGTAAATTATACTGCACGAAAAAATTATACATTTAATCTTTACTTCAATGGCAACAACAAACAAAATATTCTTCTCTTTGAGTAAGAGCACACTGAAACAATAAGCTAAAAGTAAACAGATTTCCCCCTAGTTTAATAATTAGTCTTTCTGCGCCCGGTGGCGCAGGCCTGTAATTCAAGCATTCTGCGAGGCTGACACAGAAGGTTGTTACTAAGTTTGAGTCCAGCCTGGGCGATTTAGCAACTCGATGAGATAAAAAATAAAGGGTAGAATGGAGATGCAGCTCAGCTGCCAAGGCTCTGGGTTCAATTCTCAATACCATAAATAAATAAAATTTCCAAACCACAAAACTTGTCTTAATGCTCTTTGAATGGTCAGCTGGCACCTCAATGAACGACTGCAGGACAAGCAGCAGATCTGACAACGCTGGTTACATGGTTCACTATTTCAGGGTCCCACGCTGGGTCTACGCCCCACCAGCTCTTCCGTAAATGTCTTTCAAATGTAATTCCTTTCACCTACTACCATGATCTCTTAGCACCACTCCAAATTAAAAAACCTTTATCAATTCTCAAGCACCTAGAAGATAAAGTACCTATTATTAAAAGCATTAAGAAAACTTTTTTCTGAACCAACACTATTTTTTCAAACTATCTGCCATCACAAGTAATCCTGTGACTCACTAATACCTTTTAGAAAGTGATTTGGGTGTTTGTACCAAAAACCCTGAAATAATCCATGTTTTGACCCTTTAAAATCCTGGAATCCTACTTTTAAGAATTCATTGCAGGAAAATAACCTACATAATACTACATAAACTTTAAAAGGAGAACAGCAAAGTAAATTTTAGTGTATCCACAGGACAGTTTTCTGTGAAAATCATGCTTGTGGAAATTTTTAATGACATAGGGGCATTATCTATGATTTAAGTGAACAATTATCCAAGAGTACAGAGAAAAAAATGAAATTTTTATACAGTTTTTTTTCTAACATGTAGAAATGTGACCTTGACATCTCTAGCCCCTCCTAGCCAGCACGTACCTTTTTTGTCTTCCTGATAATAATCATTCCAGCTGGGATGCGAGGGTATGTCTTTGTCTGATGACGTATTTTCATAAATGTCACGGTCATCTATGTATCTTCCTTTGAGAAATGTGTGCCCTGACCATTCGCCCACTATTCAATCAGCTTATCTAGTCCGTGTGTGTACATGCGTGTGTCTCTATGTGTGCACATGTGTGTTTCAGCGAGGACAGCAACTAGGGCCTTCACACTGAGCTGTATCTCAGCCCATTCTTAGCTGATTCGGAGGCCGGGTTTCTGTAAGATATTAAGCTGCCTCAACGGGGCGGGTTGAACTACCTTGCTTTCCCAGAGTAGTGGGATTATAACCCCAGGGCCAGAGGTTCTATGCTTTGGGTTGAGTTAGTAACATATTTTGGGAAGCAGGAAGAATAGCTCAGCTGATAAAAGTGCGGAGCAAGCTCAAGGCCCTGAGTTCACCAGCACCACATAAGCTGGGTGTGGTGGCACACGAGACTGAGGCAGGTCTGCCATGAGTTCAAGGCCAGCTCAGGCTACATAATGAGTTCGGGACCAGTCTGGACTGAGGAGCAAGTCCCTGTCTCAAAAAAAAAAAAAAAAAAAAAAAAAAAAAAAAAAAAAAGAAAAGAAAAGAAAAGAAAGAAAGAAAAAAAGAAAAGAAAAAAAAATCTGGATATTAACCCCTTGCTAAAAGAATTTGCAAGTATTTTCTCCTGTTCTACAGGTTTCGTCACTGCTGCTTCTTTTGTTGCACACCCCCCCACACTTTACCTTTTTTTATTTCCATTCCCCTTCCCACCCTCTCACCCACCCCACTTTCCCTTTCCCTCTCCACAAAGTTCGTCTTCTCATTTTCTTCCACATGTTCTGCATTTCTTATGTTTTGGTTTTCTCATATCAGAGAAAACATATAATATTTAACTTTCTGGGTCTGATTCATTTCACTAAGCACAACGGTCTCAAGGTGCATCCATTTGCCTACAAATCACTCAAATTTGTCATTCTTTATGGCACAGTAGTACTCCACTGTGTATATACACATCTTCTTTACCCAGTCATCTGTACTCAGGCATATTGGCTTCTTCCAAGATTTGACTATTATAAATTGTGATGCTATAAACACGAGTTAGCAAGTATCACTGTTGTATGATGACTTTAACTCTTTTGGGAAGATCTCCCCAAGAGGTGTAGCTGGGTCAAATGGGATATCTATTTTCAGGTTTTTGAGGAATCTCCATACTGCTTTCCATGGTGGTCGTACAGGTTTACTGTCCCACCAGTCATGTAGGAGGGTTCCTTTTTCCTCAGTCTTGTCAGCATGTTTTGTTTTGAGCTCTTAGTACCAGCCATTCTTACTGGTGTTAGATGCAAGCTAACCTCAGTGTTATTTTAATTTGCATTTTTCTGATGGCTCAAGATGCTGAACATTTTTTCATGTATATATCGGCCATTCAGACGTCTTAAGAATTGTTTATTCATTTCAGATTCTCATTTTTTTAGGAATCAGCTTCTTTCCTTCCCTGTAAGGCACAACTGTGTTTTGGGTGGTGGTGTTCTCTTCTTCCACATCAGAATAAGGGAAGAACTTGGATATTCCAGGACTGTATCATCAGTGCCTGGACTTATACTTGGCACAGAACAACCCCTCCTATGCCTGCTGACGAGTAACTGCTGTCTAAACACTGGGAGAACTGGAGGACTTGGTTTGATTCTCTTTTTATCGCTTCAGAAAACATATACCTAAGAGAGGAAGCCAAGATATTTTTATATCCAATATGAGGTCATCTGGTGCTGGAGACGTAACACAGAGCTTAGGAGTGTTTGCCTGGCAAGTGCAGGGCCCTGGGTTCAATTCCCCAGCACCACACAGGCAGGTGTCATGGCACACAATACACCCATATAAAACAAACAAAGATAAAGGCCTACACCACTGGAGCTGGCTCAAAATATTTTTTTTTAAAAAAAACTGAAGTCATATAAAAAGTCAAATTTAAAGATTCATTATATATAATCATTCCACATACAATAATGTTAAAAAGTAGTAAAACTATTGAAACATGTAATGTAGTCCCCACCCTTCTGATTTACATACAATTAAGGGACGATGCACTACTGTAATAAAAAGCTGAACACGTGATAAAAGGTTAGGAACAATTTTGCACTATTCTAAAGGTAAATCCAACCAGGTAGCACCTGCTCAATGTTTAGTGCTAGGTCAGCCTGAAGAAGGGAACTCTGGAGGCGGGGAGGTTGGGGAGGAGTTGTCATGTGAAGGAGGACTTCCCAGCAAGGAGATGTCACTTTTCAAGGAGTCAAATAATTTTGGCTTCTTCCATTCACAGCAAGTAGTGGAAAATATTAATCTAATGAGCTTGAGGGCTCCCCATTTAATATTATTTTAACCAATACCGGCATGCGCCACGCTCGCCTTCAAGGGTGTGACCAACACTGCTGTGACGGGAGGTGCCACTGTCATTCTCACATGGGAGAATGATAAAACTGAGGCATAAAACCGCCAGTAACTCACCTAAGAACACACGGCTAATAAGGGACAGACAGAAACAAGGCTGCAGCCCCACGGAGCTGACACTCTCAGGGCTTCCCCAGGCGTTCCTGCCGGGCAGGGTGACCACACTTGCCATTGCTGCACTGCTGCCTAGGCTAAATGAGGCAAGGAGAGGCAAGGCACACAGGAACTACCCGGAATTGGCCTGACACAGTGCTCCCTCTCTTGTTAGGCCTGCAAGTGCTGGTCTACAACTTGGGGCCACTTCGTGAGTGTGGTTTCCAAGGGTAGGACAGCTGGCATGTACAGAGGGGTTTTTGTACACTAGAATCATTGTAGCATACTGAAATACTTGGCACTACCTGAAGCCTGAAAAACAGCAGGTGACACAGTTAAGACGCAAGGGACTCCTGTGCCTTAGCAGCTTGAGACCTAGAAATAACCTCCTGTGCCACGCAGGCAGAGCGCGAGTCCTCAGGATGAGGCCCTAACACTGGCAGTGTTTTCTTGTTCACTTTTAAAAGGTAAAAAGTGAGGTCCACAGGGTGCAGCATGCAAGTAAAACCCTAAGATTCAGCTGTGCAGCAGCTCAGTGCATACCGCTAACCCAGCAAACATGAGGTTCCAGTGTGAATCCAAGCAAAACTACAACAGATAAAGATTCAATAATATATGATAAAACAAGTCTACTCACTGCTCAATAGATAAATGCAGGTCAGAATAATGAGAAAATATTTCATACTCATTAGACAATGTTTTTTTTTTGATAAATGTTTAAAACACACCAGTGCACTCTGAATTACTAAGGATGCACACACACATGTAGACAGCCAAAGTGTGGAGCCAAGGGTGGGAACGGAACATGTCAGCTTTAGGTGACCCTATGAAAACCGACCTGAGTCCTGCAGTGAAGACAGAGAAGCCCAGCTGATATGGTCTGTGTTGTGGGGAAATAAGGCCCAGGACCAGAAGAGATAAGGCCCAGTCGCCTTCCCCAAGATTTCCTGCTTTTCTGGCCCTAGGTCCCCTTTCCTGTATGAGAAGTTTCTTCTTAATCAGTGTCCTCCTAATCTGCAATAGCCTGAATGAAATCATTTCCTTAATGGGCCAGTACGTTAAGTCTCTGCCACAGGAGTGGGTATCTCTGGGGAGGAATGGGAAAGGTTAAAGAAAATGCACGGCTGACTGTAACAATAAGAAAAAAACTAAAATTCGGCCAAAGTTAATTTTTCTTCTCTCTCTCTCTTTCGAGAGACAGTCTTGCTCTTAGTCCCGGCTAGCCTTGAACTCACAGCAATTCTGCCTCAGATTCCTGAGCGCTGGGATTGCTGGGATTACAGGCCCGCGTCACCACTTAGGCTATCAGGTGGAGCTGGGAGATCAAACTAGAGGGGCCTCGTGCTTCCTAGGCTAGTGCTCTCAATGAGCTACGCCTCCTAGTCGCCAAAAAGTTAATTTTTCTTACAAAAGAAACCCGTGTACTGCCTAAAATGTTTCTATATTATTTTTTAATTATTTTAAAGCCTAATGTGGAGTCAGCAGAAGTGATCTGTCACAAACCAATGACTATCATCTATTTTCTATGTTAAATAGGCACATGAAGAAGTGCCGAACCTTTGTCCCTGGCTGTTAGAAGTGTTTTTCTATTAGGTAAAATGAACCTGTAATTCAGTCTAAGGTAATCACACTGCAAACGCATACCTTTTTAGAAAGACAAGGAGGCCTGCCACCCTCCAGCCATGTCCTGCAGAACCACCAAGCAAATGACCTTAGGCACTAGATGGCAGGCTGGCGAATAATCTGTGCACACACACGGAAGCTGGCATACCCAGTGCACAGTTTTATGTAGGGTGTGTCACTGTGTTCCTGTGCCTGTGGAGGTAGGCTAGGGTGGGGAGCACCATAAAGTAGGACATTGGAAAAAAAAATGAACTCTCATATTCAAGTGCCCATGATAATTTTTCTTTTAATTGGCTTCAAACTGCTTTATTCTAAGAGCTTCAGGAAGACCCGGTGAGTACCAGGAAATAACTTTGCTAATTTAGAACACACCCGTAAGCAATTAAAATTTAACCTTAAAACCAAAGAAACAAACTTGGAACCAAGTACCTAACCGAGAAATCTAAACAGTTTCAAATACAGGGGGAAAGCGCTGTAAGTCTGGGATAATGCAAGAACTCTCCTTCTCCCCAGTATTCTCTAACAGCTGCTAAGCAGAGTACCCTGCATGGATAAAGCCAAACAGAGGAGTAGACCTTTAAAATTTTCAGTCTGCATTCTGAACTCTCTTATTCCCCGAAAACAAAAGAAGTTCTTAAGGGCTTCCCTAAGGCCAACAAGTCTGAAATGTAATTACAACCCATCTACCTTTAATTTTTCTTTCTCCTTCTCATTCCAAGTACCAGGAAATTTACGACTCTCCACTTTATTTGAATGTATAGAAGAATGATAAGTTCTAAATGCTAACCATTTAAATTAAGTATTTAAAGTTAAAATGTTTGGTACTGTTTCGAAACAAAACCCTGTATTAGAATTAACAACAAAAAAGAAGACGCTAGAACAGGTTCTGGTTCACTTGCAAGCAATTTTAGCAGACCCGATGGTTTTTACATTTATCAGAACTCCAAGCATTCATTCACATTAAACACTTCTTAGTATAAAGTAGTATAAACACTTAAAGTTTTAAAGCGGTTAAAAACACCTAAGATGCTAATCCTCTTTGCAGCTTATAGCGTTAAACCAAAGAACCAAGTACTACCAAACCCTTATTATACATCCTCAGGCACCAAGAAACTCCCAGTTAATCTTTTTCTTTCACTTAAGAGCCAGCCTGCATCTTCATGAAAGTTGCACTACCTTAAGAAAACGAAAGCTGTCATTCTGTTAGAACATTCTGTGTATCGATAAGCTGGTACCAACTGCTTCCAGGCAGACAGATGAATTAACAGTGTCATAATTCTAGCAGAGTCTGGTAAGGCTTCCCTGCAAATCACTGACCAAAAATGGTAACTGTGTGCAGCTGCAGAAAAAGACACAATGTTCTCTCTACCCGATGGTCTGGTTGGTGGGTACTGTTTTACCACCGTGGGATCACTCGGAGGAATGATGCGTTACACACACACACACACACACACACACACACACGCCATCCGCAACACTCTGAATATGTTCGGTTTTAATTAACTCGGGAGCTAAAAAAGGCTTTCAAAAAGCTTTTAAATTCGTTTCACTCGCATCCCGCCCCTTTCACACCAAAGTCTGCAAGCGCCAAGCTGTTAACAGGTAAAACGTCTAATTCTACGCACACGGACGTGGCAGGAAGGGTTAAAAGCGTCGCTGCCAAGCTCGCCAGACGCGGCGAGCGCTGCGGGCAGCCGATGGCCCGATACCACAGACAAAGCGGCGGCGCGGCCACGCGGTCCCTTAACCACCCAGGGTCGCGCTCGCCAGCGCGCACGGCGCCCTCGGGGGCTTCAATCGAGAGCTCATTTCCCAAGCGACTGCAAAAGCCCGAGCCGCGCGCACGAGGCCCGGAGCTGCGGTTCCGGGGACACCCTCGCCGGCCAGAACGGCGGCCGGACGCCGAGCACCGTCTCCCGCGGCTGCAGACCCCGGGGCCGGTTCCACGGCGCGGGCGGGACGCTCGGGCCCGGCCTGCCGCCCCGAGGCCCGCGCGGGGACCGCCGCGGCAAGGTCCGGGGCGCAGGCCCGGCCGCAGCGGGCCCGGTGGGCGACGGAGCTGGGGGACCCTGCTCCAGCGGAGGCTGCCGCCGGCCCGGGCCCCTCCCCGGGACGCCGCGGCTCTCGGCCCAAACCCCGCGGCGCGGCGGGCGCGCAGGGACAGCCGCCGGCCCGGCCGCCGCGGCCTCCCCCCGGACTGCTACCCACTCACCATCTTAGCGGCAGCGGTCGCAGGACGCAGGGGACGACGCCGGCCGACGCGGAGCCTGCGGGGAGTCCAACTCGCGGCGGCGGCGGCACGAAGAGACCGAGCGCGGAGCCGACGCGGCGGCGCGAGCCTAAACAGGGGCGGGCGCGCGCCTCCAGCCGCAATACGCCTGCGCACGTTACGTACCGCCCGCCGTTGCTACGCAACCCGCCGGACTAGAGACGCCCCGCCCGGCGGCCGCTAGGTCTCCGGACGGCGAAGGCGTCGCTCAGCCGCAAGCGGGGGGCGGGTGCCCTCGCTATCGGAAGTCTCTGGGGCCGCGAGCGCCTCCTCTCTCCTCGGCTACGGGCAGAGGCGGACCTGGGCCTTAGCACCTGCTAGAGAAGGGGCCGCAGGTGGGGCGGCCCTGCTACCTCCGCGGGGGCGTGGTCACAGGGAGCCCCGCCCACCGCGCCGCCATTGCCCTTATATAGGCGTAGCCACCTGGCCAGGTGTGCGAGGCCCGGGGGGCTTCGGGGGCGGGCGAGGCCCGGGGTGGGCGGGGCGCGCGGGGAGGGCGGGAGGGACACCCGCGGGAACGGGGGCGAGTTTCCCTGCAGCGCCGGCATCCCGCATTTTTTTACCTACTTTGGTCCGATTCCCGCTGGCCTCCGCTGATTGGCCGCCGCGTCGCGCCGGGCCCTCGCGGGAGGGGAGAAAAGCTGCAGCTTCCTCCTTGCAGTGGAGACTGTGGCCGGTTCGGGGTGCCCTGTGAGTCACCGCTAATTTCAGGTCTGGAAAACAAGGAGTGATTTATTTATCTTTGGGAACAGCCGCGGGAAGGCGGCCCGCGGCCCGCGGCCCGCAGGGGTGTGGCTGGGGAAAGGCAGCCGTGCCCTGGGGATGTGGCGCCAGCCCCTCTGCTCCGCGTTGTGGGTTTTTAATGTGGGAATTGTGTTTTTCTAGTGGCCAGTTGCATCAGAAACCCAGCTGTCGCAGGGCCAGAAGGAATGCAACGTTTTTTCCTGAGGGTGTTTTTCTGGGTATCAAAGGGAACAGGGAGAATTTACAACTGGGATGATTTTTACTTAATTTAGGCTTCTGAGGACATCATGGCCTATACTAAAACTATTTTATTTCTGCAGATACGAGGCTCTTGAACATCTTGAACAAGACGATCGGCATGAAATTTATTTTTTTTAACCCCTTGAGGTTTTTTTTTAAACTGTGTATTTAAAATGTAACTTCTGTTTTATCCTGCCCACTCAGTATAAAGACACATTTCTCGTTACCCTTTAAAACAACAGCAAGAAAAGGAAGTGGTCATGTTAAACATTTAGCGTTGGCGGCGCCGGAGAGCAGCCAGGACAGTGGCATCAGAGTCACCTGGAGAAGCGGCTTGAGTCAGATTTATCAGTTTCCCACTCATCCACTCATGCTGGGTACCTGGTGAAACCTGAGAACTGGCATTGCAGGTGATGCTAATGCCGCAGGCAGGCGCCACCCCCTGAGAACTTGGGTGTCCAGCAGTATCTGGAACCCTTGGTGTTTTCCTCTGCCTAAACTAGGTGGGTGGGCCCGGAGTATGAGACTTCCTTTCCAGTCCAAAATTGAAGCACTCGTTTAAGGACACACGTGTGCCAGCCTTTTCGCTCCTGTATTTCTCCCTGCCACCGCACGGTTGTGTCCAACCGTAAGTATCTGATATGTGCTTGTCTGCTTAAGATTTCCTATGGCTTGTTTCAGAATCCCCAGCCAGACGATCTGGCCTCTTTTTTTTGGTAGGGGTTAGGGGTAGGTATGAACCTCCTCACTGAGCTACTTCCCCATCCCATTTTTTGCTTTGTTTTCTGTTTCAAGCTAAGGTCTTGCAGTCCTCCTGCCTCAGCCTCCCAAAGTGCTAGGACTACAGGCCTGTGCCACCAGGCCCAACTCTGACCCTTCTGCCTCTGGCCTAGACCCACCTTTTCTGCCTCATCTTCTGTACCTTCCAGAGTTCTCACCATTCCTCCCCCGCTGGACATCTCATTCTAGCACCCTTGTGTTCTTCCTAATGCCACTGTCCTAGGTCTGCCCCTTACTCCAGGAAGATTTCTCTGACTGCTCCCCAGAGGGTGAACAGTGGTTCCTCCTAGAGTCCCACAGTTCACATCTTAGGAAGCATCCCAGGGCCTCGGGATCCCACTGAAATGCAGCTGCCTGTATTCAGGGGCGAGGTGTCAGGTTAGACTGGTAGGTTCAAGGTGCCCAGCCCCTTCCACAGAAGAGGTGCTCAAAAGTGCTTGTTCAGGAAGGCAGTCGATGGCTGAAGATGGCCTGGCATTTGTCAGGCAGATGCCTGGGTCGGTTCGCAGCCACCTGAGGTGCGTTCATTTTCGCAGGGTCCCTGTGAACTTCAGCCTCCCGTTTACACCCAGGTCTGTTCTCATTCCTCTTCAGTCTGTAGAGGAAAATGTTTTAACAGAATGCCGTGGGTGAAAGTTTATGGGCAGCCACCCCATGTACGAACTGAACCCCACTGCCGAGTGATGGTATTTTCAGGGCGTCTGTTCAGTTCTGAGGTGATTTGGCCCTCAAGCCTAGGTCTCCATCACTGGGATTAGTATCCTAGACCCTGTGCTTCTGTGCTCCTTCCTCAGTGTGAGCACACAGGACAGTTAGGGGCCAGGAGCTGGTCCCTCTCTGGACACGGAATCTGCTGGTGCCTTGACCTTGGTTTGCCAACCTTTCAACTGTAAGAAATCTGTTGTTTACAAAGCCACCCAACCCGCGTGGAGTCTTGTGTCAGTCCCAACAGATGACAACAGATTGAGTCTCTTCAATGTGACATGGATGTCATTTGGAAGACATTTTGCAAATAAACCTGTAAACATATTAGCACTTTCATTTAAAACCATTAATACAGTGGATGAGAGAATAAGTCCTACACTAAGCAGGAACTTGCCGAGTTGTGCCATAATAGTCTGGAAAGGGTCTGGGGGTGTAGCTCAACGGTTAACACACTTGCCTAGCAAGCGCAAGGCCTTGGGTATAATTTGCCACTACCACAGAGGGCTGGAGGAATGGCTCAGCAGTTAAAGCGCTTGCTCTAACAAGCATTAAGTGCTAAGTGAAACGCTAAGTACCTGAGTTCATATTCCCAGCACCACATAAGCCAGACATGGTGGCTCACCCCTGTAATCACAGTACCGGCGAGGCTGAGGCAGGAGGATTGCCTTGAGTCAGCATGGGCTCCATAGTGAGTTCAGGATCAGCCTGGGCTACAAAGTGAGACCCTCTCTCAAAAAAAGAAGTCAGAAAAAACTTCCTTGCCATGGACCATAACTAAGCCAGAATATAGCATAGAAATATAGAACTTCTCTTTAGTCTCTTTATTTTGCCTCTGCACGAATTCTCTTCCCTGACATCTTCCCATACCCTTATGTCTGTAGCCTTTTTCTTTTCGTTTTTTTCTTTTTTTCTTTTTTTAGGTAGAGTCTCATAATCCATGCTGGCCTTGAACACAGTCTACTGTGTCAGAATCCCAAGTGCTAGCATTACGGGCGTGCACCACCACACCTGCCTTATGTGGTACTGAAGCATCAAACTCGGGGCCTTGCACTTTCTAGACAAGTGCTTTAACTACTGAGCTACACCCATAGCCCCTTTGTCTTACAGTCTTTAAACAGTAATTTTAGCTAGGCATGGTCTTATAGGCCTGTAATAAAGAAATAAAATAATTTTAATCATAGGAGACATAAACGTGTTCTCATGGGAGATTTAAACAGTACAACAAAGGAAGGCCCTTTGAGCACCCTGTTCTTCGCAGGATCTCCGTCTCCTCAGAAGTCACAGCTGCTGCTGACTTGGTGCGTGGCTCCGTGGCGGAGCACACCCGAGCGTGTGGTTTGCTTTGCTGCTGTTCTGTGTGGCGGTTTCATGCCGGGTATGTCCTGTCCCGGATCTTGTTCCCAGGCAACTAAGGACTACCTCAGTGACCTGGCCTTATCGATAAGTCATTTCTTGTAACTGCTGTCGAGCACGACTATCCGCTTGTTTAACCTTTTCCCTTCCTGATAACCATGTAGGTTATTTCCCATGTATGACTATCACAGAAGTTCGGCAGACAGCCTCAAGACTGGCCTGGCTGCTTAGATAAGCAAGTACACTGCTCAGAAAGGGACAAGTGAGGGACGCAGGGTCTTGGCCCAGGCTGACTAACTGAGCTCAAACTCTCCAAAACACAAGCGAGAAGTAACACCAGACATCAAGTTATATTACGAAGCAACAGTGATTTTAAAAAGCTACGTGATACTGGCAGAAACACACAGGTGAATCAATGGAACGGAATTCAGGAGGCGGAGATAACTCCAAGTCCCTTCAGCCATCTGATTTTAGACAAAGGGGCCAAAAACACTGGAGAGAAAATATACCCATTTAACACACGGTCTTGAGAAAACTGGTTAGCCACGTGCAGAAGAGTGCAACTAGACCCCCATCTCTCACCATGTACCAAAATCAAAAGGGATCAGAGATACCAAAATGGAAACTGAACTTGTTGGAATAAAAAATAGGCAAAACCCTTGAAGACTTAGTCATAGGCAAGGACTTTCTTAACAAAACACTAGATACTCATAAGGGAACACCAAGAATCAAAAAAGGAGACTGTGTCAAAAAGCTTCTGCACAAAAAAGTGAAAAAAGGGCTAGAGGAATGGCACAGCAGTTAAAGTACTTGCCTACCAAGCCCCGAGTTTGATTGCCCAGTACCACATAAAGTCCGGTGTGGTGGTGCATGCCTGTAATCTCAGCTCTCAGGAGGCTGAGGCAGGAGGGTTGCCATGAGTCTAAGGTTAATCTGAGCTACATAGTACCAACTGGAGCTACAGAGCCTTGTCTCAAAACAAACAGTAAAAAGAGAACCTAAGGAATGGGGAAAACTTGCCAGCTACTCCTCAGGTAGAGGACTATTATCAAGAATATATGTAAAGAGCTTAAAAAGAATTAACCTCCCCCAAAAAATAAGACTCAGTCAAAAAACTGCCAACTGAAGTGAACAGAGTTCTCAGAAGGAGTTCATATGGCCAATGAATACATGAAAAACTGGCATCTTTAGCCATCAGAGAAATGCAAAATCAAAACAATGCTGAGGTTCCATCTTAATGCAGAAAGAATGACTGCTATCAAGAACTCAACAGTACATGCCTACCGGGCTGGGGGGGAAGAAGAACCCTCCTCCCTTACTGGTGGGACTGTAAACTGGTACAACCATTATGGAAAGTAGTATGGAGATTCCTCAAAAAGAAAACAGATACCCCATTTGACCCAGCTATACGTGTTTTGTGGAGATCTTCCCAAAAAAGTTCAAGTCATCACGCAACGGTGATGCATGCACAGGTGTATTGGTAGCAGCGCAACTCCTCACAGCTAAATCTTGAAAGCAGGTGGTATGTCCAAAAAGAGAAATGGATAAAAAAAAAATGTGGGATTTATCGTGTGGTTTTTCTAACATGAGAAAAAAAAAAGAAAAAAAAAGAGAGGTGGAAGTAACGAGACAGAATTTGTGGAGGAGAAAAGGAGACATGGGTGGGGTAAAGGAGTGGAAAGCGGAAGAGAAAGATAATCCACATACACTGTGTAAAAACATCATTTTCTCAAGCTGACCGTTATTATTTATCACAAGTACATGGTAATAAAGTAATTTAAAAGTGTATGGTAGAGGTTAAAAATCGCACCTAGCAAGCGCTATGCTAAGGACCCAAGTTTATTCCCCAGCACCACATGAACTGGGCATGGTGGCACACGCCTGTCATCCCAGCACTCGGGAGTCTGAGGCAGGGGGATTGCCGTGAGTTCAAGGCCAGTCTGGGCCCCATAGTGAGTTCAGGGCCAGCCTGGGCTACAGAGAAAGACCCTGTCTCAAAAAAAAAAAAAAAAAAAAAAAAAAAAAAAAAAAAAAAAAAAGAAAAAGAAAGAAAGAAGTATGGTAGAAGAAAGAAAAAATATAAAAGGCATGAAAATGAAAATGCAGCCAGGCCACGCGGCGTAGATTTGTAATCCCAGCACTCTGGGAGGCTGAGGCAGGATGACTGCAAGTTTGAGTCAGCCTGGGCAACAAGACCCTGTCTCAAAATAATATTAGTAATAAAAAGGCTGGAAATGTATACAGCCCAGAGTGTGACTCTGTGCTTCAGCCCCAGTAACAGAGAGAGAGAGAGAGAGAGAGAACAACAACATGGATACAACCTCTAGATTCACTGTTGAGCTGGATGGATTAAAAGCAGGCTGCAGTCCTGTACGTGTTGTTGAGACAATTTGCTTTTTCATATATTCTACTGATATAAAGCAGTAAAATTAGTGAGCTGAGCCTCCATTATTGACGTTTGGCAGCCCAAGGAAGGGCCTGGCATCTACAGTATGATAGATAACTACAGTAAAGACTTAACATTTTTTAACGTTATTACAGTTAAAAGCACATGCCACTCCTACCTCTGAAAACCTCGCTTGGCTTTAAGCACACTCATCTGCGTTTCTTGCCCCGTTGTGCGGCAGCTCTGGCGTCCTCCTTCCTTAGCGTACTTAGCTGCACTGTTGTGGTGGCTTCAGTGTCCTGAATCAATTGAAAACATTTGTCTTTCTTGGTCATTTCGACTTTGAGGAAGAGCCAGACCCTGTGCTGGAGGCAGGTGAGGACACACCATCCCGCCTTTCCACTGGCTGGTGCTCAACAGCAGCGCGCTCACTGTAATTCTGATCTCACTTCTTGAAGACACTTAGGAAAGACGGCTTCTAGAACCGCTTCAGAAAGCGCTTGGGATAATGGGTTCGGGACCAGCTTGTAGCCCAGGCTGGCCTTGAACTCACAGCAGCCTTCCTGCCTCGGCCTCTGTGTGCTAACATTACAGGTATGCACCCCCACACCTGGCTTATGTGGTGCTGGGAATCGAACCAAGGGCCTTGAGCTTGCTAGGCAAGTGCTTTAACCTTGGAGGTAGGCCTTCAGCCCCCACAGAAGATTTAGTGAGTAAAACTTGTCCAAAACACTTAGGCAAGAAATTGAAAAGCACTATACTTTCTATGGTGAGACCTAATTTATATTTCCATTTTTAACTATATGTGTCATCTGAAAAGACCTTATAATAACTATATACTCTATAGTTTTATGAACACCACAGAATGTCCAGAAGAAATTTCTGAATATCTGTCTAAGTATTGGAAGAGGGCTGGAGGAATGGCACAGCAGTTAAAGTGCTTGCCTTGCAGGTACAAGGCCCTGACTTCGATTCCTCAGCATCACATAAAGCCGGGCATGGTGGTGCCCGCCTGTGATCTCAACACTTGGGAGGTTGACACACGAGGATTGTCCTGAGTCCAAGGCCAACCTGAGCTACATCAAGTGTGCACCACACCCAGCTTATGTGGTGTTGGGGAATCAAACTCAGGGTCTTGTGCTTGCTAGGTAAGTGCTCTAGCTGCTGTGTAACTCCACCAGCTATGATACAGAGCAAATTTAAAGGCAAGTCTCCAAGCCCCTGGCCACAGATTCCACCTGTCTGTGGAACCACACAGCCAGAGGGGAGCTCTGGCCAGCTTGCAGACTTACCGGTGTTTACAGCCCCTCCCTACTGCTGGCATCACAGCCTAAGCTCCGCCTCCTGTTGGGTCGGCAGCCACAGCATAGGATTCTTCCAGGAGCTTGGACCCTCTAATACATACTAACCACGTGGGACTCCAAGCAGTCTGGTGTTTAATAAACAAATGACAATTTTGAGCCAAGGGCGATGACACGTGTTTGTAATCGCAGTATTCTGGGAGGCTGAGGCAGGAGAACTGCAAGTTTAAGCTCAGCTTGGGCAACTTAGTGACCTAGTGAGAACCTGTTTCTAACTAACTAAATGACTGGAGATGTTGCTCAGTGCAAAGGCCCTGGGTTCAACCCCCAATACTGGGGAAAAGAGATGATTTTCAAAGGATGGTGTCTGTCACTTCATCATGTTATTGCCCCTTAATCTCTCTTAAGAAAGAGAGGGGAGTTGAGGCTTAGCTCAGCTAGCGCAAGGCCCTGGGTTCAATTCCCCAGGACTGCGTAAGCCAGGTGTGGTGGCACATACCTGTAAACACAGCACACGGAGGCTGAGGCAGGAAGACTGCCATGCGTTCTAGACTAGCAGGACTCCAAAACAATGAGGTCAGGAACAGCCTGGACTACAGAGCAAGATTCTGTCTCAAAACAATAAATAAAAAGAAAGAAAGGAGCTCAGCATTAATAAGTTTGTGTTTGGAAACAAAACAAGTATCTTGTTTATAGACGCAGAGGAATTTCTTCAGTTAGATCTGACAGGTGTTTACTGAGGTCCTACTGGGTGCCAGTTGGCCGCAGGAGCAACTGAGGAGAGGAGGGTGAATGAGTCTCACACCCTGACCCTGAGGACATCACTAGTGGAGACAGATGGACATCAGATAAACTCAGCTAGAGGCCCTGGGAATCCTCAGGCCGGGACTGGTGGGGCGGGTTGTGCCAGACAGGTGGCTCTATAATGAGCAGGGCATCCACAGAGGAGGGAGGGAACGGTTTGTTGCCCCGTGGGTTGGCCATTGTGAGCACAGAAGAGGTGGCCAGAGGCTCCCCCATCATTTGTTTCCTGGGAGGGAGGGCTGGTCTGGTCCGCTTCCTGTTTCTCTTGGGGCATGGGAGGACAGATACCAAGGAGTGGTGCCAGCAGAGGAACCCAGAGGCAGCTTGATGACCAGGCGAGGGTGACCCCACCAGAAACATGTAGCCCAAGAGCAATGGCCGTGAGAGGGAGCACAAATGCCTTTTAATACAACTGTTCTGCTTTTATCACTAAGTCACCAACGTTTTACACCAGTCCCTCCGAGAGGTGTTTGAGCCTGGATGTGACAAGTCGTGGTCTTGCCCAGTCCTGCTGTCCTCTGACTCCGTGATGTCTGCAAGGTGTCCTTCTCAGGCCTCCTTCTTCACACCTGGAGACAGGAAGTGTGGATGGGCTGAAACCCTTTGGCTCTAAGGTGTGAAGCTACAGGCTCACTGTAGAAACGGCTCAGTCAGAGGGCCTTGGCTTAGCCTCTGCCAGTCCCTGGGTTCCATTCCAGCATACACATACAAATGAAATAAAACAAAGTAAAATAAAACGATGATGATTTGTTGACGACTCAACAATTCGTGAAATATCCTACCTTAGGCTTGCTCAGATAGGCTCTTGGATTTTGGTGTATAAACTGGAGGATTTGGGCTCTAGACATGGCCTGGCTTTGTTGTTATTGTTGTTTGGTATTTGTTTACACCAATGCATCATGACAACGGTCCAGATTGTAGATGAATTACGATTCTCTCAGGAACCCACACCTGGAGAAAGGGGACAGATGGGGACAAAGTGGCTAGGAATTTAAGTCTAGGGCAAACCAGAAGTTAACCTGAATGAAATACCCAAGAAACAGGATGTTTTCTGGAGGGATGGAACTGGTGTGAGACTCCAAATTTTCTGCGCTGATTGTGGGACCAATCAAGATTCACATTTTCTGGAGCCAAGTCAGGACAATCCTCAGATTGGACAAGTTGCCTCCATCTCCCACCTACATGGGGAGTACAGCCAATCAGCACCAATTCTGGGGAGTCTAAAAGACCACCAGGCCTAGGACCACCCTTCTTCCTTTCCCATCTCTTTCCAGATATGTGTGACCCACGAATTGAACTTCCTTCTAGAGGCCACACTAGCCACGGGAAACAGTTCCTTGTCTTTTAAGAAACCTGTGCCCCTGTGTCATGCAAATAAGTATTGCTTAGTCATGGTGCCATTGCTTGAGTCAGTGGAGGCTGGTAAAGGGTGTGTCCAGTCCAGCCAGGTGACTGACAAGTCATTTGAGGGCTTGAGAAGCCATGGTATTGCACCAGAGCCTGCTCAATTCCTTGGGTTTCCCCCCCATTTATATATACATATATATGTGATACATAATGTTTACATGAAAAATTTTTACTTCCCTTTCAATTTTCAGGGGTAATTTTGCTGGATACAACAACCCAGGTTGACACTTGCTCTTTTAAAGCTTCAAAGATTTTGCTCCAGGTTCTTCTGGCCTTTAAAGTTTGCTTTGAGAAATCTGCAGTAATTCAGATAGGTTGCCTTGGTAGAATAATCTCTGTTTTGCTCTTGCTGCTTTTAATATTCTCTATGTTGTATTTCTGAGGTTTTGATTATGATATGTCGTGGAGAGTCTCACTGCTGGTTGAGGTTATTTGGTGTTCTGCAAGCTTTGTGTACCTGAAAATTAATTTCTTTTCCTAGATTTGAGAAATTTTCTTGTGTGATTATAGTGAATACATTCTTTATACCTTTGGTGCTGTCTCCTGCTCTTTCTCCCACACTCGTAATTCTGAGGTTGGTTCTCTTTGACTCATCCATCAGCTGTTGAATCCAGCTACTTTGCTCATTTCTAATTTTGGAGTTGTGCCTAATTATGGCATTTGTTACCTCAGCCTAGTCTTCAAGGTCTGAAATTCTGTCCTCACAAAGTTTGAGTCGATTTCCTCTACTTCCAAATGTATTTTTCATGTTGTGAATTTCAGTGAGATTTCTTTTTCAAAATTTGTATTTCTCTATCAAAATGTTTCTTCATATCTTGCATGTCCTTATTTACCTCAGCCAAATTTTTATTTGTGGCTTCTGTATGCTTGGGGAGCTTTGTATCCATGAGGACCTCTGTTTAGCAAGTTCCTCTTTACGACCCCTAATCACTGCTTGCATTTCTTTGAGGATGTCTTGTTTGAGCTGGCTGTTGGAATTGGAGTCATTTATTTGCTTTCTATTTTAGGGCCCATGCCATTCATTTCTGGGTCTCGGGCATTTCTGTGGGGGTCTTGTTGCTTTGTCTTCTTCCCATGTTGCTGTCGGGTTGGGATGTCACTTTAAAGGCCTGGCCGAGAGGTTTTTTTGAACGGCTATGAGGGTGTTGTTGGGGGAGCTGAAATTTCTCTGAGTCCTGTGCTGGGAGTACTGCCCAGTTCTTTGGACAGGTCATAAAGAACCTGGAAAAAGGGAGTCCCAGGACCATCTTCTGTAACAAAGGGACTAAACAGCAGTGGACTGGCACATCATCCTTTGTTACATGCCAGTGAGGGCAAGGGTCACGTCTTTTTTCTTCCTTCCTTTCTTTCTTTGGTTCTTTCTTTCTTTTTTTTGAGGCAGGGTCTTACACTGTACTCCAGGCTGGTCCTGAACTCAATGTGTAGCCCAGACTGGCCTCAATATCACAGCAACTGTCCTGCTTCAGCCTCCTGAGTGCTGTGCTGGGATTACAGGCGTGTGCCACCACCCCTGGCATATGTGGTGCTGAGGAATCAGACTCATGGCCTTACCCTTGAGAGGCAAGTGCTCTAATTGTTGTGCTATTCCTCCAGTCCCAAGGGGTCACATCTTGCAAACAGTCTTGCTCCTACTCTTCTTTAAAGCCGGAGGGGGGTAGGGGGGCTGGGGAGGTTGGGAGGAAGAGGGATCATTAGATTCAGGTCTAGTCCTTGAGGTGGGGCTGAGTGTTGGACTTGCCAGCTGGAGGTGGGAGGAATCCCTTGCTCACTCTGTTCTGCATCCTGGAAACCTTCCCTCCCACCCCTGGGGCAGTGACTCACTTCCTTCCTGCGAATCTCCGAACTTTCTGCAGGGGCAGCTCTGTCCTCTGCGCTGGGATCTGGTGGCTGGGAAGGGACGGGCTCCTGAAAAGAGGAAGGACCCAGAAGGGGCCCCAAGCAGGGGACAGTGCCCCCGCCTTCCCGACGCAGGCCTGGCACTGGAGTCCTGCTGCGGCCCTCTTTCCCTGAAACCACTCTGGGGAAAAAAAGCCTGTAGAAGGCACAAGCGGGCTTCATTCATGACTCATGGAAATTTCTTAAAATGATAAATATTGGCCCAGCAGTAGTCTGACCTAAGAGTAACTGTGTGGAGCCAGACGCCATGGTTACAAGGCAGGAGAAGAGCACAGCTGACAGGTACATTGGAACTCAGCTTCCAGAAACAGCAGACCTGAGGCCTGGAGTTTACTTCCCTCCCTGGATGCCCAGCTGGCCTTTCATTTTTCCAGAAATTTCCCTGAGCTGGCTGTAGGATCTGCGTGGTCAGGGCAGCACCTCAGTTGATTTGGGAGTCACATGTTTTACTTAGTCTCCACTGTTTCAGGCTGATATAAACGACGTATCAACCTTACAACATGAAAGTGAATGAGGGTAAAAATCAAAATATTTTCCCAAGTTAAAAAAAAAATCCACCCGTCTCTACGTAGAAGACAGTAGGAACTTTGGGGAGATGTTAAGAATGTTAGCTAATGGAATGTTAGCTAATTTGAGAGAGAATTAGCTTAGCGTCTGGCCATACACAGTGGCCGTGGTCCTGAGTGAAGAGTTTGTCAGGAGCTATGATATGGTCAGCATTATTTTATTTTATCTACTTCTGTATTTATTTATTGAGACAGGGTCTCGCTCTGTAGCCCAGGCTGGCCTTGGACTCACAGCAGTTCTCCTGCCTCAGCCTCCCTAGTGCTGGGATTACACGCCCAGCTTTTACATTACTTTAAACTTCCTACTGGCCAATATTCTTTTATTTCTGGAGCAGGATCTCAATCTGTAGCCCCAGCTGGTCCAGAACTCACCATGGAGTCAAGGCTGGCCTCAAACTCACAGAAATCCTCTTGCCTCAGCCTCCAGAGTGCTGGGATTACAGTCGTGTGCACCACATCCAGTTTATGTGGTGCTGGGGAATCAAAGTCAGGGCCTAGAGATTGTTACACAAGCACTGTAAGTGCTGAGCTCTGGCCCCTGCTTTCAATTCTTTATTGGCTGGCTGACTAATGGCAGTGTTGAAGATCAAATCTAGGCCTCTGGCCACCTGGGCAAGCGCTGGCCACTCAGCTACGTGCCCAGTGTAATTGTGAATTGGCACGTACTTGTGCACACGTGTGGGGCGCAGCATGACTGTGGGCCTGTGCCTAGTGACCACGTGGAGATCAGCTGGGATATTAGCTTAGCCGTGGTCATCTCAAACACCGCTCATTTCTTTATGAAAACATTCAACATTTTCTTCCAGCGATTTAGAAACATATGACACAACATTATCAACAATACCCACCCGTGAGTGAGCCAGGGCCTCGGGCTAGACGTGACTTTGTACCGCCTGGCCAGCCTCCTCTAGGCCGCCTCCAGGAGCCACTCTCTGGTGCTCCTTCCATGAGTCCAGGTTTTTTAGGTTCCACGGATGAGGCAGCCTGTGATATGTGTCTTTCTGTGCCGGGCTACAGTCCTGGGCTTCAATAATAAAGGTCACAGGGCCACGACACAGCTAAGGGTCCGGGTAGGACGCGCTGAATCTGAAAAGGTGGGTGATGCCAGTGTCCTCCCGCAATCCCTCCAGGTTGTAAGGTCTTGTCAGGACAGGTGCAGGGCCCAGAAAAAGACCAAAAGACATAGGAGCTTAAAACCACATGCTCCTGGCAGAAAAGCCCCTCCAAGCTGCCTATGGAGGCACACACAGGTAGTCCCCACATTTTGGGAATCTGAGGCAGAAGGATCTCATATTCAAGTCTTGTCTGAGCAAGTTAGCAAGACCCTGTCTCAACCAAAAAAAAAATAGAAAGGATCAGGGATGTGGATCAGTGTGAAGACTCTGGGTTTAATCCCCATCACGGGAGACGAGGGGGGGGGAGAGGGAGAGAGGGAGGGAGAGAGAGAGAGAGAGAGAGAGAGAGAGAGAGAGAGAGAGAGAGAGAGAGAGAGGAAATATTACCCTGAGGTGACAGAGAAACCGCTCCTGGCACCTGTGCAGGAGGTAAGGCAAAGGAAGCTCCCTGACCTGGCTGTCAGGAACCTTATCTTGGTTTCTCCCTGAAGAAGAACTGTGAGTACCGGGCTATTTCCAGGGCTGCAGCAGGGGCCAGAGTGCGCCTGAGGGAGCCAGCCTCTCCTCCGGAAGGCCCGGCGCTCCGGTCTTCCCGGCCACCTGACTTATCTCGGATTAATCATCATTGCAACCTGATGGAGACTGAGCTGTTCCCTCGGTGTGGTGGTGGCAGGAGCGTCCATGCAGGTAGCCAGGGACGCTGGCAGCCAGAGGCAGGCGTCTGGATGGCTCCAGCAAGAATGCGGATCTGGCGGCCAAGGCAGAGGGCTGGGCCTGGGGCCAGGATGTGCGCAGACATGGACCATTCTGCTCCCTGAGCCAAATGGCAGTAAGAGCAATTTCAAAATCATTTATTTTCTAGTTAAAAAAATACACAGCTGGGTGCTGCTGTGGATGCTTGTAGACCTAGGTACTTGGTAGGTTGAGGCCAGCCTGAGTGCTGCCGTGGTGACATCCTGTCCCAAAGTAAGAGGGCAGAGGACTGAGGACAAAGCTCAGGGGTGGGTGCCTTGTCTAGCGTGAGCGAGCCGGTGCTCATTGCCCACGGCCACGAAGCCCACCAAACAAAAACCCCAGGTTTATGGGGAGATGTGCAAATACCACCTTTTAATCTAATAATTTATACAGTGTTTTTTTATTTTAGTAAGTTAATTTTGCACCTTATTGAGGGAATCTTTCTTTGTTTCTTCATGGTACTGGAGGTTGAACTCAGAACCCTTGCATGAGCTACAGCTCACTTTTGATTTTTTTATTTTGAAACAAAGTCTTGCTGCGTTATCAGGTTTGAGTACAAACTTGCAATCCTCCTGCCTCAGCCTCCCAGAGTTCTGAGATTCATAGCTATGGGCCACCGTACTCTGCTTCTTGTAAAACAACAAAACCTTTTTTTTTTTTTTCCATTCTTCACACAGGAAAACTCACCTTCATTCCCTTCAAAGTCTTTGCCCCTTCAGCAAAATTAAGATCTATCATTGGTTTGCGCACGTGCGCGCACACACACACACACACAAACGCGCGCGCGCGCGCACACATGGGGGTGGAGTTTTGTGTTCCCTTACTTTACTGTTCTTTTTAAAGCATAAATACAATCTCACACTGTCAGCATCTGTCATCAGTCGTGGGCACCTGTAGATGTCCTTATTCACAGACTGGTCCCATTTTTTGCCCTGCTGTGTGGAGTTCTGCGGTGTGCACACTCCCGTGTGTGTGTGTGTGTGTGTGTGTGTGTGTGTGTGTGTCCGTTTTCCTTCCTGGGAGAGACGGAGGTTGCCATGACAACACTGCTGCCTGCCCCCCACATGTGCCCCTCAGTCTGTGCACATGGGAAGGCCCTACCCCACTGTAGGTAACTCAATGTTGGAGCGTATGTGTGACCTCGCCTTTGAAACACACAGAAAGGCTCACCCTGATGACCTCCCCGCAGCCACAGGGGAGCCCCTGCCCTGTCCCAGCTTCCTGTGCCCGCATCTGCCCGGCTACATCTTGAGATGCATACCTCTCCAGCTTGCCTTCACAATTCCTGCATTCCTAGTGATGGCACACATCGCCTTAATTTTTTTTTTTTTTTTTTTTTGAGACACAGTCTCGCTCTGTGGCCCAGGCTGAACTCACTATGGAGCCCAGGCAGGCTTTGAACTCACGGCAATCCTCCTGCCTCAGTGTTCTGAGTGCTGGGATTACAGGCATGTGCCACCACGCCCGGCTTATGTAGTGCTGGGGAATTGAACTTGGGTACTTAGCACTTGCGAGGCAGTTGTTAGGCAAGCACTTTTAACAGCTGAGCCATTCCTCCAGCCCTCCTCTTTTCTGAAATACCTCCTAGCATCCTGTTCATTTTTCCATGTTTATTTATTAGTAGTTATTCTTTTTGTGCTAGGGACTGAGCCTTGCTGACACGAAGCACCCGCTCTGGCCCTGGCGGTGTCTGCCCCCGCCCCAGCCTGTGCTCATCCTTTTTCTCTTCTGTGATTACTGCCTTTTAAATTTTCCTTAGGAAAGCTTTCTCTACCACCCAGATTTATTTTGGAATGATTTTTATATACTGTCTTAGTTACATTTCATTGCCAGGAGGGAACACCCCACATCCCTGACTAAAGAGGGGAGAGATTTAATTTAGCTCGCAGTTCCAGAAGGTCTAGGTCTATTCTTCCTCTGTGGGCAGGTGGCCACAGAGGAAGCACAGGGTGGAGGTGTAGCAGAAGGCAGGCTCCTCCTGGCACGGCAGACAGGAAGCCCAGGGAAGGAGGAGCCAGTCAGGCCAAGGCCAGAGCCTTCCTAGGAAGAAGTTGTAACAATGTTCCTCCTTCCTTCCTCTACTTAATTCAAGCTGCGGGTTGGGCCCCCCACGCCTGGGGTGGGTGCCCCTCCTTCACTTCCTGGCCCACAGGTCACTCACACATACCTGGAGGCTCTGCCCTGGGCACTTCCTGATCGCAACAAGTTGACACAAGCCCTCCAGGACAAGCCCCAGGCACCGCACCTTCCAGCCAGGCCCACCTCCAGCAGCGCAAGGCTGTGTAGCTCTCACGCTACCTCCAGATACATGAGGCTTTTGGGGGGACATTCCAGATCCCCCATCACAGACACGGACTGCGAGGTACAGATAACATTTTTTTCAAACACATATCCAGTTTCCCCAGCTTTATCTGACCAGTCTTTTTGCCACCAGTATGACATGTCCTCGTTACTACTAATATTTCGTGCCCATGTGACAGTGGGACCCGACTGCTCCCTCTAGCTTTCCTGAGGTCTACCAGTGTCGACTTTTCACCCCTACTTCTGAAAATTTCTCCTTAGTGATTCTCATACATTTTTCTCTTCCATACGAATTTCAGAATCACTTGTGAAGTTCTCTTTAAAAAAAAAAAAACATCCAGGTGGCATGCAATTACTATTGCATTGTTTTCATAATCCATTTGTGGAGAATCTGTATATTTATAAAATTGGTTTTCTGGAGGAACATGGAATGTTTCTGTACTTATTTAGGTCTTTCTTTGTGCCCCTTAGTAAAACTGTATCCTTTTTCCTGTGTAGAGCCAATGGGTTATTTTTAAGAAATTTTATGGTTTAATTATATTTTATTTTATTAATAATAATTATAGTGCTTGGGTTAAAGGTAAGCAGCTGATCTTTGCAGGCTGGTCTTCTGTTTAACAGCCACCTTGCTAAACCCTCACTAATACTGTCACATGGACCTTTTTTTTTTTTTGAGGCAGGATCATGATCTGTAGCCCAGGCTAGTCTTGAACTTACTATGAAGCCCAGGCTAGCCTTGAACTCATGGCAATCCTCTTGCCTCAGCCTCCCAAGTGGTGGAATTACAAGTATGTGCCCCTGTGCCTAGCTATTATGTGATGTTGAGGGATTGAACCCAGGGCCTGGTGCTTCCTAGGCAAGTGCTGTAATCACTGAGCTATGCCCCTAGGTCCTGACTTTTCTCAGATGTTTGGGGACATGTTATATATAGCACAAACTACGACAATTCTACTTCCCTTCTTCTAATGCTTATAGTTCGATTCTAACTCTTGTATTTGGGTGGATCAGGTTTGAGAGCCTGAGACTGACTAGGGTGGTGCGAGCTGCCAGCTTTGCCCTGTCCCCTGCTTTGGCGGAAGAGCTGCTCACGTCCCCTCATCCTTCAGGCTCCCACGGCAGACGTTCCGTGGACAACCCCTTAACTACAAAGGACCATTCTTAGCCGGTTTCCTAAGAGCTGTCGTCAGCAGTGGATATCCAGTTTAATTAAATATTTTGGAGATGCCACACGAGTTTTCCCCCTCTAACCTGTTAACACGGCAGATGAGATCTGCGGGTTTTCTCCTGTTGACCCCATCCTGCGGGAGGTGCATCGTGCTCAGCCACGGGTTTCATTTCTCAGCTCTTGTTAGATGTGGTTCATTACTTGCTGATTATCTTGGTAACTCCATATGTTATTTTCAACTCTGTGCTGGTTCACTGAGAACTTATGTAAAAATATTTTTTTCTTTTTAAAAGTCAAATAGTATTTCCAGTCTTAGTGACCCCATGGAAGCTGGCACAGAGGGGCTGTTCTGCATGTGAGTGGCACAGTGCTCGCCTGGCAGGCACAGGGCCCAGGCTGTGATCTCCTGCACTGCAAAACAAAGTAAGAAAAACAGAATGAATGCAGCTTTTTGTTGGTGGTGGTTGTTGCCTTATTTCTACTAAAACAGTCTTTTGTTTGTAGCAGGTCCAGTGACACAGGCCTATAATCCTAGCACTTTGGGAGGCCGAGGCAGGAGAGTCTCACGTTCAAGCCCAGCCTAGGTAATTTAGTGAGTTAGTGAGACCCTGCCCCAAAAACAAAAGTAAAAAATGGGCTGGGGGCATAGCTTGGTGTGAAGGCCCCAGGCTGGGTCCCCAGTGCCAGTACCTCTGCACCCCACACTCTCTCACAAAAGGACAAGGCTACATTCTTTTTTGTTTTTATTATTTATATATCATCCCTCTCCTTTCCTTTCCTCTCAGCTGCCGCCCGCCGTGACCTCTTTCCCTCTCCACAGAGTCTGTCTTCTCATTCCTTCTCTCTTTTACTTTTTTATGGTTTGGTTTTTCTCCTATTAGACACATCATATGATGCGTAGCCTTCTGTGTCTGACGCATTTTGCCAAGCAGAGTGGCCTCAAGGTGCATCCGTTTGCCTACAAATGACTCAGACTTATCTTTCTTGATGGCACAGTAATACTCCATTGTGCATATGTGCACCCCATCTTCTTTATCCCTGCATCCGTTGTTGGGCATACTGGCTTCTTCCAAGATTTGGCTGTTAGAAATTGTGCTGCTGTAAGCATGGGAGTACACGGATCCCTCTTGTATGATGACTTTAACTCTTGGGATGATACCCAGAAGAGGTACAGCTGGGTCAGATGAGATGCCTATGCTCCATTTTTTCACCACACTGCTTTCCATAGTGGCTGTGCCGGTTTACAACCCCACCAGCAATGTAGGAGGGGTCTCCTTTCTCCCCACAGCCTCCCCAACAGTTGTGTTTGAGTTCTTAATGCCAGTCATCCTGACCAGAGTCAGATGGAAACCCAGTGTTGTTTTGATTTGCATTTCTCTGATGGCTAAAGATGCTGAACACTTTTTCTTGTGTTTACTGGCCATCTGGACTTCTGAGAACTGACCATTCATTTCTGATTCAACAGGGCTGTGTACCAAGGTCTGTATCCTCAGTTGTTGTTATCATTGCGTGAACAAAACACATTTCACAAACCCAATGATGTGACCTCTTTCATACCCAGGCCCACTCTTCACTCTCTCCAGACACACAGACACACGCACACAATATGTAAACACATACATATAAAACCAGAATACACAGTGAAGATTTAAATTTTTAAAAATTCATACAGTAAAAGACATCTTGCCACTAATCTCTCTCCAAATGCAAATATTCCCCCTTTAACTTATTTTTTAAAAAATTTTTATACTGGGGACCAAGCCCAGGGTCTTGCCACTGAACTACATCCTTGGTCCATGTATTAGTTTGGGTTCTTTCAAAAGGCAGAATTTATAGAAATTCTAACAAAAAGGCTCTGAAAGACTTACAAATCTGAGGGGTCCAAGATGGCAGCCTGCACGTGCGCGAGCTGGAGTGTCCCATGGCTGCCCAGCCAGGAAGTAAATCTCCCACCGAGACTGCAGGCCAGCTGGCGAAGATCCGCTGCGGATCTCGGCTGTTCGAAGAACAGCTGCGAAGACCGGAGCCTGAAGATCAGGGACGGACAGACAGGTTCAAGTCGAGACTGGAGTGGGTCTCATGAAGATCTGCGGTGTGTAGCAAGTCGTGAACAAGTCAGCCTCCGTAACAACCATCCTTCCCTCCTTTTATGCAGTTCGAGTCCCCAGTTGGCCCGCCCACATCCAGGGTGCGTACTTCTCTCATTCGCCCGCCCACAAGTCATTCTCACTCTAATCCCAGCTGGCTCCCAACTGCCTAGACGTGGTTCCTGATTGCCTCAAGTTGACATCATCTCTCCAACGGTCACAGCCCATTTTAAAATTTTTGATTTTAAGACAAGGTCTTACCAGGTGGCTCAGCCTGGGTTTGAACATGTGACCCTCCTGCCTCAGTCTCCCAGCATGCTTGAATTATAGGTCTGGGTCACTAGAACCAGCTCCCCCTCAGTTTCAGCATATCTCAGCATATCATTGTTCTTACTTAATAACTATATCTTAACACACACTATAATTTTTGATGAGGCTTTGTACACATAAAACACACACATATGTATGAGTGCATATCCTAGGCTCATAGGGCCATGATGAACAAAACAACATATGGGTATGTCAGGCGTGAGAGAACATGCTGCAGCCCTCAAGCAAGGTAGACACCGGTGTATGAGGCTGCTGCCTGCAGGACATACTGTTTTATATTGAACCTTTTTTTTATAAGTAGGATGGGACCCTGAAGTGACAATAAAACCACAATACAGTGGTATTATATTAGTTGGCTTTCCATTACAGTGACAAAATACCTGAGGTCATCACCTTATGTGGAGGAAAGGTTTGTTCTGGCTCATGGTGTCAGAAGTTTCAGTCCATGGTCAGCTGACCCAAGACTTTTGGGCTTGTGGTGAGGCAGCTCATCATGGCTTGGGTGTGTGGCAGATGAAGTGGCTCACCTCATGGCCACCAGGAAGCAAAGAGAGATGAAAAGGAGGAGCCGGGGTGTCCATAGCCTCTTCAGGGTGTGCCCCAGTGTTACAGCTTCCTCCCACGGGGTCCCGCCTGCTAGTAGCCCACCATCACCAAGGAGTGCCACTGGCGGGAGAATCAAGCCTTCAAACCATGTTGAAGGCTTGGGGATTATTCCGGATCCAGACTATAGCAATATGGGCTGGAGGAATGGCACAGTGGTTAAAGCACTTGTCTTGCAAGCGCAAGGCCCTGAGTTTGATTCCCCAGCACCACATAAACCTGGGTGTGTTGGCACATGCGTATTATCCCAGCACTCGAGAAGCTGAGATAGGAGGATTGTCCTGAGTCCAAGGACAGACTGGGCTCTATAGCGAGTTTAGAAGCAGCCTTGGCTTCAAAGTGTGACCCTGTCTCAAAAAAAGAAAAGAAAAGAAAAGAAACAAAGTATAGCAATAATAAATATGTAAAATATATGATACAAAATACACAGAACAATACAGTGGTGCACTATCATTCCTAAGTGTTATATGTAATTACCATATGTTACACTTTTACATGACTGGCAGGACGGCAGGTGTGTTTACACCAGCCTCTGTGCCTGCACCTGAGTGATGTGTAGCTCTGTGACATTGGTCTACGGCCTTATAATCTCCAGGGACCTTTGTCATTATGTGCTTTATGATTTTATAGCACCTCGCGTGCAGAGGAGCTGTAGCTGGCTTAAAGACCCGGAAGCTGACGCAGGCTGTGTCAGGTGCTGTGAGTGTCCCTCCAGCTCCCACCAGCGCTCACCTCTCCTCTGAAACTTGCCTCCTCAGATGCACCTGCTACTTCTTGTCCCGTGGTGACGTAAGCCCCGTGATGGGCAGGCAGGACACCATGATGGTGTCTGCAGCTCAGCCTCCTCAGCCCTCAGCTGGGATGTCTGCTGTGCGCTTTGCTCAGTGACGATCCTCCAGGCCCACAGGGGTCACTGTCCTTGTGGCAGTGGTCCTGCGGCGGCCTCCTGTCCTTCAGGGACTCCTGTCCCGCTTGATCCTCTCTTGGTGTCCTGGGACCATAAATCACATACACGACTTGTCTGTGAATCCTCGCCCCAGGATCCACTTCTGGGCAGATCTGCAAACTATGACACACATTTCCCATCAGGCCACATGTAGGACATAATGGCTGGTGCTCGGGAAGCACTCACCGTGTGCCAGACACCTGGCTAAGCACGTCACGTGGCTCTCACTGTGACTGTCTGGACACTACTGTCACCTCCAGTGCACAGCTGAGCTTTTTAAATTTTTTTGTTTCATTTTAAAATCTACATACCCCATCATTTTCTCCCCTCCATATGCCCTTGTCCCCTCTGCAGCCTATCACATTACTTCATTTTTTTTTTTTTTTTTGAGAGAGAGTGAGTTGCTTTTTAGGCCAGGCAGGTCCTGAACTCACTATGTAGCCCAGGCTGGTCTTCAACTCTCTGCAATTCTCCTGCCTCAGCCTCCCAAGTGCTGGGGTTACAGGTGTGCACCACTATACCCAGTGTATGTGGTGCTGGGGATTCAAACTCAGGGCTGTGGGCCTGCTAGGGAAGGGCTTTAGCTGATGAGCTCTACCTCCAAACCTCTTTTATTATGGCCTGGTTCTCTCACATTAGGGAAACTCTACAATATTTGACCTGTGTCTGATTCATTTTGCTATGCATAATGGTCTCAGGTGCAACTATTTCCTACACATGACTCAATTTTGTCTTCATGGCAGAGTAACACTCCATTGTGTATATACACATGTACACACACATATACACCACATCTTTGCACACTCCCTGGTTGGTGGACATACTTGCTTCTTCTGAGATTTGGCTGTTATAAATTGCTACAGCTTGAAATTTCAAGACTTAGTGAGATTAAGCAATGTGGCTGGTTGTGGTGGCAGGTGCCTACCATCCCAGCACTGTGGGAGGCTGAGGCAGGAGAACCCCGAAGTTCAAGCCTGGCCAGAGCATTTAAGCCATGTGGTAAGACCGTCCCAAGACCAAAAAAAAAAAAAAGAAAAAAAAGGGCTGGTGATGTAGCTCAGGGTGCAGTAGAAGGCATTACGTATTTTGTCTAAGATCACACAGCTAATGGGTCATGAGGGATTTGAACCAGGACCATCAGGCTTGAACGTGCATAGCTTTAATCATCCCATGTCTGTGACACAGCGTGTCAAGTTTCTTCAGGTATCTCGGCTATGTTTAATAGGCTTTCGAGAGCCTTTTGTTGATCAACGAGCTAACCGGATGTTCTGTCATCCAGCGACAATCATTGTTTCGTCATGCGGTGCCCTGCTGAAATCGAGCCCAGCGCGAGGAGCTCTGCTTTCTCCACCATGTCAAGAAGCACTGCACGGATCTTCCAGAACTGAAGGCTGCTTCTGCAGCTCCCGCTGCTCCTGCTGACTGAAGTCAAAACGAGTCACTCAGCTTCAATTTATTGTATGATAAACCGGCCCCGTGTCGCAGGCCTGCCGTCTCAGCACTCTGGGAGGCTGAGTCAGGAGGATTACAAGTTTGAGCCCAGCCTGGGCAACTTAGTGGGACCTTGTCTCAAAATCAAAAAAGAAATATAAAGGGCTGGGATCTCGTAGGTCAGTGTGAAGGCCCTGGATTCCACACCCAGGGCGAGAGAGAGTGAGAGAGAGAGAGAGAGAGAGAGAGAGAGAGAGACACACACACTAAGGGTTCCCCTTCCAGCACAGTAACCAGCTGGCTGGACTGCAGTAGGATCTGGTTCTCAGCCCAGCTGATTTGTTTCTGGTTTTGAAGGCATGCCCCGGGGCTCTGGGTGACCCTTATTTGAACTGAAACAGTCTTCTAACATCTGGCCTTTTTGAGTTTTCCCTTTGTTACCAGGCAAAACATTAGGCTTGCTTCTGACCTCCACAGTCGGTCTTCAAAAGGAGCAGAACATATGTTTCGTGGATCGTCAACAGTGGTAGAAAACTGCTTCCCAAGTTAGGTCAGGGCCGTGGCGACATTTGTGTTTTGATAGAGGACTTGGCCAGAAACAACAGGGCCGATGGGCGGCTGAGAAGTTAAGGAGTGCAAGCCATCATTTCAGGGGAAAGCAGAAAAAAAAAGAAAAAAAACAATTCTGAGGGTAGCCGGGGTTACACTGCAGACTCCTCTACACTATGGGAGACACACTCTTCCAGCTGGGGTTAAACTGTTTTGGAGATATTAGTTAGCTGGCTCACTTCCCCAGGATTTGAAATTACTCTGTAAAGTTTTGGAAGGCATTTTAACTTTATAAGGCAGTATATTGTAAATTAATTTTCAGAATCTCCCTGAGTCAACTTGAAATAAAAACAAACCACATTCTCAGGCTAGAGACTCTAATTTTAGTCTAATGTTTTGAAAAAACGGGACAGGCCCGCAGGAATCCCAGTACTCTGGGAGGCAGAGGCAGGAGGATCGCAAAGTCAAGACCAGCCTTGGCAACTTTGAGACTTGGTGAGACTCTGTCTTAAAACTAAAAAAAGTAACAATAATAAAAATAGGTTGGGGATACAGCTCAATGTGAAGGCTCGATTCCCAGTATCACAACAATAAATAAATCATAAATAAATAGGTGTCTGAATTTAGGAGAACATTTAAAGTTGTATATCCGGGAAGACTAATTCTATTCTTTGCGTTCACTGAGATCTGGCCAAGGACGTGACTAAGTCTCTCTCAGCAGCCTCAGCCATAGGTAGCTTGAATATAATATTTTCCAGGTAACATGATGTTGGTCAATGCTTGACACTGACTTTCTGGGAAAGAGCAGTCCGAATCATCAGCACTTGTCAGTTCCAGTGGTGTAAATATTCTGAGACATCAACCAGCTAGCAAAATCCTTGAAAGCTTCCCAGTGCCCTTGCATGAACTCCTAAGGGGCAACTCAGGGACCATGCTGCGGTGACTCAGGCCAACAGTGCCAGTGGAAGGCTGGGGACACTGGCGTGGTGCTCTGTGCCACCCTGTGACAGATCTTAGATGTTCCGAGGACGGCTCGGAGCAGACCCCGGCAGAGGGGCACTGGCAGATCTGGTGTGTACTCACGGCGTCCGTCTGTTTTCTGTTTCAGAGTGCCTGCAAGCAAGTGATTTATAAAGGGGAGAGGTTTATGTGGATTTATACTGTTTTATTTTTTAATTTATTTTTTATTTTTCAGTTTGTTGTATACGCAATGCCACTGGTCCATGGGCCCAGCCAGCCTCTGCCTTATAATTTTCTTTTCTTTCCTTTTTTTTTTTTTTAGACAGGGTTTTGCTAAGTCCCTAAGTTGCCCAGGCTGGGCTCAAACTCAAGATCCTCCTGCCTTGGCCTCTCGCAGTGCTGGAAAGACAGGTGGGGACCCTACACCTAACTTGGCTTATAGTTCCTGAGCGTGGTACCAGGATGCGCTCGGCCCCTGGAGAAGGCCTCCCAGTACTCTGCATGCATGTGTGCGGAAGGGAGGTGAGGATATGGGCCGGTGCCTGGCCTGTCATCACTGGGCGAAGGGCGCTAATCTGCCCACGGGGTCCCCTCCCTGTGACATATATACCTCCTACTGGGCCCACCTCCAAACTCGGTCACACTGAGGACTAAGATTCTAACTCATGAGTTTTGAGGTGGGGGTGGGAGACTTGTTATGCGCTGGCACCCAAAACCTCAGGTTCCCTTGAGAAATTAAACAGCCCTGGGAGAATTCGGTTTAAAGTATGCTCTTCAACCGTCCAGTCGGGTCGCTGAGGACAGGCCCCCAGGCATTTAGAGGCAAGGGCCCCACAGAGCTCCGCTGCTGGGGTTTAGACTGCTGTGTTCAGTAAAGCTGACCGCAGAGCAGAATAAGCAGCTGGGGTTGGCCTGGGCCCCGCCCTTCGGGATGGATATGCTCTGGGGTTACACTGGCAAAGCCACAGCCTTTGAGGGAGCCTGGGGTACCCTCATTACCCAGCACTCAAGGATGCCGCCTATTGCTTTTCATCTTAAAATAGAGAGCTCTTTCCCAAGGAATGAACTTTTCCTGCGCATGTGTCTTGACAGCAGTCCCGCTGCTGCCGACAGTGCTGTTTTCTCTCTTAATGAGTGTGTTTTTTCTCTGTCCCTGCATATCTCCTCGGGCGATGAGAGACGACAGCAAACTTAGCTATCACTGCAGAGAGCAAAAGAAGTCTCAAGTGAGGCCTGTGACTGAACTGGACTCGGCCCTTGGCAACAGCCAGTCGGCATGTGCGCAGTGGGCGAGCCAGGCCCTCTGCTGCTGCCAAGAGCCACCCCAGGGTTTCATCTCTGGCCACACAGTGGGGCAGAATGAGACGGGCACGGTGACACATGCCTGTCATCCCAACACTCTGGGAGGCTGCAGCAGAAGGATTGCAAGTCAGAGTCCCACCTGGGGAAATGAATGAGCCCCTGTCTCAAAATAAATAAATAAATAAATAAATAAATAAATAAATAAATAAGGTCTAGGGATGTAGCTCAGTGCCAAGATTCTGGGTTCATTCCCTGGTATTGAAAAAATCAAGTTGCAATATTGACAATTTATCTTTCGGTCAACTTTCTACCAAAGATCGATTCCTCTTGTAACACTTCTTGTCTGGTTCTTCCTGTGTACCAGAAGCTTTCCTGGATGACAAAGGAGACCCTGTGTGGCCAAGGTCTTCTGTATCTAACAGGTAAGTTAGTAAATGAAACACCCAGGAAATGGCCACAGGAGGGTGGCCTCTGAGAGGGAGTTACGGCAAAGCTGTCTCCCCAAACTCTGGCCCGTGACCCACCACTTGGCAAGCTAAGGGAAGCCAGAGGACACTGGAAGCAGGTGATCAACTGGGAAGGGCAGCCTTTCGGTATGGACAGCAGCGTGCAGAAACCTGGAGCTGGACCCCTGGGAGACCTTTGGGGGAAGATGGCCACTGGGTACTGGCCGGCATTAAATCATCCTAGTAAGAACAGCTGCTGGACTGTGAGGTGGTGGAGAGGTGACACCTCAGCCAGAGAGTATCTTGGCCCAAGGGGACTTGAGTGTATAGAACTGAAGACCTCACTAGCCACTTATTTGCATATACGAATATGCATGAAGACTTGGGTGGGAGGTGCAAATGAGTAAGGAAGATGTCTAAACTGGGGTACCGAGGGAAAGAGAGACAGTGCAAAGAAAAGCCAGAAGGTGGGAAGGTTAAACAGTGGAAGGGAGACAGGAGTCAGTGGGAGCCAAATTCTAGAGCAGTGGTCCCCGGACTTTTTGACACTAGGGGCTGGTTTACTTGAAGACCACTCTTGCAAGGACCAGGCTGAGACCCGCAGAGGGGTTGAGGGTAGGGCATGAGCGTGGCTAACCTGTTCTGCAGTAGGCTGTGGGAGGATAGCTTGGAAGCAGCAGGAGGGGAGCTGGACTGTGGCTCTGCCCCGTCAATCAGCAGCAGCGTTAGAAGCTGATAGGAGCATGCTGACAGGAGGTGGAGCTCTGCGAAAGGCTCGCCCCTGCTTGCTCCTCTCCCAACCCCCGTGGCTGAGTTCTTTCAAGGCTATGGATTCCTACATGTCCACAGCCTGGGGAACTGGTGACCTCTATGCTGGAGGACCCATGGAAGGTTGATATTAATATCTTGCCTGAGTTACTCTCTCGTTGCTGTGACTCAATACCTGACATCCACAACTTAGGGAAAAAAGAATTATAGCTTACAGTTTCAGAAGGTCACAGTCCCTTCACAGGTGGGTGGCTGGAAAATGGTGGAATTACATGGTGGGCCTGTAGCTAGAGCTGGAGCTGGAGTTCCCGGGGCAGACATCCTTACAGCATGGTGGAAGAGAGAGAGACTGGGAATAAGGGTAGAACCAGCACACACACACACACACACACACACACACACACACACACCCCTCCAGGTCAAGCCCCAAGCAACCACCCCCTTCCAGCCAGGCCCCGCCTCCCAACCCTACACAGTATCCGTAGGAACATGAGGCTTTTGGGGGACACACCAGATCCAATCCACCACACATCTCCACAGCCCTCTTCCAAAGGAGCTATTAAGGCGGATGGTTGGAACCTGGGCTACAGAGCAAGAAAAAAAAATCCAGGAACACACCTGTCATCACCTGAATTTTTTTTTTTTTTTGTGCTCACTTGGGCTCTGACCTAGACCCCTGAGGAGTGCAGCTGGAGGGCCGGGGTATGCCTGTGTTTGAAACTTGCTTGTGTTTCAAACGCAGGCCTCTTTCCAGACCTCCTCAGAGTCAAAGGACGCACGTGCAGCTGGGGAGAAGGCCTTGCCTCTGAGTGGGCCGCTCCGTCTGCCGTCACCGTCCTGAGTCACCTTCCTGTCGCTGAGACACCGCACCTGACACCCACAGCTTAAAGGAGGAAAGGTTTATTGTAGCTCACAGTTTCAGAGGTCTCGGTCCATATGTGGACCGCTGGCTCCAAGGCAAAGACAAACTGCAGCGCCGTGGGAAGGGCGTCTAGCGGCTCGCCCATGGCGACCCGGAAGCAGAGATGGCATCTGTCTTCCCAGGTCCTACCCCAGCGGTCCATCCCTCCAGCAGGATCTCCTCTCCTCATAGCACAGCGCCAGCAGGATCCAGCCCCCCCACCTCAAAGCGCGCATGCACACACACACACACACACACTTACACACATGCACATGTACCTCACAGCTCACACACATGCACACACACACACCTCACGGTGCCGGCGGGATCCAGTCCACACACATATTCTGGATGTAAGCTTTCCCATTCACTGTCAAGCAACGCTGTCACCTGTCACCGTGTATTTAGGGACCAAGACAGGAGGCCGCCCTTTCACCCCTGGCCTGCTGACCACCTGACACAAAATGAGCCCGTGCCCCTGACCTGCCTTTTGAGTTGACCTCTCCGTGGGAAGGCCTGGGCCCCCCTGCGCCTCCCCTGCTGAACTGGAGCCTCAGTCTCCGGGCAGGGTGGCCCTCTGGTGGCCGACCTCCGTGTGTTCTGGGGAAGAGCAGGCTGTGGCTGGCGCACCCTAGAATGTGCTTCTATTACAGAGTCCTAGAGTGGAGGGGACCCCAAAAATGAAGTGACCAAACCAGGGGGAGCTTAAACACAAGAAATTTATTTCTCAAAGCCTGGAGATCAGGGCATCAGAAAGGCTGGTCTCTCTGTGGCTAACGAGTGGCCTGCACCCCTCGCCTGTGTCTACATGTATGGGGTCTCCCATGGCTCTGTCCTGATCTCTTCTTACAGGGATGCCAGTCATACGAGGCCACGCCCCAATAACATCATTTACCCTGGTATCTCCTTGAAGGCCTGATGGCTAGATGGAGTCACACTCTGAGCAAACTGGGACTCCAATGTGTTTGTTTTGGGGGAGGGGGGATACAATTCTGCCCATACCAAGGAGTCCTTTAGGAATTCTTTAACTCAAGTCCTCTTTATTAAAAAAAAAACTTTTTTGTGGTGAGGATTGAGCACAGGGCCTTTGCACTGTACTGCACCTGCAGCCTGTTTTTTATTTTTGATGGCGAGGCAGAGCCTTGCTAAGGCGCTAGGCTGCACAGGCTGGCCAGGCATCTGCACTCCTGTCTCAGCCTCCCGGAGTGCTGGGATTGCAGGCCTGGCTGCAGACCTGTCGTTTCTACCCGCGGGTAAGGCTTGTTCAAGTCCGCTGGCCTGCAGCGGGGAGACCCACACAGGGAGGCCGGCAGGTTTGGGGACCCTGGGGGCACTCTTCCCCACGCGCAGATTGTGTCTAGGCGTCCACCCAGCGAGGGGTGGCAGGCACGTTTCCTTAGGGCACTGTGCCATGGTCACCGGTGCCATCCTGTGGCCACATCACCGCCCGACAGCCACCCTCCTGTGCTCACATGGCAGAGGCCTTGCGTGTGTGGTAGGGACGCCAGCACCACATCCATCCACGGCAGCTGTGGCACCGACCCCCTCCTCCCAAATGGCCCCCTCCTCCCCGCTCCAGCTGCCCTCTGTCCCCTCTGGAGCAGGGCAATGGAAATGCTAAAAATTCTAGAGGGACCCGGGCATGGTAGCACAGGCCTACAATCCCAGCACTCTGGGAGGCTAAGGAAGGAGGATCGCCCCGTTTGAGTCTATCTTGGGTAATTAGCAGACCGAGGAGGTAGCTCAGTGCAAACACCCTGGATTAAATCCTCACAAAAGCAAATAGACAAAAAACTAAAAACTAGTACGTCTATACATTTTAGGAAAGGTGTTAAGTTTCAAAAAAAAAAAAAACCCTCTAGGTGAAGAAGAGAGCTATCAAAATATTATGCTGCAGCCATTGAAGCCACACCCCACCGTCCTCTGCTCTGAAGGTCACTGGTTTGGGTCTGAAGCCCCTCCAAGCATGTGACCACGCCCTACCCTGGAACCAAACAGCCAGCAGCGGGCATTCCTGAAGCCACTCACCTGCTCTACCCCCAGACCCCTGCCTGGGGAGGCGCAGCCCCGTCAGCTGCATGCTGGCCCGCCCCACCTCTTCACATCCTTGCCCTTGACCTTAGGAACCCTCCAGTTCTGTTCCACCACAGACCTTGGGGGTCACCAGCCCTGATGGAGCTGGGGAGTGGTCAGTCTGCCCAGGAGGAGCCACACCCACATTTGCTTGTTTATTTTTGCAGTACTGGGCCTCGCCCGCAGGGCCTTCACACCTGGTTACGTCTCCATCCAGTTCACTCTTTGTGATCTTGAGACAGAGTTTCACTAAGTTGCTAAGTTGCCCAGGCTGGGTTCGAATTTGCCTTGCTCCCGCCTCAGCCTCCCACAGTGCCAGGGTGAAAGGCGTGCATCCCACCAGTCCCAGCTACCGCACCCATCTCTTGAAACAGCAGTTTCTGGGACAGGCTTGTGCCTAGTGGGATGACTCTGTGGAGCCAGGCGAGTTGGTTCCCCACCCCAGCAGAGCTGAGCGGCACACCTCGCTGGGCAGAGCGTTTCTGAGGTTCTCCGGTGAGCGCCGATGTGGTTTTATTTTCTGCTCCCGCCTGGGAGCTTGTATTTCAGCTTTCTCCACCTCATGGTCAGTCACTCTATGTCTCTGTCTGTTCAGCTTTGTGGAACTTTAAAAAATTCTTTGCTGCCAGGTTTTTGGTTTTTTGTTTTGTTTTGTTTTTTGACATGGTCTTTCTCTGTAGCCCAGGCTGGTCCTGAACTCCCTATGGAGCCCAGGGTGGCCTTGGATTCCTCGCAATCCTGCCTCAGCCCCCTCCCCAAGTGCTGGGATTACAGGCGTGCACCAGCAAGCCCAGCTTATGTGGTGCTAGAGAATCGAGCTCTGGTACTCAGTGCTTGCTAGGTAAGCGCTTTTTAACCACTGAGCTATTCCTCCAGCCCAGGAAACTACTTTTACATGGCTTCTGGGAAGGAAACGGACAATGGCCACACCATGGCACCTTGCAGGGCCTTCCGTGGCTCCACGGCAAAGGCACTGTCTACAGGCTGGGGGCTTGGCTCAGTAGTTAAGGTGCTTGCCTAGCAAGCACAAGGCCTGGGTTCAATTCCCCAGCACCGCATAAACTGGCAGTGGTGGCCCAGGCCTGTAATCCCAGCACTGGGGAGGCTGAGACAGGCGGACTGCTGTGAACTTGAGTCCAGTTTGGGGTACACAGTGACCCCAGGACCATCCTGGACTGTAGAGCAAGACCTTGGCTCAAAAACCAACAAAAGCCGTTTGAATATTTTTCCTCTAGCTTGACAACTATGAGCTTAATTTGTAGCAAAACTACATACAATTCATACAGCTGGCAACTCTCCCCTTATTTTTAAGAAATCATCTCTCTCGGAAAAGATTTTTAAACCTGGAGCTGGGCCATTATTTGTATTCAGGAGTGTTCACACGGTACCGACTTCTTTTAGCATCACAATTTGTCGAGCCTGTTACACCTGTCTGCCCCTTGGCTGCCTGCCGGGCAGGGGGGAGCCCGGACCCTGCGAGGGGGGCTCAGCGCAGCGCTGCGACAGCCGAGGGAAGGAATCCGCTTCGCTACCGGGACACACGCGCCACCCTCCCCCGTGGCCCTCACGATTCCGCGGGGGGCCCGTGGAAGGAGCACCCGCCCCTGTGGCCCCGGGCCCCCGCGCAAGCCGAAGGCAACGGGCCGCACCCTCGCGGGCCAACACCCCGCCGCCCGCGTCCCCCCACGCCGCTGATCCGCTCACAAAGGCCGGGGCGCTCCCTTTGTTCCGCGGCTGCTGACCGGCTCTGGAACGTCCCAGGGCGCGCGCCGGGGGCGCCGTGGTCTATATAGGACCCCGCCGCGCGGGCGCCGGGAGCCATGTACCGCCGCAGCTACGTGTTCCAGGCCCGCCAGGAGAAGTACGAGCGCGCCGACGAGGCGCCGGGGCCCGAGCGGCCGGCCGAGGAGGGCCGCGCCGGGGCGCCCGGCCTGGCGGCGCTGCGGGGGCTGGGCGAGCGCGTGGCCGCCCACGTCCAGCGGGCCCGCGCGCTCGAGCAGCGCCACGCGGGGCTGCGGCGGCAGCTGGACGCCTTCCAGCGGCTGGGCGAGCTGGCCGGGCCGGAGGACGCGCTGGCCCGCCACCTGGAGAGCCACCGGCAGCGCGCGCGGGACCTGGCGGCGGAGCGCGCTCGGCTGGAGCGCCGGGGCGCCGAGGCGCAGCGCGCGCTCGATGAGTTCCGCAGCAAGTGAGGCGGGCGGCGAGGACGCGGGAGAGGGCAGGCGGGGCGGCTTTTCCTCTGGGGTCCCGCACTTGGGGAGGCTGAGGCAGGAGTGTCAGCTGCGCTGCTTAGCCAGATCTTGTCTCAAAATATTAATAATATTAATAATAATAATAAAAGGGCTTGAGATGCAGCTCAGTGCGGACGCGCTGGGCGCAGACCCCATTTCTGCGCACAACAGAAACGCTGGCGAATCCATTACTTTTTAAGGCATTTAAAAAAAATGGTAACTCTAGCTTCCATTGTTTGACTCTTCAAACTATGTGAGAAATGGAGTCGCTTGCTTTAGGTGCTTTTAAAATTTAGGCGTAATTTAAAATACAAAGTGCAGACTTCAAGCTCTCAGTTCAGAATTACCCGTTTAAAAGTAATTTCCGACTCAGAGCCACACGCTAGGGCAGCGGCCACGTGTGGCCTCCTGGAGTGAGGCGTAAAACTTGTGTGAGGACACTGAGCTCCCTGCTCATGGATCTTGGACCCGGCGCGTGTGCCGGTGCCGCTGTCCCCGAGGGCAGGACTCTGAGTTCTGAGGACATGGCAGAACTGCTGGTGGCCGTGCCACCCCGCACTGACCACACGGCTTGGGTGTGCCAGGGCGCAGAAGGCTCTGCTTTGAGGGTTGGGCTTGGTGTTAATTAGGACCGGCTTGATCGCAAGTTACGTCAACTCCAAATGACATCGGCTTACCTCACACCCACAGGGTTCACTACCACTAACAAGTGTTTATAAGGGGCGTGGGAGGGTTGCAACTCTGGGCTCTGGAAGGGGGTGCGTGGGACATCCTCAGCCTTGCAAAGGAAGGGGAGTCTGGCATGTGCCACCCCATGGGTGGTCCTTGAGGGTTATGCCCCCAAATAAGCCAGTCACAGGTAGACACTTGCATGAAGTTGTTAGGACAGTCAGTTCATAGAGACCGGAAGTAGAATTCTGGTTAGCAGGGGCAATGGGGCAGGGGGGTTTAGTGGCCGCAGTTTTAAGTTTTGCAGGATGGGCAGAGCTCTGGAGGTGAGTGGGGTGGTGGTTGGGATTGGACATACTTAGTGCCACTGATCCATGCACTTCAAAGAGTTAAGATGGTAAAGTTGGTGAGTATTTTACCACCAAACCAAACCATGTGACACTGGCTTACGCAAGATGGAAGTTTGTTTCTCTCTGGGTAGTCTGGGAGAGCTGTTAAATACGGCATGCCAGAGGATTTGGGACCCAGAAGGCTCTGCATGGCACCCCTGTCCCAGGCTGCAGAACAGACGAAGGGATGCTGATGGAGAGGCACAGGATCCCTTGCTTACATGCCTCTATTTCCATGCTGTTGGCTAGAAATTAGTCACCTGGCTGCACTGGCCCCAAGGACAGCTGGGAAATGTGTTTGCCCTTCTGGGCAGCTGGGAGTCGGCCAAACATCAAGGGCTCTACCTCCCAGAAGAAGGTGAGAATGGATATTGGAGGTCAGGTCACTCGGGGAGGGATCATCACCCTTCAGGGGTAAAGTCTCCCTCTGACCTGAATGATTTCTAAGCTCTCTGCTTTCTGGATACCGGTAGATGTCTGGAAAGAGACTGAATAGGAAAAAAAAGTCCACCAGCTCCTGTTGTCTGTCACCTTATTAGTTCTGTGCCTACTGATACAGGGGGCTTCCTAGCTCATCCCGGGCAGCGGACAGTGTTATAAGGTGGCGGGTTTTCCGTCAGACACGAAAGCCTGTGTCTTGATTCAAGCCCTCTCTTGACTGCAGCCCTCAGGGACAGAGCCTGGGACTGGGAAGTGAGGGCAAGTCACTTGTCTGGAGGGTGACTCCAGGAGTACTGGTAGGGAGTGAGGAGGCTGACGGGGCCGGCAGCCATTAGGTTGTGTTATCTGGGGAGTTACCATCCTGGGCGCGTGGAGCACCACCTGCTGGTGCCCAATGTACCTCAGTTATATCTAGTGAGCAGAGAGAGCTGGGTATTTATAGTTGGGTCCTGTTGAGCAGCTCTAGGAATTCAGGACTTCACCCTGCGCTACATCCCCAGCCCGTTTTTATTTTCTGTTTTGATACAGAGTCTCATTAAGTTGCTAAGTTACCCAGGCTGGACTTGCGATCCTTCTGCCTCAGCCTGCCAGAGTGTGGGGATTATAGATGTGTGCCACTGTGCCTGGCTAGAGCTGGAGTATTCATGTACCAGTTGCCCTGTCAGAGTTGAGGACTGTTCCCTGGGTCAGTGGCTCTGGCACTCTCAGCCTGCTGTGCCAGCCGGCCAGGTGGACGTCTGCCTGAGGGCTGGGGCAGGGAGTTAGCGGGGGAAAGTTGGGCTACCAGGTGAGTGTCATCTGTCCCACTTATCTTTTCCAGGTGGCCCATGCACTGTGCAATAGTTGGCACTCTGCACGTGTGTGAGGGCATGAACAGGACTGGGAGACAGCCGCAAGGACATGCGAAGTCACCTACTTCTCTAAAACTAAAATTAGCCAGGCCGGGTGGCGCAGGCTTGCAACCCCAGCGCTCTGGGGAGGATGAGGCAGGAAGACTGTAAGTTCGAGTCCAGCCTGGGCGATTTAGTGACTTAGTGAGACCCCGTTTCCAAAACAAAAATCGAAAATGGGCTGGGAGGGGCTGGAGGAACAGCACAGCCTTTAAAGCACTGAGTTTGATTCCCTAGCACCACATAAAGCTGGGCATGATGGTGCATGCCTGTAATCCCAGCATTTGGGAGGCTGAGACAGGACTGTCCTGAGCCCAGGCCTGGCCTGGGCTACACAGTGAGTTCAGGACCAGCCTGGGCTACAGAGCAAGACCCGCTGAAAAAAGGAAAAGAAATGGTCAGTTGAACATAGCTCTCTGGGAAGGCCCTGGGCGTAATCCTTACTACTGGAAAAAAAATTATTTCTCCTGAATGGCATGGTGGCACGTGCTGGGAGGCTGAGGCAGGAGGATTGTCTCCCTCCCTCCCTCCCTTCCTGTCTTTTTTTGAGACAGGGTCTCCCTGTATAGCCCAGGCTGGCCTTGGACTCAGGACAATCCACCTGCCTCAGCCTCCCGAGTGCTGGGATTACAGGTGTGCGGCACCACGCCCAGCTTTATGTGGTGCTGGGGAATCGAACTCAGGGCCTTGCCAAGGGCTTTAACCACTGTGCCATCCCTCCAGCCCGAGGCAGGCATATTGTCAGTTGAAGCCTAGCCTGGGCAATTCAGCAGTTCAGGAAAACCCTACCTCAAAATAAGGACAGAAAATGGCTGGTAGTGTAGCTCAGCGCTGCAGGCCTGGGCCCAGCCCCGGGAGCGTCATGGATGCCACCAACCCTTGCTTGTGTCCCTCGCAGGTATGAAAATGAGTGCGAGTGCCAGCTGGTGCTTAAGGACATGCTCGAGCGGCTTAACAAGGTGAGTCGGGCCCGATCTCGGCGGCTTTCCGCGCACGCCCCAGGGGTTGTTCACGGGCACCCAAGTGTTCCTTTTGCTGACCGCCGCCTCCCGACTTCTTGACTTCAGCGGAGTTTCCGTGCGTGGGCTCATACACTCACACTTTAGTCACCTGATGCTCACGAGAGCCTCACAGACCACGAAGCTTGCCTGTTACGCTTCTACCTTCACACAGTGAAATACCCGAGGCCAGGTCATTTGTAAAGAAAAGAGGTTTGTGTACCTGACAGGCTTGGAGACGGAGGGTCTGCGTCCGGCACGGGCTTCTGGCTGGTGGTGGCTGGCATCTTGCTGGGTAGAGGGGAAAGGAGAGACTGGCGGAACAGGAAGTCAGGGCCAGGGGCGGGGCCAGTGATGGCTTCCGGCTAGACCCCACCTGAGAAAGTTCCACTTCCTCTTCACTTCTCGGTTGCCACACTGGGGGCCCAGCGGGGACAGAGTCCTGTCCAAACCCGAGCACTAGGCCTCCAAAATGTGCCTGCATTCCAGGGCCGCTTGCTGTTTCACGATTCAGATCCGCTGATCCCAAATAACAAATCAAGGAAGGAACGCGATTTGGGGCATTTTAGTTGGACAAAACGATTCTATTCTGTTGGCCAAGGGCCTTGAAATTGCTCTTCCACAGGAAAAGACTCAAGAGGTGATGGGAAGAATTTTCTGCGTCCTTTTTTTTTTTTTTTTTTTTTGAGACAGGGTCTCTCTCTGTAGCCCAGGCTGGTCCCGAACTCACTATGGAGCCCAGACTAGCCTTGACTTGGCAATCCTTCTGCCTCAGCCTCCAGAGTGCTAAGATTACAGACATGAGCCACCACGCCCAGTTTATGTGGTGCTGGGAAATGGAACTTGGGTACTTAACGCTTAGCTAGGCAAATGCTTTAACCGCTAAGCCATTCCTCCAGCCCCTGTGTCCTCTGGTTTTTTTCATGAAAAGTGGTTCTGTGCTAGGCAGCGGAAAGGACCAGGGATTCTGGATTCTTTCTGGAATTCTTGCAGGCCTTCCGTGGAGTGTTCCCTTGCTGGGCCACTTTCCTTCTTCTGGCCTCTCATCTCAAACCTGACTGACTGGATTTTCTTCTGTGTGTGTATGGTACTGGGGACTGATCTCAGGGCCTCTGCACTTTGCACTGAGCTACATGCCCACGCCTTTTTGTAGTTTTTGATTTTGAGACAGGGTCTCCCTAAGTCATTAAGATTTTTGGGCTAGGCTCAGCCTCCCCTAGTGCTGGCATTACGGGCCTATGCCACTGGGCCTGGCTTGGATTTTCTGCTGTAGTTGGAAGAAATTTGATACCCAAGTCAAAACGAGCAGGAAAAGTAAACATCTTGAATCAATTCAGGACACTGAGGCAGCCACGGTGGTAAGGCTAAGGACAGTGAGGAAGGAGGGCCTCCAGCATGACGGTGTTGGGGGGGGGAATTCATGGCAGGGGGTCGGTCCCTATAACACATTGTTAAAGGTTAAACAAGCACTATGTGTTTTGATCATACCGCATGGACCCTCCTTGCCTTGTGGTCTGCTTCTGGGGTTCTCAGATAACCCTGCCCCTCAGAAGTTGGCCAAATGTGGAACCCTCTCTCTCCTTCTTTGTCCACTGAGGTCCTTGGAGAAGGACCAGGCTGGGATGGCAGAGCAGGTCACATCTGTCCCTGTCAGGTCAGCGACTTTGCCTGACAAGCCTTTGGGGGTCAACCCTTAGCTGAGCCCCGGGGTCCATTTCCTGTGTACTTTCAGCGAAACACACGCGTTCGCACCTGCAAGGTTTGGTAGCAAGCTTGGACGCCCTGGGGTCCGGGCCTGTCTAGGGGCTTGACTCTCCAGGGCCTCTGACAGCCAGAGAGGCAAAACCACCCTTCTGTGCCAGTTGAAGGGAAAACAATGTCCTCATCACACTATTGAGAGTTCCACACTTTCCAAGCCTCTTGAGGTAGCCAGACTTCAGGGGAACTCTTATTCTGCCCTGGCCAACTGTGTGGGTTCATTGTTGCTCAATGCAGATGGGGGTCCCCAATAGTGCCCGAGTTTGCTTATCTTGAGGAAACTGAAAGGAGCTGACTTGGTCCTTGTTCCTTTAAAATCCCAGAATTTTAAGTCAGGCCAGGTGACTCAGGTCTACAATCCCAGTATGTCCCCTTTCCCTCTCCATGCCTGGAGCTGTGACAATTTTTTTCTTTTCTTTTCTTTCCTTTCTTTTTTTGAGACAGGGTTTTGATCTGTAGTCCAGGCTGGTTCTGAGCTCACTGTGTGGCCCAGGTTCCTGCCTCAGCCTCCTGAGAGCTGAGATGACACGAGTGTACCGCCACACCTGGTTTATGTGGTGCTGGGGAATCAAACTCAGGGCCTGGTGCTTGCTCAGCAAGCGTTGCACCTGCTGTACTATTCACTCCAGCTCCAGGACGTTTGCGTTTCTAAGCGGGTACCAGGTGGTGAGTGCAGGCACCACTCAGAACTGCTGGCCTAGCTCTAGGGCTGGCTTGCTTTCTCAAATCAGTCTGTTATCAGAGTCTGCATGTGGAAAAATCTAGATGCTTCTGCTGGTGAACCTCTTAAACATTCAGCTGCCAGCATCCCACACATAATAGAAACGCCAGTGTCTACACATTTCTGAATCCAGGGCGCACAAAGGAAAACACTTCCCAACGCACTCTTTGCCACATGTCACCGCGGGCACATTCCAGGGCACTCACCCACCTTCAGGCGGGGCCTCTGTCAGGTGATGACTTTCAAAGCTGCGGCGCACTGGGCTTGCAGAAGCATCTGGTTGGTTCCCATTTGAAGGACAAGTGTTGACCGCTGACAGACCTTTTCTTTTTTTAAATCAATCTGATCTGTTTTAAACAGTTTATTTTTTGTTGTTGCTGTTATTGGGTATAGGCCTCAAAGCCTTCACACTGAGCTACATCCCCTAGCCTTTTTCTTTTCTTTTCTTTTCTTTTTTTTTTTTTGATTTTGAGACAGGGGTCTCACTAAATTGTCCTGGCTGTGCTCAAACTTGCAATTGTCCTGCCTCAGCCTCCCAGAAACCTGGGATGACAGGTCTGAACCACCAGGCTTGGCTTAAACACTTGGTTAGTGGGACCCAGGTGTGGTGGCTTTGGTGTGATCCTGAGGGGGGCGGGGAAAGGGGAGGGATGGCAGGCCCCGCAGGATGTGACTGGTACAGCTTGGCCCGGCCAGATTCCGGTCCCCTTGTCTCCATTAACCCCCTGCAGTCGTGCAGTGAGCTGCGGGTGAGTCTGACCTCAGCCTCCCTCCGTGAAGGTGGCCTTTGGTTCTTCACTTGTTTCGGTACAGGGGATCGAGCGACAGTTGAGCTACGCTGAGCTACAGTCTCAGCCCTTTTTGTTTTATGTTTTATTCTGAGACAGGGGCTCTCGGAGTTGGTAAGTTGTCCATGCTGGGTTCAAACTAGGTGGTCTTCCTGCCTCAGCCCTGGATAGACTGGCCTGCGCCACAGTGCCCCGCTCAGGCCTCTCACCCTGTCTGTCTGAACTCAGTTTACGCGAGTGTGAACAGTGTCTGTGACACGTGCAGCCGTACCACACGACTTGTATCAGCAAGAGCCTGCTGCCAATGTGCACCCTGCCTGTTAATAGGTCACCCGGGGCGGAAGGAACGGCTCAGCGGTTCAAGCGCCTGCCTAGCAAGTGCTTAGGCAAGTGCTAGGGACCCGAGTTCGATTCCCCAGCACCACATAAGCTGGGTGTAGTGGTGCACCCTGTCATCCCAGCACTCAGGAGGCTGAGACAGGAGGACTGTTGTGAGTCCAAGGCCAGCCTGGACTCCACGATGAGTTCAAGACCAGTTTGGACTACAGAATGAGACCCTGTCTCAAACAAAACAAAACAAAACAAAACAAAAACAGGTCACGTGTGGGTCAGGAAGAGCCCAGGCTCCAGTGCTGCGGGCCGGCAGAGGTGTCTGGAGAGGGCACGGCGGGCATCGTGATAGATCCCATGACCCCGCCCTGAGCTGCCCGGCACCCTTCTCTCTGTGACAAGCACGGTGTCCGACCGCAGGGGAGCGAGCCCCAGTCCTGATGGCTGTCATCCCAACGTCTGCTTTTCATGTTCTGCCTTGGGGCAGACGCTGTTAGCTCTCGGGAGAAAACACTTAAAAGGCAGGTTTTAGGGTTCAGGGAAAACCGTTTTTCTGTTTAGTCTTACAGACTCCAGTCACAGGTGGCAAGCGGGAGGACACAGAGTTGTGGCTTACACGCCGTTTCGGTGTGTAAACACCCGAGTGCCTGGCTCTATACATCACATTTTCTCAACAGCAGTGCGATGGACGTTTTAGGCTAAAATGTTCACTGGTGTGTCTGTCTGTCCGTCACAGCTATTTAGCTTCCTCTGTGGTCTCTGCCCACTAGATGCTGGTAGAAACACCCCACCGTGCAAGTGGCGACAACTAAACATGTCTCCAGACCTTGCCAAACGTCCCCTCGGTGCCAGGTCACCCTGTAGTGGTATGTCAGGCCTGGCCTAGGGCTTGGCCAGTGTCTTAGGAGAATGCAGAGTTCTGGGCCCTCGCCCAGACTCACAGGAATCGGTTTTTAGAAGCCCCCTGGTGGCCCATGTGTGCGTCCATCTGGCCCCCTGCACCTCTGTGACCCTGGGTGACCACGTCTCGGGTCTCGTTGCAGGAAGCCGACGAGGCCTTGCTGCATAACCTGAGACTGCAGCTCGAGGCCCAGTTCCTGCAAGACGACATCAGCGCGGCCAAGGACAGGAACAAAAAGGTAACTGGGCATCTGCTGGGCCCTTCCCCACAAGTGTTCCCCGTTCCACTCTTGGGGCTGCCTCGATGTCCTTAGTCACTTTAAAAAAATTGCCTTTCATGATCATTTTGACTTTGGGGAGGAGCCAGAAGTGTTGCAGCGCCTAAGACCTGGTGGATGAGGACACACAGCCGAATTGTCACAAGCCTGCCTTTCCACTGGGTGGCGCCTGGCAGGACAGGGGACCTGTGTCCCCCATCTGTGGCAGCAGATTTGCCACCGACTTTTCATTCCTGCCTTGATCAGGGGTCTGCCAGTCCATTTTCTTGTGGCTGAGACACTGTGTCTGACACCTGCAAATTGAAGAGAGATTGATTGTGGCTGACGGTTTTTAGAGAATTCACTCGTGGTCAGGCAGCACCAAGGCGGAAAAGGACATGGCAGAGGGCCTGGCGGAGGGCAGGTGCTCTCCTCACGGCAGCCAGGGAGCAGAGAGGGAAGGGAGGAGCCAAGGATGACACGACACCCTTCCAGGTCACATCCCGGACCCACCTCCAACCAGACCCCTCTTCTTAATGGCTCATTCAGCCGTGAACTTGTCCATGGAAACTTGTCCTTTCAAACACCAGACACTTTGGGGGATATTTTAGATCCAACCATGACAAGGGTTGTGGGAGAGCGTGTCCAAGACCCATCCCTGGGCTCACCTAGGACGAGACAGGGAGAAACTCAAGCAGCTGGAGGTGTATGAACAATGCGTCCCCTCCCTTACAGAACCTTCTGGAAATTCAGACCTATATCAGCATCCTGCAGCAGATCATCCAGACGGCTCCTCAAGCGGCGGCCATCACAAGTGGGATGAGAGAGGTGAGTGTCAGAGCTGGGCTGCGGGGACCGCCAAGCAGTCCTGGGGGCCGTTCCGGAGCCTTCCTCACCCCGTGGGCCTAGCTGACTTCGGCAGAGGCCCAGGGTCATGGTGGGGCAGGCGGAGGGAGCTGCGTCAGGTGACTCCTGCCCGCCCGTGTCACTTGGTGATCGGACCTCTCTATTCTGTTCCTTGCTTCCACTGTGACTGCTGCTATCTGAGTATCTGAGGACATACCCAGTGCCCCCGACTATCCTTGGAGGTATTTTCTCTTGGGAAACTACCAGGCTATTTTCCAAAATGGTACAGGATAGCCGTCCCCCACATTTTTGGCACCAGGAACTGGTTTCACGCAAGACAATTGTTCCGCGGATGGGGATGGGCACAGTGCTAGCATCCGACCTAGCTCCACTCCCGGTCATCCGGCATTAGATTCTCCTAAGGAACATGTGCCCTGGATCCCTCACATGTGCCGTTCACAGTAGGATTTGTCCTGGGAGAATCTGGTGCTGCCACTGATCTGGCAGTGGGTAGAGCTCACAGGTGCCTCCTGGGCATGATCTGTCGTGGATCGCTTTGCGACTTGCCTGGTCCTCCTCTCCTCCACAGCTCCTGCCTTCTGACACCATCCCTTGGGGTTTAGGACTCCCCCATGTGAATTTGGGGGGCAGCAAGCTTCACCCCAAGATAGGCCCTTTCCTGCTCGTGTATCTTCCCGTGCGAGTCTGAAACCGCCTTCTCTGTGCAGGAGAAGCTCCTGACCGAAAGGGAGGTGGCCACGCTGCAGAGCCAGGTGGAGGAGGCCCGGGAGGCGCTGTCCCACCTGCAGGTGCAGAGAACCGAGCTGCAGGCCCAGGTACGTGGGAATCACAGTACCCGTGCACCTGACTTACAGGTCACCTCCGCGGGCAGGTCTCAGGTCTGTGCACACCGTGTGTCCAGCAGGAGCAGGTGAGTGGGGAGGTGGCAGGCCCCCTGCTTCCCAGGACTGAGGCTTGCTGGGTTGGCCAGCCTGGGAGAGGCTAGGGAAGGTGGATATGGTTGGGGGATCCAGGTCCTGAACTCATTATGTAGCCCAGGCCGGCCTGGAACTCATGGCAATCCCCCTACCTCAGCCGCCGTGAGGCCTTTGTTTTAAAATATACTCATATATTTGCCCAACGCCCCCTTACCCCATACACCTTTCGTTGATGAATGTGGCTTGCGGTGTGAACTGTGGCTGTGGGGACGAAAGCCACAGCCCTGGATGCTGACCTTGATGAAAGAGCCCCGCCTGTCATTGAAAACTCAGAATATTTCCATCTGTGTCCACATATGCACTGGCTGGATATGCAAATAAGGGATTTCAAGTTGGGGCTGGTGGTCCAGGCCTATCTATAATCCCGCACTGTGGGAGGCTGAGGCAGGAGGATCGCAAGTTCAAGCCCAGCCTGGGAAGCTCAGTAGCTTAGTGAGATCCTGTTTCAAAATAAAAAAGTGGACTGGGGTTGCAGCTCCGTGTGAAGTCCCTGGGTTCGATCCCTGGTGACAAAACAACAAAAAAAACCAACAACAAAAAAAAAGGGTTTTCAGAAAGGGCCACCCCGGCTTCTGAGAACATGAAGTACAACCGCGTGGTCGCCCTGCCCCACCAGGGGACTTGCTGGTGTGCTCTGGGCCCACGGCCCTCTCCCAGCCGGGCCTTGGCTTCTGTTCCTGCTGTCCTCCTGCAGTAGGCTGGTGGCACCTGGGACAGCTTCTCAGGAAAAGACTGTTAAAGGCACACGATGAAATAATGCAAAGCCAGCCAATCATATTGGAGCGGTCCCCCAAATACTACCCCGCCATCTCCTGTACAGTGACACGCTTAGGCCTGCTGGAAAAACCTGTTGGACGTTGGCATCCCATGGAAATTGAGAGGAGCCCATAAAAGTCGCACGATCTGTGGTGCATCGGAGCTCGATGACACTGGCCCCTGTAGGGTGTCACGTGCACTGTCATGGCTAGTGGCTGGCTGGACGCTGTGCCCAGTGTTGCCAGGGGATCAGCCTGAGTACCACTCACCAGGGACAAGGGCAAAATAGGAAGGTGGTCTCTGCAGTGCTGACATGTTGCTGAGGCTGTGACCCTCCCAGAGCCACGGGATCGGGCCCCAGGACCGCCATGAGACCAAGTCCAGCCAGGCCCAAGTCCTGTCTACGAAGTGCTGTCGAGCTGGCGCACAGGCTGTGTACACCCTCCTCTCCCATGTGCTGAGGCCATCTCTAGGGTACACACGCTGCCCAGTGCAGTGTACATAGTTGCCATGGAGACAACTGTACTGTACCACTTAGGGAATAATGCCAAGAAAAAAAAAAGCTGTGCAGTACGGATATAATTTAAATGTTTTTTGTATCCCTGGTCAGTTGAATCTGCAGATAAGGGTCCTGCAGATATGCAGGGCTGACTGTATTCTATATCAAAACCCAGCTGAGGGGCTTGTGCCACACAAGTCTGTACACTGATGAGGTGCAACAGCGGTGGGTGGCCTGCCAGGCAGCACCTGTGTAACATCACAGACTTCTGCAGGTTGGACACGGGTGCAGGGTTGGTGGCTTTCTTGGCTCTGGGTCTCCCGAGGCCAGAGGAGACATGTGGTCCACCATGGGCCCAGGTTTGGAGGCACTGGCTTGCAGTGACATCCAGGCTGTTGGCAGGACTCAGCTCTGTGTCCACAGGGCCCAGCATCTGAGTCATGGTGGCCGATGGCCAGAGGTCGACACTGTGGCCCCAGCCCCCATCCTCAGAGCCTGCAGGGCACGTCGAGTCCTGAGGCCTCTCATCCTCTGGCTTCTGCCTCTATGTTTGGATTTCTTCTGCCGTAAAGGGCTCATGTGGACAATAGGATTAATTTAGACTGATTTTTTTCCTGATGGTTAATTCATTAAGAACCATTGCGAAACCTGCAAAGCCTCTTGTGCCATGTCAAATAGTTGTGGGCTTGGCACCAGACTGTGGGGACTGCGACGCTGCCTAATTAGCTCTAATTAAAATTCCTGAGGCGGCGCTTCCCGGGAGCCCCTGACCGGGTAGCTCTGGGGCAGAACCTGGGAATGTGCATCTCTGAGTTCCCAGGTGAAGTAGCTGGCCCTGGAACCACAGGTGTGGGGGCAGCTCCCAGCATGCCCGGCCGCTCTGCCACCTCCCCATCCCAGCCACAGGCTCGTCCCTTACCCCTGACCCAAAATGTCCACAGCTGGATTTTGCTAATTTAGAAGCTTCCATGGCCGCTGAGAGTGGCCAGGGCCAGGCCTGAAGGCACCGCCAAGGGGAGGGAAGGAGGGGAGGGAAGGCTGGGCACAGGTGGGACCTGAGGGGCTTCCAGAATCGGACACGGCACAGTGCTCAGGGTGCCGCCCCCGCCTGGAGCATCTACCGGGTGTGTCAATTCCCCAACGCATTCTAGGGAATCACCGGCTCTGGGTGGAGCATGGCCATGCCCAATGGCTCCAGCGTGGGACGCGCTGGGCCACAAGTGGGAAAAAGCAGGCCTGGGGGCCGCCGTCAGGTTAGCTGGGCAGTGGCAGGACCTGTCATCCCGGAGGCTGAGGCAGGGGGATCCCAAGTTTGAGCCTGGGCAACTTAGTCTCAAAGTCAGAAATAAAGGCTGCAGATGTTGGTCAGGGTGAGGGCCTGGGAAGGGAGAAGGAACGTGACCGGCCTTTCTCATTGAAGCGAGCGTGCGCCACCTGGTGGTGAATTTTGGTTCAACAGTGCCAATCAGTGAGTGGCACTGATTTATTTTTTCTTTTCAAATTTTGTCTTTAAAATATTGTTAGTTCTATTATTAGATGTTTGTGATATGTAACTATTACATTTGTTTTGTGGAATTAGTATATATGCATTCTGATAATTTTCAATCCCTTTCCCTCCCCTCTCCCCAATGCTTCCAGTCCCCAAGGCTCTGGGATCTGTAGAGAACTGAGGCTGGGGGCTCACCACCCCAAGTGGGCATGGCATGCAGACCCTGCACACGCAGCTGCCACAGCTCGGTGAGAAGACAGATACCCGACGGTCTCAGGGTCCCAGAGGGACGCAGCAAGGCCCTCGCTATCCCTGAATCGAGCTGTCCTGGGGTCCCCGCCTCCCACTCCTCTCTCTGAGGCCCCTGTGGCTCCCCTTAGGCAGCCCTGGCTGTCTTCTCCCTCTGGCGGGCCTGGTCCCTGTCCCGGCAGGCACAACTTCTTTCCAGAGGTCTCTTTTCCTCTTTAGGTCCCAGGACTGGAGGCCCGCTCCTGTGCCGGGACGCCCTGGGCACACCTGTCACTGAGCTCCTGGGCTGCGTCTGCTTCCCAGGGTTGTCCCCAGCAGCCAGCATGTGTGACGTGTGTGTGTGTATGTCCCCATGTGAGCACATGCTACTCACCTCTCACCAGCAGCAGGGAGGAGGCTGAGGCAGGAGGCAAGCCGGGTTTCCAGAAGCATCTCAGAACCGGTGCACGGGGGTTTGGATACTGCTGTGGCATCTATGGGCAAGTCATTTCACCTGAGTGCCTAAGTTTCCTCACCTGTGTAATGCTGGAACAAAGATAACCCTTTGATAAGGTTCTGGTGTGCTTGTCCGGGCAGACCCCAACTCTGCTCTGGGTCAGAAACCCACATCCAGCAGGCATGGACTCCACGTAACCTATTTCTTTTCATTCATTCCATCCCTTTTTTTCTTCCTTTCTTCCATTCTTGTGCCACTGGGGATCGACCCCAGGGCTTTTAAGCTGTTTCATCCTCTGCAATTTTGAGAAAGGGTTTTGCTAAGTTCCAGGTTGTGCTCCAACCTGTGATCCTCCGGCCTCAGCCTCCCAGAGTGCTGGGATGACAGGCCTGGACCACTGGGCCTGGTGTGCTTACTCTCTTAGGGATCCCCTGTCACGTGACCGTCCACACCACCTACAGCCCTCTCCAACACCCCCAGCGCGGTTCTGCAGCCCAGAGACTCAGGCCTTGGAGGCCCCACATGGTCCCCTGGGTTCTTAGAGATGGTTCTGGACTGTGCAAGTGCTAGCATGGGTGTGGATGCGTGCCTGGCCCACGAGCCGTGGGTGCGGCTTGGCATTTGATATTACAGGTGGCTGCTGAATAGAGAAAAATTTTGGAGGAACAAAAACCTATCCCAAGGGGCCTAAACTTATTTTTTTAGATTTCAGTATAAGTTCTGAAAAATAGTAAAGATGACTATGCGGTTTCCTTGCCCCCCCACTTTCCACCTGTTAACAAGACATTGGGGTGCAAGCCCACTGCAGCAGGACAGCAGGAGGCCTGGTCAGCTCTAGCGTGGTCCTGGGCTTGCCTCTCTCGTCACCCGGCCCGATGCTGTGACGCTGCTGTGTCCGGTGTCCCCGATTCCTGGGCCCTCGGTCTGGCACTGTCCCAGCTTCCTGCCCGCCTGCACAGGAGCTGCATCTTGCCCCGGCCAGCTCTTGGCACGCTGCAGCCTCTCCCCCAACAGGCCTCATTTTATTCAGGTCTGTGCCGCACAGCAGCTTGTGGTGTGAGGGAGGCCCCCGGGTGGAGGCGGCCGGTGTCTGGTGTCTGTCTCGAGGTGAGGGAGGACCGTGCACATCTGTCCTTTCCTCCTTGGGAATCCGACTAGAGCAGCCGCGGCAGAAAGGACGCCTGAGTCCTCAGCACTGCCAGAGCGCCTGGACCTCGCCAGCCTACCTCCTTCTGGTCTTCTTGCATTTTTTTCTGCACTGATATTGAACACCGTGTCCTCTAGCCTGATCGTCATGTCTGTTGCTACTGTCACTTGTGGGGCTGGGGTTAACCCCAGGCCTCCCGCAAGCTGGGCATGTAACGTGATTTCATACACAACACGCTCACGCCTACTGCTCCCCCCTCCAGGTGAGCTGGCAAAACATTCCAGAACTCTAAGGCCGCCGAGGGCTTACATAAGAACAAAGAAACCTGTTATCTCAGTAACAGCAGTGCCTCCTGCCTCAGCCTCCCAGCGTCCTGGGACCTTGCCCAGCTAGCCCAGGGTTCTTTTCACTTAAAGTGTGGCTCCGGATTGGCGCTGGGTCCTTAGGGATAAGGAAGCCCTTTATTTGGTCCCTGTGTGTTAGGTCGCGGCCTGCTGGTGTCTGGTTTGCTTTTGGGGTTGTCCTCAGTCGGCCCTTTGGGCTCACGCCACAGGGGGTGAGGCAGGAGCTTGGCTTCTCACCTACCTCTTTGGTGGGTAGTTTGCAAAATGAAGCCGGGCATGTTGGTGCACTCTGGGACTGTGGGAGGCTGAGGTGGGAAGATCCCCTGTTCAAGCACCGACTGGGTGATTTAGCAAGACTCTTTCTCAAAAAAAAAAAAAAAAAAAAAAAAAAAAAAAAAAAAAAAAAAAAAAAAAAAAAAAAAAAAGTAAGCCGGGCGTGGTGGTAAACACAACCCCAGCACTTGGGAGGCTGAGGCAGGAGGACTGCCACAAGTTCAAGGGCAGCCTGGGCTCTATAGTGAGTTGAGGACCAGCCTGGGTTACAGAGCGAGACCCTGTCTCAAACGAACAAACAAAAAAGAAAACAAAAAAACATAAACAGAATAAATCAATAAAAAATGCTGGGGGATGTAGCCAATTCCAGGCACAAAAAAAAAAAAAAAAAAAAGAAAAAAGAAAAAAAACCCAGGGCTAACTTGTAACTGGCAGAGAGGTCAGCTGAGACCCCGGCCCCAGATCGCTCTCCCCGCCCACAGACCACGGCGCTGGAGCAGGCCATCCGGAGCGCCCACGAGTGCTACGACGAGGAGATCGAGCTGTACAGCGAGCAGATTGAGGGGCTGCGCCGGGAGATCGAGGAGGCCGAGCGGACCCTGGAGAAGTCCTCGCAGGACTGCCGCCAGCTGGCCGGGGCCCAGCAGACCCTGCGCCACGAGCTGGACCGCTTCCAGCGCATCATCGAGGTCGAGGGCAACAGGTGCGGCCCATAATATCTTAAAAAAAACAAAACAAGTTTGGGGGGATTTCATACCATTTGCCCTAAACACTACTGCCTGGATGGCCATATTTTTTTTCCCTCTCTTTCTTTTTTTGAGACGGTCTCGCTCTGTGGCCCAGGCTGGTCCTGAACTCACTATGGAGCCCAGGCTGGTCTCGGACTTGGGACAATCTGCCCGCCTCAGCTTCCCGAGTGCTGGGATTACAGGCGTGTGCCACCACGCCCAGCTTATATGGTGCTGGGGAATCGAACTTAGGGCCTTGTGCTTGCAAGGCAAATGCCTTAACCCCTGTGCCATTCCTCCAGCCCCCAGGTGGCCATTCTTCAGTTTAACAACAGCCACAGACAAACCCACAAACCCCATCAGTGTGTATACAGGCGAATGGCGCACAGCATTCCCACGACTGCTCGACTGTGTGTGACTTATGCTCAAAGGGTTGTTTGCTAGTTTTGTGATACTGGGCATGAACCAGGGCCTTCACCCCAGGGGCACTGCAGCCCATATGTATGTATATTAATTTTAAGACAGAGTCTCAATAAGTCACTGAGGTGCAAGTCTGGGCTTGAATTTGGTGATCCTCCTGCCTCAGCCTCCCAAAGTGCTGGGGTTACAGGTGTGTGCCACCACACTCGGCACAAAAATGATTGTGTCCTCAATCCGTGCGCCAACATGCACGTGGCCCTCAGTTCCCAGCGACACCTAGTTCACGACCACCAGCCTGGGAGCTCCTTCTGCTTCCGCCCCACGACTCGAGGGCCTTGCTCTTGCCCCGACCCTGAGGCAGTTTGACCTGGTGATTAAAGGTTCTGTTTTTTTCCCCCCACCAGGCTGAGCTCCGCCTTCATCGAGACGCCCCTCACCCAGTTCACCCCCAGCCACAGGCCCCCTCTCAGCCTTGGAACCGGCGGCAAAGGTAACTCCCCGAGTTTCTGCTTTTTCTTGTTTAGGAAAAAAGAAAAAGAAAGACCCTTCAGGTCGCTCTCTTCCCAACCTTGACATTCCTGGTCCCTAAGATGCCTCTGGAAATCCAGGGCTTCCGTGTGCGCGTATGCACATGCGAGTGTGTGTGTGGGGTTCCTTCCCTCCCTCTCTGATGTGCTCCCTTGGGTGCTGAGGGACCAAGCCAACAGTGGGAATAAAGCACTGCCTGTGGTGGGGCACAGCCCAGCTCAGGGGGAACATCACCGTGGACACGGGCGCCGAGGGCGCGAGGATCAGCTCCACTGTTCTAGTCCGCATCCTGTCCCTTCACTATGATTAGAAGCAGGCGCTGAAATATTATCACAACCCCCAGACGAATGAACGAGGCCTTACACGGCTTGAGAACCCCGCGTCGGCTGCCAAACACGTGCTCGGAGACTGGTGACTGCCCCTTCTCCCTTTCCAAACTGAGCAGGAGCTGGGTGCCGCCGTGTCTGTGGCCCAGGTACTTGGGAGGCTGAGGCAGGAGGATCACTTGAGCCCAGGAGTTCATACCCAGCCTAGGTAACACAGCAGGATGTAATTTCAAAACAAACAAACAACCGCAAGATTGAGCAGAAACAGCGTGTTTGGCAAACGTGGCTTCTGCCTTCCACATTTAGCCTTTTTGGGGTGTTATACACACTCATGGGTGTCATCTTGCATCTCAGCCCAGTGGTTCTCAAAAAGCATAGTGCATTTGGAAGACAGAGAAGGTAGTAATGTTGGTGCTCAGACTCGTGGGACTTTTTCGGTTTTGTGGTTTTTTTTTTTTTTTTGTAATCTGTGGTACTGGGAACGGACCCCAGGGCCTTCACACTGGCCTTCACACCCAATAACCTCCTCTTGTCTCCCTTTTTTTCTTTTTTTTCCCCTTTTCTGTTTTTATTTTGAGATAACCTCACCACATTGCTAGATGCCCTGGCTAGTCGTGAACTTGCTCTCCTCCAGCCTCAGCCTCCTAGAGTGCCCCAATTACGGGCCTGTGCCACTATGCCTGGCGGAGCTCGTGATTTCTGATTATAGAAATTTATGGGGTATAAAGGGATCTTAGGATCTGTAAATACAGGTGGGATGGTTAAATCAAGCTAGCTAGCATATCCGCTGCTTCGGGTATTTAACGTTTTTATGGTGAGAACGTTGGAGGGTCATCTTCAGCAATTTTGAAATGCATACAGCTATATTATTATCTATATTCGCCCCACACTGTGCAACAGGACAATAAAACCCGAATGTATTTCTGTCTGCCCAAGGTTGTGTCCCCCTGGCCTCCGTCTCCCTGCCCCCTCCCTGCCCATAACCCCCATCTGCTCCCTGCTCCTGTGGGAGTTCAGCTTGGTTTCCACTGTGGGACCATGTGGCATCTGGCCTTTTGTCCCGGACTGATGTCACCGAGCCAGTGAATCCTGCAGTTCCATCCATCCTGTCTCCAAGGACAGAGCTCCTTTTCCAGGCTGACTAGTACTCTACTGTGTGCACACCGCGTCGTCACTGCCCACTCATTCGTCTGTTGCTACTGGCACTTTCTGGGCAATCCTTTCCTGAGTGTCTTTGCCAGGTGGGATCACAAACAGAGGGAGTGCCGCCACCAAGCGCCATCCCACGGAAAGGCAGGCTCGTAAACACACGGCGGCGTGTCCTCACCCACCTCAGTCACCGGATCTGCCGCCACGGGACTCTGCCTCTTCCCCAAAGTCCAAAAATGACCTGAAAGGTGTCTTAGCTACCTTTCCGTCCCGTGACTCAACACCCAACACTCACAGCTTTAGGGGAGGAGAAGTTTAGTTCAGCTCACATTTTCAGAGGGTCACGGTCCACTCGTGGGCGGACGGCACCAGTGCAAGCACAGGCTGCACGGCGGGCGGAGGCAGCTCTCAGAGCATTGCAAACAGGAAGCCGGTCATTCGCCAAGGCGGAAGCAGCATAAGTCCTTCCGGATCCCCTCCCAGCGACCCGCCCCCTCTGGTTCCGGCTGCAGTGTTCCGCCCTTCCCTCTCGAGATCAGACCCACGCACCTGCAATCCATAATCCGCCACACCCTGCAGGCTAATCCCAGCATGCCCGGCCTGCGTTCCCCAACAGCTCATGGTCAGATGATCCGTGACATCACCATAATAAAAGGGGATCGTTTGGAGTGGGTTCAGGACACGTAGTCAGGGCAGCGTGGGACTCGACACTCAGGACACAGTGCTTCCAGAAGTGCTTCAGAGAGCAGCAAGAGAAACAGGGTGAGCGTGCTGGAAGTGAGGAGGGCGGTTAGTTGGAGAGGTTCACGGCAGTATGGTTTTCACTGTAATAATGATTTTAAAATTTAAACGCCCCTCCTGTTTGTTGATCGCGCCTCCTACATTTCCACTCGCGTCACCGCCTGTGTTTCTGTTAGATCTCACTCGGGCTGTGCAGGATATAACTGCGGCCAAGCCCAGACAGAAGGGCGTCCTCAAGACGGCACCCCGGAGGAAGGAGATCGCGGCTCCCGACAGGGCGGGTGACCCTGCGGACGACGGCGCCGGCGAAGGCCCGGAGGACCCAAAGCCGGGGCCGGTGGCGGCTCAGCAGGAAGGGGAACCGACGCTTGAGCTGGGGGGCCAGGAGGGTCCCCCCGAGGACGTGCCAGACGGGGGGCAGATCAGCAAAGCCTTCAAGGACCTGTGCCAGATGGTCAAGGAGAAAGTGAGGGGCCCCAAGGCGCCGGTGCCCGAGCCCCCGGCCGCGCTCTACACCAAGGGACGCCACGTGCTGGTCACGGGCGACTCCAGCTTCGTGGACCCCGGCTTCTGCGCGTCCTCCATTCCTGCCCGTGGTGGGGTGGTGGTCTCCATCGAGGATGAGTCGGAGCGTGGAGACGACCACGCGGAGCCTGCGCGTCCTGAGCCGCCCTCCCCGCCGCCCCCCGAGAATGGGCAGGGTGGGGGTGCCCAGGGGGGTGACAGCCAGCCTGCAGGCGGCGACAAGGAGGGACCCGCCAAGGTGGAGGAACCCAAAGGCCCCAGGGAGGAAGGTGGCGGCCAGGAAGACGACGGGCGCCCCCCGAGGCCCTGCCCCGGGGTCGTAGCGGGCCCTGAGGAGCCGCCTGCCCCCCAGCCTCCCGGGGCTGCCTCCAGCCGCGAGGGACCGCAGGGCCCGGGGGACAAGGGCGGCAGCCAGCCGGGCCGGAGCGTGGGGGCCCCCGGGAAGGAGCCTCCCAGGGCGCTGGCCTTCAAGCAAGTGGAAGTGCTGGAGTCCATCGAGAAGATTTCCACGGAGAGCATCGCGACCTACGAGGAGACCTCGGTGGTGGTGGAGACCGTGATCGGGAAGTCGAAGGCCCGCAAGAAGTCGGGCGACAGGGACAGGGGCCCGTAGCGCGGGAGAGGCGGCCTCGGCCCTGCGGGGAGGGCCGCGCCAGTGGGCGGGAGTGACGTTGCTGTTTGGATTTGATCGTAGGTGACTGATTCGCCTGGCACTGTCAGCGAACCTTCATTAAAACGTGTTGTTTGCTCGCACCGTATCCCTTGTGTACTATGCGCTCTGGCCGGGGACACGGGTCCGGCGTGTCCAGGGCCCGGATGTGGGGCTGGGGGTGGCCACCGCTTGACCCCCCTCGGGAGGAGATTTGCCCTCTTCGTCTTTTGTTGATGGCAGTGGATTGAGCCCTGGGCCCTCACACTGAGCTGAATCCCCAGCTCGTTTTATTGTTGAGATAAAGTCTCACCAAGTTGCCCAGGCTGGTTTTTTTCCCCCTCTGCTGGTGGGGTGCTGGGCACGGTGCCCAGGAGGGCCTGGGACAGGCTAAGCCCGTACTCTCGCCCTGAGTTCCACTCCCGGCCTGCACAATGTCTGAGCTGCACTTAGGCACCTGGTTTCCTGGTAACAGTCAAAATTTCATTTTACCTGATAGCAATTTAAAAAAGTCAGTTCTTCCGCCTGCGGGCCAGGGGTGTCTCACTGCCTTTCTGCCCTTTTTTTTTTTTTGAGTAAGGAGGAACTGTCTTGGGTCACGTAGCAAATACACATGTAATGTAGTTTCTGTACAGAAGTACTAAAACCTTCTTCTTAAAGATTTTTAATTATCACATAAAAACAGGGCAAAGGACGGGCCCCAGGTGGCCTGGGGTGGGCCCTCGTGTGTGCTGGGGACATGGAACACGTGGGCTTGTTGCTCTTTCTGAAGGGTGGGTGGGGAACCCAGCACTGCCCCATGGAGTGAAATACTGTGACTTCGAAGCCGAGGAGAGAACTTGGGCACATTTGCGGGACCCAGCGTGGAGGGATTCGGGCCTGGTGTCTCCCCTGTAAGTAGTCACAGCCTTGGCACACCCTGGGCATTTCCCAGCAAACCTTTTGTGGGTTTGCGTTTGTGTTCAGTTAATAGCACGTAGAAAGACGGGGTGTTCATTGTGGAAAGACGGCTCGTCAGCCAGCACACAGGGATCAGGGGTGTGGTCGGTGGCAGGCCCTGTAGTGGGCACTGAAGAGCCTGGGGGTGGCAACCAGATGGGCCCCTGGCATGAGGCCTGGCGTGCTGGTGGGGAGGAGGAATTCACATGGGTGAGCAGACAGTGGGTGAGAAAACTAGAGACAGACGTGCCGGGAAGGGAAGCAAAGGGGGGTGGCTGGGGGACCCTGTGCCATCCGGTTTATTGGGTTTGATAATTTTACATCATAAACAGAATTTGCAAGAAGCGATCAGGTTTTTTTTTTTTTCTTGATAGTTTGTGGTTGTCCGGCATGCACCTGGATGGTTACAGTGCCATCCACAAAGAGCGGTTGCTGTGGGTGTTGACGAAGCTCTGATGTGCTGCTTGATGGGCCTGGGAGCCACACTCTGGGTGTGCCCGGATCGGACCTGGAGGTGTGTCCTTGGGGTTTGCACCTGGCCCTTGTCCCTTCCTCCAGTGCTGTCCCCCCACTCTGCTTGTTCAAGCAGCTCTGCTCCGCTGAGCCCTTTGCCATGCTTTTGTCTTGGGGTCCAGCAGACATCGGACTGAGTCCCCTGAAGCTGTGAACCAGTGGAAGCCTCTCCTTAAAGTTGTGGGTGTTGGGTATTGTCTTAGTGACAGGAAAGTTGGCACAGAGGCAGTCAGTGAGCCACAGTACAGTTTAAGGGGATGCCAAGCTCTGGGTGGCACAGGCTGCAGTGCTCAGTACGTATCACTAGTCCTCTGGCATTTCCCAGTGACTTTGGGTCAAGTAAAGTGAGGGGTCAGTGCTGGCCGGGCCAGAAGGAGCCTGCGTCTTTTCTTCAGGCGGAACATGGAAGAGGCGATGAGAGTCGACTGTGGGTTCTGTGGCTGCCTCAGCTGGGGTCACAACCTGCAGGACGGAAGCAGCCTGGAGGCAGAGTCACTGCCTGGAGGTGTTGTGACCTGGGGGAGTCACCTGAGTCTCAGCAGAATTAGCGTGAATCAGAAGTAAACTTTTGTTATATTAAAACACTGAGGTTTTGAGGTTGTCTGTTACTATAGTGTAATTTAATTTTGCTTGACTAATATACTTCAGAATAGTGTTTCTAAAAGATGATTTTGTTTTTGGTAGTGGGGTTTGAACCTGGGTTTGAACCAGCATGCTAGGCAAACACTGAGCTACATCCCAGTTCCTGAAGACTGCCCTCAAACGGCTGATCTTCGTGCCTCTGCTTCCCAAGTACCTAGAATTACAAGTGTGGGTTATCCTGCCTCAACTTTGAAAGATTGTCGACCAAAAGCCAGTATACATCCTTAGAGATATACCTACACACACACACACACACACACACCCTGGAAACATAAAACATATTTCAGGACACAATACTTACCCTTAATATGCGCGATCCACTCCACTCCATTCTTCCTTCTATCAACAATGCTGATGTTGTCCTCCTAAATTTATTTTACAACCCACTAATGGATGTAACCGGAGTGAAAAATGCTGATGTGGTCGTTGTTTGTGTGTGACTTACATGCTAATTACATGTCTCTCATATATACTTACTATAGTGGGCTTTTTAGATGTCTTTATCAAGTTTATTATCTGTCCCCTACAATGGGCAGAAATGTTTTCAAGCAAGATATATAGTACATCTCACATAATTTGTGTAAGGTAAAGTTTTATTGTTGAGCTGCCTAATTTACAATATATCTTTTAAAATTTGCTTATAAAATTTTTGTTACAGGGAGTAACAATGTTAACCTGGGTGTTATTCACTTACTTTCATTTTTTAAAATAAATGACTATAAATAGCTGTTTCTGTGTTAGGATCGGGTATATAAGAAAAACATCCCTAGCTGGACATAGTTTAGTGTTAATATTGATGCAAAAAATGAAATAGAGACCATATATTTATATATAGGACTATATATATATATTTAATATACTGTATATACTCATATCAAAACTTGGCATTTCTATTAAGAAGCTTATAAGGTACTCTCTAATTTCATAAATTATGCCACAACTGTGAAAATATGGACAACGATTTTATATTTTTGCTGCTTATATAAGACATTTAATGTTTATACAGAGAGCTGCAAAATTACAGAGGTTATGTCTTGGGAACTGATGAACATTTTCACCTGAATTTCCACTGGCCTTTTTCATCAGCCAAAATCATCTTGATATTCTCTGAAGATTTTTTTAGAGATGAATATGGTGTCTGTTTCTTCGGTAAATACACATACACACATCTCAGGTATATGTGTGTATATACATTTATACAAGTGTGTATATATATACACATATCACACATGTGTATAGTCTACATATGTATATATATTTCTGTGTGCACTTATATGCACATGCACACATAATGTCCTTTGGTTTATTTTCAGACCATTAATGTGAAATGAATTTTTAATGATTTCCATTTATTTTTTTCTTCACATCTAAACTGGTTTAAAAAGACCTTTGCAACAAGTAATAAATTTCTTTTAAAAAATCATAAATATATTTTTATACTTTTGAAGCATGATACGGGAAAGTCACACGGTATTGGAGAAGAAAGAAATCCATGCCGATGAGGGGGTAGGAAATAAAGTGAGTTTCCAGACTTCCTTCTTAAGGTCATCAACTTCCGGGATGGAGCCTAGTGCTGCTGCGTTGTGGGCTTTAACATAGGGACTCCAGGCTGAGCAACGTGCCCCCATTGTGGGGAGGGAGAAGAGTGTCTGAGAATGAATCATTTCTTGGGAATGGCTGGGCACTGGGCTGGGGTGGAGGGGGATGGAGTAATCCTTGGGGAGGAACAGAATGACAATGGGCCACTCTGATCATATCTATTTGGTAATGAAATGGTGTCTTTTGGGGGCGAAACTATCACCTTTGGGTTGCATGCTGAGTGTTCTCATGGATTTCTGAGTTGTTGAGATGACAACTGTGTGCTTTCCTAAAGGACGTCTCTTGCTCGCGTTAGGCTTCTGGGCAGAGATGACATGTCTCCTTGGCAGAACAGGCTCCTCCTATCTTCACAGTCTTGCAGAACAGAGGGCGTATCTCCAACACCGCAATAAATTCAGGGAGGGACTAAGGTGTTTGTCTCCAGTGACATTTTAGGGAAATCAAAGTGTGTAAAGCCGTCCAAAAAGTCTTACTCATCTTGCCTCTCACACCAGGGCAAGAAGTCCCAGAGTGACCTGGGAAAATGAATGCTCCCATTTCAAAAACTAGCAAGCCACACTTTATCAGACCTGCCTCATCTTTTTTGGATAGTTGTGAATAACCCCAGAGACCTGGGCTGTGGGGACATGAACTCTACACAAAATGGGGGGAATTTGGGCTGCTTCTGTGGATTTCATCATCACTCAGAACCAGAGCTGGTAAAAGTGCTAAGCTCCTGAGATCTTACATGGTGCTGGCTGAATTATGGTCATGGTGTTGGTGGTAAATTTCCAGTGCTCAGGCTTCGGAATCTCTGTTCCCCAGTCAGCAGTTAGGTTTGTCTGCAGATGGCATCTTTCTCACCACATCAACTTTTTCTACGTCCCTGACTCAGCTTTCTAACTCTTCGCCAAAAAGATTTACAGCAGTCACGGTGCCTTCGTGGCCGCGCAACTCACTGTGTGCGTCAGCTTTCATTTTCTTGCCCTGTCACAGCTCCTCAGCTGAGACTACCACAAACGTTCTTGGAGTCCCTGTGCGAGCCAGGAGGGCAGCAAGCTGTTTTTGCTTGTGGGATCTCACCCATTTGAATGACAGAAATAAAGAAGGTAGAGTCACACTGAAGACCTGGATGTTGGTGGGAACATTATATTTGGGGCAGAGAATTAAAAAAAATTGCTTCCATTGTAACGAAAATAATCGTGGACAGTGAGCAAAGCTATAGATCAAAGAAGACAGAATCGCTTGTGTGGGGTGGCAAACATTGCTAGGAGCCTGTGAGAACCGTTAAGGGAAGATGGCAGCAGAGACCGGGAGAGGAAAGAGCAAAGTGATGGAGGCGGAAGCAGGCTTAGGTAAAGACGGAAGTGGGTGGCAATGGCGGCGGAAGTGGGAGGCGTGGAGGCGGAAGTAGCGCCTAGTTTTTGCTGAGGATACTTTTCAGGCTTCTCTCCACGGCTTCGTCCAGCTCTTCCTCCAGCTCCTGCTTCTTGGACATGGCCAGCTTGGACTGGTAATCCCTCACCACCTGGTCAATGTACGGGGCGCTCTGTGTGCCATGCAGCATGAGGGTCCACTCCTTCAGCACCCCCTTCTGGGGGGCACTGCCCACAAAGCCTAGCTCCAGAGTCCAGGTTCCTCGGGCATCTTCCCCCCACGTGTGGGTGGTCATGAAAGGCCACTTGTCAAAGCCCACCTTGGAGTCATCATCCCGAGGACGCCGGCTCAGCAGGATGGACTTGGTGCCCATGGGGGATGTCATGTTGATGTTTAGGTCTCCTCTCCTGGTCGCATTGACCGTGATGACGGCTTGGACGTGCTCGAGGTAGCGCACGAAGTTTTCCTTCCCTTCACATGCGTCTGTTGTGAGGGTCAGCACCAACTTGCCAGAGGGTGGTATTTTCCTGGGGGCAGAGGGAGGAGGGGACACAGTGAGGGCTGGTGTGCACACTTGGAAGGGACTGTGCAGGTGTCTTGGGTTTAATTCCCATACCAGCTCTGTGAGTCAGAGCAGTTGCCTATGATTGAAAAATATGAAAATGTTTAAATTAAAGAATTTATTATAGTAAAAGACACATTGCTACGAGTCCTGCTGTTTTGTGGGACACACTTATTCCATTGATCTTGATGCTTTCTGAAGTATTCCTGGAAGCCTGTCTTGTGAGAGCCTTTAGAGGCGTAATCAGAAATATGGTGAACATCACTGTCAAGTGTCAGCCAATGGAAAGGGGTACTCATAAAAACATGATGATGAGCGCTCATTCACCGCACTCACTGGATCTGGCACTGTGATACTACTGGCTCTTTCCCAAGTCAATGTGATCTTTAATGGCAAGCATTTTACATTGATTCAGGACATCAGTGCAGCCACAACAGTGCAACTAAAGACACTCAGTCCAAAAGGACTTCCAGAACCGCTTCATAAAGTGACAGGAATGATGGAGTAAGTGTGGTCAAGGTGAGTGGAAGTATTCTGAGGGGGATTCACGGCAATGAGTCATTTACTGTAATAACATTTAAAAATTTAAATACACGTCACATATTTCAATCACATATCTGGTGATGCAGATTTGACACAAGGTCTCACTAAGTGCCTAAGTTGCCCAGAGTTAGGATCTTATGATCATCCTGCCTCTCCCTGCTGGAATGGGAATACAGGTGTGCACCACAGTGCCTGGGTTTCTTTCTGGAGCAGCTGTTGTAGAGACACCCAGGGCAGGGGTTAGTCTTCCACTGCAGTTGTCTCACCTGTTAGTTCCAGGAACTCCCAGGGATGTTAGAGACAAGAGGAGGAGAAAGGACAGCAAGGTGACAAGGGGGAAACTTGAACACAAGCCACTTACTGCCCAGTCTAAGTGCACAGTCGTGCACACTGTGACAGTAGCTGAGGACAAGGGAGAGAGGGAGGGGATGAAGGCAAGGTGGGACTGGAGACAGACCGGAGTGGAAGCAATCTTTGGTAGGAATCACTGACAGGGGGTGGGATATGTGCTGGGGTCACAGGCCACCCCCTGTGCCGCAGGGCAGTTAGCCTTCTTTGTTTCCCTGGTGTCCCTGCATCATAACTCCCTCACTCCTGTGAACTGCTCACGCATAGGAGCTGGTGTCATGTGTCCTGTCCCCCCCCACACCCCCCCAGGGAACACTTGGCTGAACCGTTCTGGGGGATGTTAACTCACTCTGAGATTAAATGAAAAGCCAGGTGTGAATTCCAGAGATAACAAGCTTGGTAGAGAAAGGAGCACAGGGTTTCCTTGCCCCTTGTCCCACAGGTAGGGTTTCTGGTGGGCAGTACCAGACCAGGAGAGCCCAGAAAGTATATAGCAAGGGCTCCAAATCCATGGGGTCTGCCTTGGTGAATTCAGCCAACCACAGATGGGAAATATCAGGGGAAAAGTGCATTAAATTTATGGTGCACTTTATTTTCATTGTTATTACATTACAATGTCACGAAATAACTGTATTCCTTACCATAATGCACATCAATGGGAACTGTGAATATGTTTTCCTGGGGTGACGGGACACAGTGCAGTCCACCCTCCTGCTAATGTTGATCTGCATTTGCAGCTGCTCCTCAGCACTAGCGTGCACAGTTCACAGTAGGGTTTGTGCCCCTATGGGAATCTAATGTGACACGAGGTGGAGCTCAGGCAGTAATGTGAGTGACGGGACATGGCTGTAAATACAGATGAAGTTTCGCTCACCCTTCTGCTGCTTGCTTCTTGCTGTGTGGCCTGGTGCCTATCAGGTCAGGGGCCGGTTCTCGGCCATGGCCTAGGGATTGGGAACCTGCAGTTTAAAGCATCCAGGATATGGACAGGCTATCTGCAACCACCGTACCATTTTATAAGGGACTTGAGTGTCCATGGATTTGAGCACTCATGGCGGTGCTTCCAGAACAAGCTCTTCATGTATGCACCAAGAGGTGACTGTGTTTCCCAGGTGTTTCGTACTGATGTTTTTGCCACTTCCAGTGACCACGTGTTGCTTTTATTAGAAAAAAATGTTATAAAATTCATTCTAAAGGAAAAAGAAGATACATACTTAGGAAGAGCCATTCCCTTAGAAGGCTCTCTAGGAGGCCAGGGAACAGGAGTCTGTACAGAGACTAGTCACAGGCTGTGTGCTCTCGATGGTCATGGCAGACACAGGCGTGCACTGGGGAGGTAAGCGCTCCCGGCTGCCTTCCAGAGGTGATGGAACATGCTCAGTGCTCCGTTCTAGGAACGGTGAATCTGGGGGCTTGGAGACAGCTCGGGTCCTGGCTTGCTCGCATACTGTCGTAAGTGGTCAGTTGCGCTGTGCCTAGAAAAGGTGCTGCTTCTGCGGGGCCCTGTGGAGCGCTGTGTGGGTTGTGGGTCCTCGGCTGTGGGATAATGTTGGGAAGCCGTGGTTGCCTTGTGAAAATCCTAACAACAGGAGTAGTAAGAGCCGCCCCTTCCTCTTGTGCCTAAAATACCTGCGCTTGGCACCAGAGGACGGTCCCCGAGAACACACCGTGGGCGGTCGCCTCAGGTTTCATGGTCCCCGCGGGGCAAAGTCAGGACGCTGAGCCACACAGGAAGTGGCCTTGGCCCAACAGTGCCGCCCAGCGTCCTGCAGCTGCCACAGAGCCAAGCCGGCTCCGTCTCTTTTCCCTGGTGCGGCTTCTGGCGCTCACAGCAGCTTTTGACATTTATGAGGTATGGCCAGAAAACAAGATGAATGTTTAATTCAAAATGATTACAGTAAAAGACATATTGCCCTTGGGGGAAAAGACGCATTGTCCTTGCAATACTCTCCTTCCTTCTAAACACATATCCTGGGGCGAACGCCACCATCCGAAGCCACTCTGGAAGTCCACTTGCCTGAGTGTCTTTAGTCCCACCGTTGTGGCTGCCCCTGTATCTTGAATTGACTCAAAACATTGACCTTTCCTGGCCATTTTGACTTTGTGGATGAGCCAGAGGTCACATGGTGCCAGATCTGGGAAGTAGGTGGATGCGGACACGGGCCATGCTTGTCCGAGCCTGTGGCAGCAGCCGTCACGGGAGTTCCCATCCTTCCTGTAGAGACTCCTTCCGGAGCTGCTTCTGAAGGGGGGGGGGGGAGCATGGTGGGGTGAATGTGCTCCAGGGGCGCTCAGAGGGGGGCTCACGGCAAAGTGTCTTATGCTGTAATAAGCTTTTGAAATTTAAACATTCACCATTTATTCTGATCACACCTTGTACTTCTGTGTTCACTTTATATTCCGAGATGGAGCTCTCTCATTGCCCAGCCTCAAGAGTGCCGTGTGGAAAGTCCCCAGGGACACACAGAAGGGGCGAGGCGGGCACAGCAGGGCACAGCGGGCCACACCTGCCCGTTAACGGGAGCTGAGCTTCCTTTGCTGGCTGCCTTGATAAACCCTCTTTAGAAAATTGCTTTTCAGATTGATTCCTCTCTGGGAAGACAAATGCCAGAAATCTACAAACCCGCCATTTGCCACTCTCCGCTTTGCAGGCTGCGTCCGCACAGCCCTGCGCGCAGGGGGAAGCGGCAGTTCCAGGCTGGTGACTCCTCTGTCACAGCCCCCTGGAGGTGCGGTTCCAGGCAATCAGGGTGCAGTAGCCCCGTGAGGGCCCCGGCTAGTCCGAGCTGTCCACCCTGCAGTCAGTCATGCTCCAGAGCTGGCCCGCGTGCCTCCGAGGACCACCCCCCGCCACACCCCCTTGGCCCCGGGTTCCTCTGGCTGCCCTGCTGCTGCTAGGACGCCGTCAGGGACCGTCCTAATACCCAGGATGCTGACTGGATATTTTCATTTCTTCATTCAGAGAACAGTGACTATGTGACTGCTAAGTGCCCAGCCCTGTTCCAGGCCCTGGGATAGACGCCGAGCCAGCCGGCCAGGGCCCAAACTGAGGCTGGGCCGGAACAGCCCTCCACTTTACTCTTGTTGGAAACTGCCCTTTCCCATCGATGTGGCAGAAGCTCATTCCAGAGAGTGGGGCTGAGCCTTAAACTCTTTTATGGGCAGTGGTTAAGGTCTCTGTCTGCTCAGTTACTCCCCAAGGATGTCCTAGACCCCAGAGTGACGGGGCCTGTGGCAGGGCAGGGGGGAGGGTGGGCTTCTCGGAGTCCTCAAGGGAGCTCCCATTAGAAGAAGCCCCCAGGCCTCACCTCCTCCAATGCCTGGAATCAGGTCCCAGCATGGTCACTCAGGGACTGAACGGCCTCGGCATGCCCCTCACCTCCCCCAGCCTCTCCTTGTCTGTCATGACCTGGCTGGCTTGTGGCAGGCTGCTCTGTCAGGGCCCGAGTAGGAGCCGGCTAAGGTCAAGGTCATGCAGAGAGAGAGCCAGGGGTTGTGGGTCCAGATGACCTCCCCGCAGTCCTCATCACCTTGAGCACATTTCCCAGGCTTTCTGCATCTCAGCTTCCTCACCAATAAAAGCAATGACAGGACATACTTCCGGGGCTTTCACAGAATACCACTTGTGTATTAAAGGCCTGGCACGTACCAGGCACACAGTAGGTGCTTCCCTGAGACGCAGTGTGGGACCGGTTTGTTCATGCTGTCAAACACCTGGCTGACTCTGAGGGCAGGTGTGTCTTCCACAGCCGGGTGGCTGTGAGACTCACGTGTGTGTGAAGAGCTTGACATACAGCAGGCACTCAAGTTAAACAGCTAGTGTCTGCCATCCCTTATGCCCTGTCTTCCCCTGACTAGGCTGGTTGGCTTATTTGGATCTCAGAAATCCCTGCCTAACCAAGAGTAGGAAGAGAAGACGAAGAGAAATGATAGGCTGTTGTGGGAGCTGCTGGAAAACTGCCGGGACTCTGTAAAGAAGCTATCCTCCTTACATGTTAGTCATGATGTCCCTTGGGACTTGAGGGACTGAAGAGGCTCTCATTTGGTGCCTGTTAGATCACGAATCATGGGGTCTAGTAAGGTGGATGAAAAAAAATGCACTTTAATTTTTCCCTAACCCTTAACCTAACTCCTCTTTTGATTCAGATGCAGGCCACAGTCCGGTTGATACTAGCCCTTCCTCAGTCTTGCTGTCAAAGAGCCCAAGACGTCTGTACCCAGTCATATCAGGGTGTGTGTTTTGCAGCTGGATTTTAATATCTATCACATTAGGATCAACAGACTTTCCACTAGAGCTTTTAACTTAATAGGTCAATAAAAAAGGACCTATGTTACTTAATCACAAATTTGTTTCATGAAACATTTCTCTAACTGGTTTCCCACAAGATTGGCTTTCTTTATAACCCAGTGCATTTTATCTAATGACTACACAAACGTTATGTTCATGTGGGGCTCATAGATTCACACTGCTGAAGGTGGGCAGAGAGGTGAAACATTGCTAAAACAGAGGTTCAGAGAGGTCCAGGGTATCGTCTTAATTGGTGAAGTCCGGATTTGAATTCAAGTCTGCATAACCGACTATCAAAGTGGCAGAGAATCTAAGACTGAATGGAAGAGGAGGTGAGGAAAGTCTTAGAGTGGGTATCACCCGGCCAAGCTCGGGGGACCACCAGTCATAAGGGATGGACCGGGATCTGACAGTGTCACCCGCGCTGTGGCCCAACTCAGGGGCCTTGTCCTTGTGGCTGGAGGACCCCGGCCCGTACTCACTCAGCATCCTGCACGGAGCCTCCCACGCAGTGGAACCTCTCAGGCACGGTTTTCCAGTCTTTAGCCATTTTGACCATGGCGCCCGCGTCCAGGACCCCGTAGCCAAAGAGGTGATTAAACTCCAGGCCGACCCCATTCCGCCGCCACTGGTGGACCTCATCGTGAAGCTGGTTCCGCTTGGAGGTGAGCACAGTCAGGTGCTGCATGTCTCGCCAGGTCAGGTCCAGGCTGGGTACGGGAGGCCGCGAAGGCCAGAGCAAGGACAAGGGATGGGAGGGGACAGAGAGAGAGACAGTGACTACACTGAGTGACGACTGGGGCGTGGACCCGTTGGGAGATTTTGGAGCATCTGTGTACTCTCTACTGAAAGAAAGGTGTCCGTGTGCTATTCAGAAACATTGTGTGGTCAATTAAAAATTCTTTTCCCCTAAGTTCAGCTGGGTGTGATGGTGCACCCCCATAATCCCAGCACATGAGAGGCTGAAGCAAGAAGAATGCAAGGTCAAGGCCAGCCTTGGTTACATGGTGAGTTCAAGGCTAGCCTGGACTGCATGGTGAGGCCCTGTCTCAAACTAAATACAATTTTATTATTTTTAATTTCAAAAGAACATTCTGGTATACACAGTGGAATTTCTAAAATGAAGATCGACAATATCAAATGTTGGCAAAGATGTGGAGCAACTAAAACCCCTGGGCTTAGCTGACAGCTATGGAAATTATTGTCACCACCTTGGAAAACTAGTTGTATCTACTAAGGTTTTCCAGGTGCCTAAGCCATAGCCTAGAAATTCCACTTCTAGAGATATAGCTGACCCAGATGCATGTGTTTCCCATTCACATACTAGAACCTGCAGAGCACCAACCTGAAAAACTATAAATGTCTACCCATGGCCCTGGCTTGGGCTGACAGAATGTGGGATCCTATACAGTGACGAGAATTAATATAATTACCCTGATGATATTCACAAGTCCCACAGTGTGCTGACCTAAAAAAGCCAGGCAGAAAAAAGAAGGCTGTGGTGTGGGCATGGTTTGAGTGTGTCCCCCATGGTTTACAGGCTGGAAGCCTGGTCCCCACTGTGGCATTCCTAGGAGGTGGAAGTAAGTCCACCCTGGTGGTGTAGGCTTATAATGCCAGCACACTGGGAGGCAGAAGGATCACAAGTTTGAGCCCAGCCTGAGAAGCTTAGAAACATAGTGAGAACTTGTTTCAAGATACATACAAAAAATGGTCTGGAATGTGGCTCAGTGTGAAGGTCCTGGGTTCACTCCCTAGGTGGAACTGGTAGGAGGTGACAGGGAAGTGGGAACTGGGAACTGGGAACTCTGCCCTTAGGAGGAATTAATGGTGCCTTCAGGGAACCCAGTTCATTATGGAGAGGACTGTTATAAAAGAGCAAGATGATGGGCACCTCCCCACTCTCGGGCTTTCTCTAGTCATGTGACAGCTTCCTCTCACATGTGTGCCTACCGTGGTACCATCTGCCATGACATGAGGCCATCAAAGGGACCGTCACCACAGGCTACACTGTGGGCACTGCCCAGTCTTGGACTTCCAGTCTCTAAAACTATGACCAAACAACCAATTTACTAAATATCTGTGATTATTATTTTTTTTTTTGGAGGAAGGATCTTGTTTTTTAGTCCAGGCTGGTCTCGAACTCGCTTTGTAGTCCAAACTGGCCTCAAATTCATAGCAGTCCTCCTGGTAAGTGCCATCATGCCCAGTTTACATGGGATTGGGGAACTGAACCCAGGACCTTGCACTATCAAGACAAGCACTTTACCTGCGGAACTCCTCCTCCAGGCCCTCACCAGGTATAAACTACCGCATGGTTTTTCTTATGTGAGCAACATAAAATGTAAGTAAAGGACAAAACAGAAGTGTGATGGTAGGAAACAGGGCGGTAGACTGTGGAGCCGGGATGGGGGAGCTGAGAGGACAGAGGGGAAAAGGGGAGTCAGAGTGACGTAAGATGTGATGCGTGTATGTGCTGGTTCCCCATCTGGATGTGATTATTATGCCTCACAAGCATATCATAGTTAGGGGAAGAAGGAAAGGATAAAAACAGGAACTGATCCATTCTCTTGGAAGTGGGGTCAGTGCCTTGTTGTGGGAATGTGACCGGCCAGCGACCCTGGCTGCGTGGGCTACAGTTTTGAAACTGAGGCTGTTTTTCATGGGCAGAGACAACACTGTCACCACAGGTGTACCCCTGTGCCCAGGACAGCCCCCGCCGTGCTGCCCCCGACCGCTCCGGTGTCTTTGTAGGCTCTGCGTCTTGGGAAGCTGGCGCCTATCGTTCGTCAGTGTCTGGCCTTCAGACCGCACATGGTGACTCACTTGTGGCCTGAGAACTCAGCTTCCGGCTCAGGCCTCCTACCTGGGTGTCTCATTATAATCTTCGGGGGTGGGGAGGCAGCCAGCAACCGTCTGCTTGGCCGTACCCCAGAGCAATGAAACCAGGCCCTCCCTGGATGGGACGGAGCCATGCATTGGTAGCATTTTCCAGATCATTCCAGTAGACGTCCAAGTTGAGAGCCAGTGATCAATGGGATGAGTAGACAAGCTGTGTCTGCTGGGAACAGAGCTCCTTCTTTTAAGGAGAGAGTTCAAAGGAAGGTCAGTGCTTGTTTGTGAAGATTCAGAACATATCTGGGCTGTACGGTCCCCGAGGACCCGAGAGAACGGCAGGCAACTTCCTGAAGCCGAATATGGCTAGAAGCCCCACGATTGGCTGGAATGGGAGGCTGCACTGGGAATCCCGGAGTGCGACAATTGAGCCCAGGGCACACGAGCAGAGGGAGCAGAGGAGCGATGTCCGTGTTTATCATCAGCTGGGCTCTGCTGCCCACGGCCAGTGGGCGGGAAGGGGGAGGACCTGGGGAATGGCGGTGGTGGGGAAGGGGAACTTGCCCCTCACTTCTGCCCTTTTTTTCCTTCCCAGTGCAGGGAGTTGAACACAGGGCCTTCGCTCTGAGCTCCATCACCCGCTCCTTTTTCTAGTTTATCCGAGACGCGGTTGCAAGACTGCCCAGGCTGGGCTCATCCTTGCAATTCTGCCTCGGCCTGCCAAAGTGCTGGGATTGCAGGCCTGTGCCCCTGGGCCCAGCTTGGGTGACACTGTTTAGCCGGCTAGGAACATATACCTGAAGAGTACAATCGGGTCCCTCCTAATTCTGTCTTCTGAGCCACATCAGCATTGCTGTTCTGTAAGTAGGCGCCTCACCAGCCTGTGTGACTCTTCCCTCCTAACACACCAGTTAGACCCACTGGCACTTGTTCAATAATATAAATAAAATCACAGAGCATTTGCAAAGCAAGGGTCCCTCGGCTGGCGTTTGCAAGACAGGCGACATGGCACGTTCTTCCTGTTCTCGAGGGTTTTACACAGTATCTGGGGAAGTAAGACCCAGGCCCAATGGCAGATGCTGGCAGGAAGGGACCCCCTGAGTGTCCACTTTGTGCACACCCCGCATTCTGAGCACCGGAGCCCCTTGCTTTGCAGAGCCTGCAGCCCAGGGGACAGAGGACAGCTCTGTGTGGAGAGGGGGGCTGCCATGGCAGGGGGAGCTCACGAGGTCCCACGGGCCTCTGGTCCCCAGCATCAGAGCCACATGGGCACCAGGGACAGGTGCCTGTCCCTAGCTCTGAATGTGCTTGTGGGAGGCGGAGGCCTGAGGGGCGACTGGGCAGGTGACTCCTGGCATTTGTTTTGCACACAGGTATGTCATGCCAAGAGGTCTGGACCCCGTGGACTTTTTCTTTTTGTCTTTGCAGTACTGGAGATGGAACCCAGGCCTTCACTTGGAGCTACATCCTCCAACCCCCGTTTTATTGTTTATTTTAGACAAGACCTTGCTAAGTTGGCCAGTCTGGGCAACTTGGAAATTTGCAATTCTCCTATCTCATCTTCCCAAAGTGCTGGAATTACAGGCTGTGCCACTGGCTCTGGCTTGGGCTTGTTTTTGACTAAGTGGTGGCAGTAGAGAAAAGATCCCAGCAGCGGAACTCAGGCAACTCAGGGTCCTAAACCAGCTGTGTGAGTTTGGACAAGTTATATTAATATTCTGGGTTCCAGGCTTCACATATTTAACATGGAGGATCAGTCCTTTATACACCTGTTTCAGGGTGTTTATAAGTATAGATCATGTATGTAAACTCAGTGTGGGCACTCAGGAGTTTCTTATGTCAATAATAACATCAGGATCCTATATTGGGTATTGCAGTATACAACCAGGGTCTATTCACCAATTTCCAATGAGAGTATTGGTCACAATATTTAAAAGTATATAAATAAATGTTTTTCAGTTTTAAGGCTTACTGAACCTTAAAATCACCACATATCCAATGTAAGAATAATTTTTACTAAAGAACTGATCTTTCTGAAGCCGCGCTACAAAATCCCAGGATGTCACTCAAGTCTGATAGGTGATCTCACTTTCAGAATATTCTAGAAATGAAGACACTTAAGGCCAGGGGGAGATGAGTGATTTGACACTAGCAGCTGTCTTCCCCTCTACCACCCTCCTTCCTAATTAACAAACCTCAGCATCCCACCAAGTTAACAAAATCTCAGATGGGTTCGGCAGGGTAATTTGCCTAGCTATGAAACTACATTTCCCAGTCTCCCTTGTAGTGAGGGTGGTCATGTGACAGTTCTGGCCAATAAGCACATGCCTCTGGGTGAGACTTCTTGGAAAGCCAGTAATCCAAAAGTGTGGTGAGCAATTTTTGCAGAACCATGAATTCCTGTAGGCTCTGTGCAGCCTCACGCCACCATTTCAGTGTATTTACGTTGTCCTTTTGTAGGTGTAAGGGCCTGGGCAAGTGACTTTGTGCTCGCCCAACTCCCAGGTAGGTCAACCCCTGCTTGCTGAGATTGAAAGGGAGCTCCTGGTTTGTATCATCTGCAGCTGGTATGATCATGGCCAGCCCAGGGCCCCAGGGAACAGATCCACCTGCAGGAAACATGCCTCATCGTGTGGGGGTAAGTTTTGGTTTCTGTGCCTACTAGGGCAGAGATATTTGTCCTTAACAATTAAATTTTGACCAGTATCCCTCTGGGCCTGGTGGCGCAGGCCTGTTATTTCTGCACTCTGGGAGGGTGAGGCAGGAGGATTCCACAGTCTTGACAATTTAGCAAGAACCTGTCTCAAAATCAAAGCCAAAAAAATGGTCTGGAGATGTAGCTCAGTGTGAAGGCCCTAGGTTCATGCATATGCGCACACACATGCACACATACACACACACACTTGACTTTTGATAGAATAATGGAAGTTTAGGCTGGTTTAAAGAGAGGAGTCACTCCCAGTTTGAGGTCTCATCTGTTAAAGGAGAATAATGATGCCTTTTTCTGGAAAGGCAGAATTCTGGAGTGGAGAATTCTGCCCAATCTGTTCCTCTTACCTGTCGTGGCTCTGCTCTGGACCAGTTGATGGCCCCACCCGTGGAAAGAAGCCCGCGCGCCAGTGTGGGCTGCCTGGAGCCCAGGCCGAAGTTGCAGTTGCCTGGACATACGCGGGCGTAAGGTGAATGTTTCATGGAAAGAAACACCTAGGTGTCCCTGTTTGATCCAGAGGTGAGTGGCTGACTAGGGTATGTGTGTTGTATGTTTGTGTGATCCCATAGGGCCTGTGGGCCACTGGAAATGCTGAGCAGAGTCCCAGGCCCTGACTGGTCCTGGCGGCCACACCCCCTTCACCAGTGTGGGCACTGTGAGGTGCGTGGAGGCACATGGCACCACCCCCGGGGCTGGGCACATACTTAGCCTCCAAAGCCAGAGCAAACACGCCGGCTGCCTCCGGAGCCGCTGCGGATGTCCCAGAATGCCTCAGGGTGCAGTTGCCATACAGATCCGTGGTGGCCTGGAAGAAGGAAAGACATGGCGTGATGAGGGGTCGATTGCGTGGCCCTGAATCCCCACACCGTGTGTGCGTCAGGGTACCAGCTGTTCTGTTTAAACTGTGTCTTATTCAGGAAGCATCCGTGTGCCTGTCTCTCGTCTGAGCTTCCCAGCAGCTCATGTGGAAAGGGGCACATTATCACGTAGCACGTATCATGTCAGTGTCCAAAAGTCAGTCAGCTGTTCAGAGAAGCATATGTGTTCTTTGCCTAGAGATGAGAGAGACATTTATTTCCTGACCGAGGCAGGAAATCAGTGCTTCCACCTTGTCAATACGATGGCGATTTTGTTGCAATGGGACCGGGTCTGCAAAAGCCCATGGGGCCACTGTCCAGCCTGTCTTTTCCTTCAAGAGAGAAGGTGGCACTCCCAAAGAGGGCGGAACAAACACAGCCGCCTACTGAGAAGGCCGGCTGTTCAGAAGAACTATTTCCCTACGTCTAAAACTTAGATGTGTTGGTAAACTGAGTTTTAAGGGATTGTTTATAAAGAGAAAAACTCCACGTTTGGTGTTCACGAGGCCCAGGACTTTCACTGAGATCATACATGGGCCACGGGGCTCCTCCTCTCTCCCTGCCTTTGGGATTCCCAAGGGAGCCTATTATTTTTAGAGACAGAGAATTAGGGAGATTTAAAGATATATTTTGGGCAAATTTAACAATACTCAGAAGAAATGCCAAGCCCTTCCCAGCACCAGTGGCAAGAGTCACAGATAGGAGTTGAAGAGGGTCACATTCCTGCGGACTGGAGAAGGAAGTGGCGCTTCTGTCCCCTTGTGCCCCGTGGCAGGCGGGACGAGAGAACTGGCCTTCTGCTCGGCAGAGGCTGGCACCCTCTGCTTCCTCCCCCAGAGCCAAGAGGCGGCCCAGGAGGGCCTGGTGGGACAGGCTGTGGCGGTCTGGTGCCTCTGGGCAAAGGGCTTCTCTGGCTCATGGGACCCTGGCCATGTCCCAAGGGTGAGAGCCTGGGGCTGGGGGAGGAGCGTTTGGAGGGGAGTGCTGGGTGGTAAAACTGATTGTGTTCTGAGTCCCTGCCCTCAGCCCAGGCGAGGCGGGGTGGAGGTGGCCGCTAGCTAAACTGCTGAACTGAGCACCAACTTCCTGCTTGGGAGGTCTGAGCTCGGAGCAGCACATGGGCGGAGTAACCAGGGAGAGGGAGAGTCCACAGGGTTAACCGTGGCTGGGGACATCCACCCTGGCACCAGACTCTCCAGAAGGGAAGACTTGGCTCAGAGACGAGCAGAGAGGTGGGAGAGCCGGTGGTTCTTCGCCTGTGCCTTAGATCAAGGGTTTGTTTTAAAACACGGTGAACATCCCAAGTCTCTCCCTGGGGAGCTCCCAGATGGGCCCAATTTTAGGGGTTTGTGGACTCAGCGCAGTCCACCGCAGACGCTAAGAGGACTGGAGCAGGTGGGGGTCTGGGCTGTGGCCCGTGGTGGATGCCCCACGCCTGCGGTTACTTATTTTCCTAACTGACAGGCAACTCGTTGGTAGACCAGAGTTCCTCACATCAGGGCCAAGGCCGTAACCAGAAAATCTACGGGACCTGAGCTGGACAGGAACTGTCCACCCTGGCCGGGCGAGGGGGAGCAGGCACGTCATGTCAGCACTCGGGGAGGCCGAGGCAGGAGGATGGCAGTGTGAGCTCACCCAGCCCGGGTGGCAAGATCCTGCCTCAAAATACAAATGAAAAGTGGACTGGGGGTGTAGCTCAGTGTGAAGACTCGGGGTTTAATCCCGAGTCCTGGAAAAAATAAACAGAAAAAAAAAAAAAACCGAAAAGAAGGATAAAAAGGAAAGAAAAAATAAAGGGTAATCAGCAAGCCCGGCCCTTCCCAGACCGCGCGCTACCCCTCCGAGCCCCCCTCACCACGCCGGCCTCGGGGTTCCTCTTGCGCCCGTTGCTGAAGGTGGACGCCAGTGTGGAGGAACAGCTCTCGTCGTACAGCGCGGTCCGGCCGTCGTTGATGGCGGAGTTGATGGAGATGGTCCACATGCTGGACGCGTAGCCATCGCAGTTGCAGTCGTCGTAGCTTCCCCCGTCCCCGGATGCCCACACGTAGATGCTGCCCTTGCCCCCGCGGCCCTGCAGGGGGACACGCCAAGGCTAAGCCCGGCAGGGATCTGGGAGCCCGGTCGGGGCGGGGGGAGGAAGGAGGGTCCCAGCCCAGCTGCGATGGGGCCTGGGTGCAGAGTATTCCCGGCCCTCAGGGGGTCACTATTTGGGCTTCTTCAGTAACTAAACCAACAAACAGCTAGGTTCACCGGCTTTTGGAGGGAGGGAGCCTTATCCATTTTGTGGGGCACAGTGAGAAATTTATAGTCAGGGTGGATCCAATCAATATTCAAAAATTACCTGGATCTACAACTTAAGCTGGGAATAAAGATCTCCTGAGAATTTACATGTGAATTGCTTTTGAAAAGGCTGTAAAGCAGTATCTCCTGCTCATCGTCAAACAAAAACTATGTGGAGGGAAAAAATGACAGAAAATCTCTCTAAAGATATGTTATTTAATAAGTAATAAGCAATTATCAAATAAATAATAAATTATTGTGGTCCCATTTTTATATTTTTTGTTTCAGTAAAAATGGAAGTGGGCACAGATATGTATACACATGTATACATTTAGCTCTGTAACAAACATACGTTTATATATGTATGTGAATATTTTAAGTATAAAACTTACATTTTACCCAAAAAAGATTTTAAAGATTTTTGCTCTGGAGGCAGCGGGCTTGGGGCCACTGTCCCTGGCAGGCAGGGTGGGTGGGGAGGAGAACAGGGCTGGGCTGAGGGACAGGGTGTGGCCCCCACCTACTTCCCTGCCTGGTTCTGGCATCATGGTGGCCCTCTAGAGCCAGAGCCAGGTGGAGGACAGAGAAAGGCAGAGGCAGAGAAAGTCTGTCCTTGCCTGGCCACTGAGGCCCATGGTTTGTGGTGGACATGGCAGAAGGGAGGCAGAGAGAAAGACTGGACAGCCTCCAAGGTCCCCTGCCTCCTGAGAACCAGAAGTGACATTTGGAATTGCTCCTAACAGGACTGGGAGTTCATTAGTCTGCGATTGATGGAGTCTATAAACCAACATGTATTTTCTGAGCCACCAGCTGGGGGTCGTCTTGGGTGTCCTGGTGACTGTATTCTATGGAAACTTGCAGACAAAAGCAGCTGCCACCAGGGCCCAGGACCGAGGGGACAGGTCTTGCCGCGGATGGTGGGGGGCCCTGCGCTCAAGCAGATGCGAGCTTGGCTCAGTGACAGGAGATGACATCTTCTGGAAGTGAAACTGATAGGAATCAGGCGGAGGGGGGAGACAGGCCAGGGGGGTGTCTCCTTGGACAGTTCACAGGGTGTGGTATGATCAGAAAATACGGTGAATGTTATTTTAAAAAAGTGTTACATTGAGAGTAGAGGACACATTGCCATGCCGTGCCCCTCAACCCCAGGTCGTCCCCTCACTCCCCATGCACTTAGCCCTTTGTTCTGCTGATTTCTGAAGGAGTTCTGGAAATCGCTTTCCTGATACAAGCTGTCACCAAAAATACAGTGGGTTCTGCTGCTTAGCACTGTCCCAAGGGAAGGAGGGCTCGTAAAAGCACGATGTTGTGTCCGCATCCCCCTGAGCCATCAGACCTGGCACTGAGGGACTTGTGGCTTTTCCCCAAGGCCAAGTGACCGTGAAAAGTACTGAGTCAGCTCAGGTCGTCAAGGCGCCGTGGCAGTGCCACTGAAGACACTTCCCGAACTGCTTCGGCAAGAATAAGGGGACATGTTTGAAGCAAGAGGCAGGGTTTTGCGGGAGATTCATGGTGATGTGTCTTACTGCAATAAATTCAAAAAAAATTAAATATCCCCCCTGTTCTTCAGTGCCCCTTGTGGGTTGCTGATGAGAGGGAGCAACCTCTGCTCCAAGGAAACCCACACTAAGCTCTCAGCTCCGCACTTCCATGCGGGTCCCAGGGTGCGGTCCCCTACTTCTACACAGCAGGGCACCATAGGGCTCTGCGGCCCTGCCCACCAGGAGGAGGGCTCCCTGAAACCCAGCCTGGCGTCCCATCTTGCCAACAGAAGGGGTGGAGGTGACGCTGGTCAGGCCCAAGCACAGTCTTGGAGAGCCTGCTGGCCCACTTCTGCTGTCTCCCGACTGCTGCACCATGGGAGCGGGTCTGAGGCACCCCGCTGGAGGCGGCAGACGCACGGCTCAGTCTAACGCCTGCCCGGCTGACGGCTGCTTGACCCACAGCTGGCCTGCCTGCCAGACCTCCTGCGCTGTTGGTGCCAGTCGTTTGTCTTCCTTCTGCCTTTTCCTTTCTTTTTTGTGGTACTAGAGACTGAACCCAGGGCCTCCACACTGAGCTATGCCTTCAGCCCCTTTTTATTCTTGATTTTTGAGACAGGACTGTGCTAAGATGCTAAATTGTGCACGCTAGGCTTGAACTTGGGATCCCCCTGCCTCGGCCTCCCACCTGGGATGACAAGCCTGCACCACCAGGCCAACTGGGGTTTTTTTTTTTGTGGTTATGGGGTGAACCCCAGGCCTTCCCAGGCTCACTCAGGCACTTCTGATGGCATTTCACCACTGTGACTCTCTTCTGGGACGACAGCGCCCCTCGATAACCAGCGAGCTGGAACTTGCAGAATGGAACCTCCAGTGGCTTCTCACAAACTGCTTAAAGTTCATGCAGATTTCATAGTTTGCTTATGATATATAAAAGTCACATGATAGCTTGCTCACCACCAGCTTAGGTGACGTTCCAGCTGGCGTCGGGGCTGCTGCTCCCTGCACCCCCGCTGCTCCCCTGCTCCCTGAACCCCGGGAAGAGAGGACCCTCTTGGAGAAACTCGGGGCTCCGGCGGTCAGCCCACCTTCCCTCACCAACAGAGGCAGCCTGATTCATGCCCAGCCTAGGCTGCCTGCCCGGGAGGCATCCTCAGGTGCCCGTGTACCTTCTGGGGGTGCTGAGGACAACTTCCTATGGTCCTACCTCCTGGCCATCTGGCCATCTGAATACCGCACTGACATGCTTTAAAAAAGTGACTGTGTTTTTATTATGAAAATTACACTCATTATAAAATAATTGGAAATTAGGGACTATGAAGAGAAAAATAAAACTCCCTCGTCATCTTCCACGGATAAATGACGCCAGTGCCATTTTGGGGATTTGTGCCAATTTTATATGTAAGCGCAAAGTATAAGAACAGGCTTAAAAATGGATCTGTCGGGGGTGGAAGTATAGCTTGGTGGTTAGAGTGCTTGTCCAGCAAGCTCAAACACCATATGAGCCGCGCATGGGGCTGCACCCCTGAAATCCCAGCACTTGGGAGGCTGAGGCAGGAGGATTGCCAGGTGTTTGAGGCCAGCCTGGCCCCCATGGTGAGTTCAGGACCAGCCTGGTCTATAGGGTGAGACCCTGTCTCAAAAAATAAATGAATTTGGGATCATGAACTCCATCTGCTTTTCTTGGCTTAAGTATGGTTCTCACTCTGAGGCAATTAGCGTTTTCTCATTTCTGCATCATAATTATTAGTTTTATTAACTGGAGCAGTCTGTAACTTCCCTCTTAGTAGACGGGAAGTTACTCCTACATTTTAGATCTATTTTGTTTTAAAAATAAATAATTTTCTACCCGTGTTTTCATCTGTTCGTTTCCTTTGGAGTTTCTAGACGAGAGCATTTCGGATGAGCAGGGATGAGTAGCTGAAGAAGCTGTGGCTCGCATCGCCCTGTCACTGTCCTTTAGAGACTGTGGCTGGCCTGGTGGCACAGGCCTGTCTGCCCAGCTGGAGGCTGAGGCAGGAGAATCTTGAGTTTGAGCCCTGCCTGGGCAACGGGGACACAAGGGTTTCTGGCCTGTACAGTGGCTGCTCCAGCTGAGGACAGCCAGGCCTCAGGAAGCCAATGTCACTTTTATCCTATTCTTTCTGCAGCAGAAAACGAAAGCAGGAATTGTCCTGGGAGCTACTGTTCCCGTGGCCGGCCGGGCAGCGGATCCTAGCACGCAGCCTGCGATCCTTCCTCTGGCCTTAGAGCGCTCATCGGGGCTCTGAGGCTCCCACGCACTCCCCCAGGGGCCTTAACAGCCCACCAGAGGCTCCTGACACCCGCTGTCACTGTGTCCGACCTGTGCCCTGATTAAATTCTAGCAGCGGACACCGGGGCCTCGCCTGGCCTGGACTCATTAATCACCGTCTCTCCCGGCAGCCCACTGCCCCTCCTGCCGACCCACGGCCCTTCTGCACGGTTCCCAGCCTGAAGGCCTGAGGCCCGTGCTTCAGCCCTTGTCACAGGGCCACCTCCACGTCCCCGAGGGCTAAGCCACCCCCCGTGCTACTCTCATCTGCGCCTTGGAGAATTCCCGGTAGCCCCATCTTCAGCCCGTCCCTGTACGAGTGACCCTGAGATGTGACACACAGGGGCTGGGGTGCGGTCACCACAGCCAGCCCCACAGGACCCCGGTGCCCTGGGGGCTGCGATACCCAGAGATGGGGGAGGGGCTTTATGAGTCACCTGCCACCCCCAAGGCTCCCCGTGTCCTCTGACTCCCTTTCTGCTCACGAGAGCCAAGCAGGGTGCTTCCAAGCAAACCCCTGGTCCCACGTGGCCTCTGTCTGCTGCCCACCAGGCTCCTGCCACCCACTGTGGCACTCTGCCTCATGGTGCTGTGTGCATCCAGAGGGTGATGGTGGCCAGTGGCTCACTGGGTTTTGCACAAACTGCCCTCAGATGGCCCGGGTGTCGCTCCGTCCCTTGCGCCTGGGGACCTCCATGTCTGGTCAGCACATGCCCCTCTTTGGCCTAGAGCTTCTTCCCAAGAAGCTGAAGGCCGTCCCACACTCCTGCCCTCCGGTGTGCGTCTGGGAACAAACCCCAACCAGTGGCTTCTTCCCCCAGGGTCTGGTCTGGGAGGCCGGGACTGAACCGCAGGTGAATTACTGGTCTGTCACACTCCTCTGGGGTCTCCCATGCCTTTCCCTTCTCGCAGACGACAAAGTTAAGGAGAAAGGGACTGCAGAAAGCAAAGGGAGAAGATCTCCTCCCTTCCTCCTTGCTGCTCCCTGCAGGCATTCGTTGAGCCACTTTAGGACAGCGTCCCCAGCACGTTTTGGCACCAGTAACTGACTCCGTGGGTGCTGCCTTCTCTATGGACAGGGGTGGAAGGGTGGTACAAGCATCCCCACTCATCCTTTCCCCAGGTCACCGGGCACCAGATTCTTAGAAGGAGCATGCAGCCGAGATCACGGACATGCCCAGTTCACAGTGGGGTGCACACACCTACAAAAATCTCACGCTCCTGCCGAGCTGATAAGAACAGGCGCTCAGATGGTCGTGCCAGTGACGGGGAGTGGCTGTAAACACAAATGCGTTCTCCATGCTCTCCCCTTCTCACCTCCTGTGTGTGGCCTGGTTCCTAACAGGTCCTACAGGCCGGTACCAGCCCCTAGCCCCGGGGTTAGGGACCCGTGTGTTAAGAGAGGCGAATTCAGGCTGCTTAGAGCAGGCGGGAAGGTGATGCTTATGCATAAAGCCAGGGTGAGCCACCTGGGATGCCAGGGCCCTGGGACAGTGAGCCCTCGGATCTCTGTTCCGGGAGGCGCTGCTGTGGACAGGTCCAGCCCAGGCTGCCACAGGAACAGCCCGAAGAAAATCTTGGCTCACGTGTGACCCTGTCACTCACAAAGCTCTACAGTGCTGCTCAAAAAAAGTCAGCTTGAAGCCAAGAGAGAATCTGCGAGGCTGGGGAGGAGCCAGACGAGGAGTCCTGTGGCGTCATCACCCACCGGCCCTGCTGAAATACTGGCACGCCGCCTCGCGTGGAGGAGCCGGAGCAGTTTCCTCTCAGGGCTCGGCAAGGTGGGCTCGCTTTGCAGAGCAAGCACATGGCACGAGCCTTTTTAGCTGCAGCCAGGGAGGCCGCAGACGGAGCAGAGAGAGTAGCCAGCACTGTCACGCGGTGGGGACAGCGACAGGAGCCCCTGTGGACGCTTTGCGCCATTAATGGGGCCGGAGGACAGGAGCGCCTACTTCCTGATCGTTCTGGCTTCAGCGGACACAGAGTTCCCCTCAGTGAGCACCTGCGTCTGTTACAGGCAGGGGAGCTGGCCATGCATTTTCCCGGGCACGCGCTGTCACCTGTCCGGGCTCGGCTTGTGACCCCCCCAGTTCTCCGGCCGTGCAGTGGACACTGCGAGAAGAAAGCGGGCCCTCTGCGCACCCCAGGTTCCAAGCTGAATGTTCCTTAGGGAATCCAGGCACTGGGGGGGCAGCAGCTCCACCGGAACTCAGGGCCTTTGCTGTGAGCCACATTCCCTGACTCATTAAGTTGCTTGGTTGCCTGGCATAGGCTTGGTCTCGTGATCCTCCTTCCTCAGCCTGGCAGGGTGCTGAGACTACAGGCCTGTGCCACCAGGCCTGGCTCTGCCTGTCTGTTTGGAAGGGGTGAGGTGTGGTAAGACCCCGAGAAGTTGCGTCCTAAATGAGCTCCACCCAAGTGTAGTGACGAGGCCCGGCTGAGGTCTGGCATTGGCACGTCAAGGCCACTCTGCCGGTCATGGCTGTGGTTCTGGGAGCCGTGGGCACAGTGGATGGGGACTGACTCCCCCAAGGTGGGAGGTCTTAGGAAAGTTGTCCTTCAGGCTTGGGGAGCTGGTGGGGAAACTCGTCACTTCGGGAAACATAATGTTTCAGGTTTTGGCTGACATCCTCCCGTCTTCCCCTCCCTGAAGGGACTTTCCAGCCCTACTGATGCCTGTTCGGAACTCACGCGCACGGGAGGTGTCCTTCTGTCCCAGGACCTGGCCACCATCCAGGGTAACAGCCCCACCTCTTCCCCCACTGTACTGTCTGTCACCTCATGTGCGGCCCACGGCGGCAGGACGCCCTTACCTTGTTCACGCCGTCCGCCATGGCCTGCAGCGTGAGCTCCCGGGGCCCGTCCACCGTCTTCCCGTTGTCTGTGGGACCCCAGCTGGCACTGTAGATGTCGATCAGCTGGGGCATGTGGCTGATGGAGGAGGCCTCGATGATGTCCGTCATGAACGGCTGGTCCAGCATCCGGATACCTGTGGGCAGGTGTGGGCACAGAGGCTTGGTCCCCTGAACTCAGGAGACACGGGGGTGGAGGGGGTGGGGACCTCAAGTGCCAGAGAGTGGTGGCACAAACCCGAAATCCCAAATGCTTGGGAGGCTGGGGCAGGAGGACTGCAAGTTTGAGACCTGCCCAAGGGACTTGGTGAGAACTTGTCTGAAGATGCGAAGGGCGGGGAAATGGCTCAGCCTGCCCTGCAGAGGGTCCCACGCACTCTGCAGACATCATTCAGGCCTTTCATGGTGACCTGGTGAAGGGAATCTCACTCCCCTGCAGACATGCCGGGGTTCTCGTGGGAGACACAGCCTGCGGGGAAGAGGTTCCTTGACAGCAAAGCTTAGCCGCCAGCACCCGGGAGTTGATGGGCCAAGGCTCAGCGGGGAGACAGAGCCACCGAGCATGACATGGGTCCCGGGGCACAGCCAGGACTTGAGGTTGAAGGAGAAATTCCTGACACAAGACGAGGAAGGAACAGCCCCAGGTGGCTCTGGCTGAGAAGGGACTCTGGGCGGTCAGCAGTGCTGGGTGGGCTTCTCCAGCTGTGTTGGTGATGGGGTGTGGGACATGGCCTCCACTTCCTCTGCCCTGTGGCTCCTCTGCAAAGTTTGTGTCCCTCTCTGATTTCTTGTGTGGAAGGTGGGAAGGAATAAAGCCTGCAGTCCTGGAGTGAAGGGCTGGCCAGAGCTGGCCCAGGGACAAGGGGAAGAGAAGAGGCTGCCACCTCAGCTGGACCTGGTCCCCCTCTGGCTGTCCCCGGTCCCCCTCTGGCTGTCCCCGAAAGGCCTCTGGGGGTTAACTCAACAGCAGCCAGTCGAGGGGCTCTGTCCACACATCATGACCCTTGGAATGTTGTTGCTGGCATCCTGCTGCTCCCACAGGGCTCTGTCTCTGGGATGTGACAGGCCACACAGCACTCTATGGCCAGGAGCTGGGGAGCTGAGAAGCTGGCCCTGGTCTTTCCACCCATGGAGATGGCTGTGGCTCAGATGTGGCTTGAGTGTGTCCCTTAAGTTTAGGTTGGTGTGCGCTGGGAGACTGGTCCCTGTGCGGTGATATGAGAGGGAATGGGACTTTCAGGGGGTACATTATACACATCATCCCAAGAGTGACGTGTGAAACCGGGGGAGGGCGGGGAGAGGACGTGGTGGGGCTGACTCAAGGATGGTACACGCAGGAACGAATCTGCCAAAATGAAACCTGCTCTCTGCACAACCATCAGGCCCTCATCAAACGTGAGATCAACACAAGAAGACGGCCCAGTGGAAGGCGACCGGGTGGCATTGGGGGGTTAGTGCGGTTCTTAGGGGGCCCTGGCTGGTTCCCATGAGAGTGAGCATAAGAAAAGAGCAAGCCAGAGCTGGGCCTGGTGGTGGTGGTGGGGCTGTCCTCCTAGCACCCGGAGAGGCTGAGGCAGGAGGATGGCAAATTTGAGCTCAGCTTGGACAACTTATCAACTTAGTAAGATCCCACCTTGAAATTAAAAAGAAAACATTAGCTGAAGACGTAGCTCAGTGCAAAGGCTGTGGGCTCGATCCACCATACCCCCAACCCCCACATGACGGAACCTTTCCTGATCTCTGGCATCCCGCCACACCACGCAGTGGCCCTCGTGTGCACCTGCCATGATGCCCTCTGTCATGAGGTTCTCACCAGAGGCTGAATGTGGCTGGGGCCACTCAATCGTGGCCTTTTATTCTTCAAAACGACAAGCCAAACAAACTTTTCTTTATACGTTATGCAGTCCCAGATGTCTTGCTGCAGCCACTGATTGACACAGGGATTATGGAATGAAGGGACAGGGCTGTGCACAGCCAGAGTCAGGTCCCCACTGTCCTTCCTTGTCCCTGTGGCCAAAGGACACTATTACTCAAGGGGGTTCTTTCTCAAGCATCACCCTCTAGTGTGGCGTGTGGATAAGTGAGGAAGCTTCTTCCACTCAGGTTCCTCCGAGTGGGGAGGTGATGGGAAATCGCTTGCTCTTCACAAGAGGCCATCAAAAGTTCTGTTAAATGTTTAAATTAAGAAAACTCATTCTAATAAGACATATACCAAAAATGATGGGGTAAGCACGTTTGAAGCGAGGTAGAGTATTCTGAGTGTGATTCATGTTGATGCCGGTTTTACCAGAATAATCTGTTAGAAATTTGAATGTTCAGTTATTTTGTGATCATCTCTAACTGATCAAAAGGTTGTGGCAGTCTCCGTTAAATAAAAACATGACCACGTGTTCTCATCAACCGTCTTCACGGGATCTGGCACTGAGTGATGTCTGGCTCTTCCCCAAAGTCGAAATGACCACGGAAAGTCATTTTTGAATTGATCCAGGACATAGAGGCAGCCATGACAGCATAACTACAGACACTCATGCAAGAAAGAGGACTTCCGGAACTGAATCAGTGAGTGGCAGGGATGACGGGACGGGTGTGTTCAAGGCAAGGAGGAGTTTTTGGGGGTGGGGAGAGATTAGTAGCAATGTATCTTTTACTATGGTTTTTTAAAAAATTAAACCTTCCCCTTGCTTTTTGTTCACACCTCCTATTTTCAGGTCTCCAGGGTCTGGATGGAGCTCTCCGTCCTGTGACCCACTGGATGCTCTCCGGGCTCAGATGGCAATGTGCCCAGTGCCTTTAACCTCCCGTCAATTGCTTATTTGAGTGTTTCATGTATCCAGGCAGCAAGGCCTTGGGGTCCTGGGGCTGTACCTCTGTCGTTCGCCTCTGTGTCCATGGGGTCAGCAGGGTGCTTGGCATTCGCCGTGAGCTTGACGAGAACATGGTGAACAGGTGTGAGGCCTTATATTTTCATCGAGTTTCTTCTCTCCCAGCACAATAACAGCCTCAGAAAAGGAGGGAGTGATGGGCCCAGATTGCTGCCCTCTGCTAACAGTTGTAAGCCACGAAGCCAACAAACGTCCAATGATGAGTTTACATCTTTCTTCAGAATAAGCCTGGGGTTTGGTCTGAGCTTTCTGAAAGCTGGGGCTACGGTTCCTTTTATGAAGCGATGGGAAGTTTAAACTACATTTCGCTTCAGGTTTACTTGTTTATTTATATGGCGGTGCTGGGGAGAGAACCCGGGCCTTTGTATGGTGCTACCTCCCCAGCTCTTTTTAAAATCTGAGACAGGGTCCTGATTAGTCACTAAGTTGCCTAGGCTGGGCTTGACCTCGCCTCAGCCTCCTAGAACGCTGGGATTACATATCTGCAACCCAGGCCCGGCTTCCAGTGTAAATTATTATCAAATCTAGTCTGGATAACTCCTGTGACATACAAGCATGTCTAAGCATCAGCAAGAAGGACATGGGAACCCCGCTGAGGAAAGGAGCCACGTTTTCCAAAGAACTCAGTAGGCAACCGCGCCGGGGACGAGCAATGATCCCGGTTGGCCACTAGGTGGCGCGCGAGTCCTCCCTACCTCAGAAAGCTCAAGGACGCTTCTTTGTGAAGTTTGGCTCAATTTGGGGGAATAATTAAAACCCAGCCAACTGTTGAATTGTGCCCTGTAAATCCGCAAAGCGGAGCAGCTGGGACTCTGCTTTGGTCTGCATCCTGCTCTCTCTTTAGTGCTTCCCTTAGAGTTCATCTTGAGCCTTCTGGATGGAGAGGGTGCCGGATGTTGCCAGGGTCTCAGGACAGGCAGGACCCAAGTGATGGCCACGGGGGGCAAAGCCCGAGTCAAGGGGAGGGAGAGGAAGAAAGAGGCCTTTGCTCAAAGTCTCTGTGTCTCCCTGCCAGCTCTGGTCTTGGTTTCTGGCACGCCCAGTGCCAATGTGTGGCCCGGGCTATGCCAGCCGTGTCTCTGGGCTGTCCACAGGCGGTCAGTGGAGCAGACAGAGGCAACTCGGCCATCTGGTCTCTGTCTAGGGAGCTCTGATCAGCTCTGGTGACCTGGATGTGAACCAGGGCGTTCATGGCCTGGAGGAAGCCTCCAACCAATGAGCCATGGGACGGGAGTGTCAGCCCCCAACCTCTCTGCACTGAGAGGGTCACCTTCAGACAGAGCCCCTGCTGTCGCCCACCTCTTCCTGGCTTCTGCCCGTGGCTGTCTTGCTTCCTGATTCCTCCCTCCAGCTTCCTGGATCACCTCCCACACTGTGCTTTAAATCTAAAATGCCCCAGCAGTCTCCTGCATGTGACCGGTGACCGAGCCCTGGGGGTGCTGTGCTCCTCAGTGGGCTCACCCACGGGTGACTTCATGTGCTGTCGGGAGGCAGGGTGGGCCACGGAGGGGGTGACCAGAGGGTGTGTTCATGTCCCCACTCCTCCGCCCTCTCTCTGCTTCCTGGCCGCCATGATGTGAACAGCGTTCCTGCGCCATGCCCTTCCACCATGCTGGTGTTCCTTCCCTGAAGTCAGCCAGCTCTGCACTGACCCAGACCTCTAAAACCACGTGCCAAGAGAAATCCACCCTCCTTTACGTGTGGGTGTCGAGTATCTTGTCCCAGTGACAGAAAGGGGGCAAAGACACCGCCCAAATACACTGCTGGCACCCTAATCCTGTGTCAAGGATTTGCTTTTGGGAAATCCAGAGTACGAGAGCAGGAGACAGGTCTCACTGACGGGCGGCCCAATAATGACAATAATGAGAGAAAAGGAGAGAAGAAGGTGACAGCGAAAGGGATTCCCAGGCGCGTCCAGAAAGCCAAGCGCTGCCCTTGCCCAACTCTTCCCCTCCCGATGCCATCCTCCTACGGATTCCTTTGTTCAGGAAGCCAGTTATGTCCAGTGTGCAGAGCCTTCAAAAGCATTTTGAATATGATAATCGTGAAGGAGGAGCTCAGGTTCGAGTCTTCCCACTGCTCCCAGCTCTGCCCTGCGAGCAGAGAACCTGCCATCCGGGTGTCACCTGGCCTGTGAGCCAGAGTCTCCCTGAGCTCTGCATGTCTCCTGCTACCTCAGTGCCACATTTGGGATGGATGCAGAGTGAGGGGAGCTGGGACCCAGGGACACGGCGTGCTGGGCTGCGGTTGGGGATCCCTCTGATGGGGGTTTTGCGTCCAGGTCAGGCTGGCCTCTCCCGGACAGTGAGGTAAGGACTGATGGTGGGCTGGGGTGGTTGGGTCCTGGAACCCAAGTGTAAGCTCAAGTAGGTTTACAGTTCTGTTAAATTGCTAGGGAAAATATCAAGACAGTGTCACAGTGTTGTCAGAGAGAGAGAGAGAGAGAGAGAGAGAGAGAGAGAGAGAGAGGGAGGGAGGGAGGGAGAGAGAACAAGATTGGTTGACTCTGCCTGAAAAATGCTGGAACAAGCTAGGAGGTGCTCTACTCTTGAGCATCTTGTTGAAAGATTACAAATCTCCCTCCCTCCCTCCCTCTCTCTCTCTCTCTCTCTCTCTCTCTCTCTCTCTCTCTCTCTCTCTCCTCACTGTTTGGGGAGGGGGAGAGGATGTTCTGGTTTCTAAAATTTTAGTCATTTGCCTCACTTCTAAAACCCCATACAAAGAAGAAACTGTTAAATATTTGATAATAAAACTTCACGAAAGGTTCTAGGGACACTTATCCCCTTAAAGATGAGAGCCGTGTGCAAAGCAGTTCAAAGGGCTCTGAGTATTTTTTTTTTTTAAAACAATACTGAGGACTGAACCCAAGGCCTCACACTGAGCCACATCCCCAGTCCTTTTGAGACAGGTCTCACTAAGTCACTAACTTGTCCACACTAGGCTTGAATTCGTGACCTTCCTGCCTCGGCCCCCCAGACTTTGGATTACAGGTATGTGCCACCCTACCTGGTTGAGCATCTTTACAAATAATCTCAGTATCTTTACAAATAATTTCAACAAGCTGTCTGTTCCACAGGGCATAACTGTGTCCCACTGAATGTTTCTGACATTAGCACTGAGGAGCAGCAAGTGTACGCTTCTACTTATATAAAAAGTTCAAGAACAATGTTTGCTGCTGGAAACTAGGACTGGGGGTTATGTGGGTGTGTGGGTAGTAACTGGAGCGCATGGGAGGGATTTGGGGCTGGCTGGGGTTTTTTTTTTTCTTGAATATGTGAAAATTTGCTGACCTATGTGCGCGTGGCCCATGTACTTTCTTATTTTATTTTTTTGTGACAGGGCCTTGCTCTGTGGTCCAGACCTGTCCTGAATTTGCTATGTAGCTCCTTTGTGCTGCTAGAAACTGAACCCAGGGTTTCTGAACTGAGCGACACCCCCAGAATTCTTTTCTATTTCAGACAGTGGGGCTGAGTTGCCCAGGCAGGACCTGATCTGTTATCCTCTTGCCTCAGCTTCCCACAGTGCTGAGATTATTGGCATGAGCCACCCAACCCAGCTCCTTTTCAGTATTTCTCTCATGTTTACATTTAAAGATTTAAAGGTATTGATATTCCTGTGCAGGTTAAAATTAATTTGTTTTTTCATTCTTGCTCCAGCTGTAGATCCCAGTTCTCGCCTGCTCAATGGGAATTTTTTTTTCTTTTTTTTGTGGGTGGGACCTGGCTGAGCTCAGAGGGCATCATCTCTGAGGCCGGCTGCTAGCACAGTTCCTGGGTGCAGCAGGGCCACCTTACCTGCAACCTTGGAGTTGTAGGCCACCCCGACCCCACAGATGTTGTTGTTGGCCGCAGCTGAAACTTCTCCTGCGCATCGGGTTCCATGGCTGTAGGAAAACCAGGCCAGTTAGACAGAGCAGCAAAGGGCGCGGGAGAATCCTATCATGGACACGGTTTAGCTCCCTCTAGTGGTTGTGTGTGGGCCCTCCCACGTCCTCCTGGCTCACCTCCGCCTTCCTCTCTCCTCCTCCCCCTTGCCCAAGTCGTGTTTCTACTATGAAGGGATTCCCAAGGACATCTCTAACCCTCATATTTGATTTTCAGAATTTGAGATGAAACACACAGGTGTCCTCAGAAATGGAAGGCCACAGCCTCAGTGTGGGCAGACGCTCTAGAGTCGTGGGGCTTCCTCCCCAGGGTGTTTTGGAACACAGGGTGCAAAGCTGCCAGCTGGCAGGGGAGTGAGGGCACCCACCAAGCGGGATCTGAGTTTCTTTTGAGGGCCTGTTAGATGCCACAGGGCCCCAGGCTCAGCCAGGAGAGGATGAGCGTACTCTGGTGGGGTTTTGCATATCATTTCAAGGTATCTTCAGGATCTTTGAGGCAGATCAGGGTTAATGATCTCAGGCATTAGGTGACCTTTCCAAGGTTTGTCTGACCTGAAATTGTGAGCAAGGTCTTTTGAGGGCCCACGTGCTACAGTCTGGTTCTACAGTGCCCACATGGGACAGGCTTGGGCCTGAGCGTGGCACTGCTGGGAGGTGGTGGATGCTTACAGGGGTAGGGCCTAGGGGAAAGTCTGGTCACGGCAGTGGGCATGCCCTCCAAAGGGACTGTGGGACCTTTGTGCCTCCCTCCTTCATCGTTTTACTTCTGTTACCACAAGGGGAGCAGCTTCACCTCCCGCACTCTTCACACCATAAAGCTCTGCCTCACCGCAGGTGCCAAAGAAACACAGCCAACCTGCCATGGACGGACACCTCTGAGACCAGGAGCCCAAATAAACCTTTCTTCTCTGTAAGTTTGGAACTTAGGTGTTTTGTTACAGCAATGGAAGCTGGCAATATTGTCTGGGTAAGATAGATAGAACGCCCATATACTTCTTTGGCAGAAATTCTCCCACTTTCTATCTACCAAGGGATTCCTTGGCTTAGTTCCCATAGGAATCCACTACGTGGTTTGCGGCCACATCGCGAGTGTCTACTCTGCACCATGTTCTCAGTACACACACCCTGAGTCCCCACTAAAAACCTTCAAAGTGGGAAGATTGTTCTTATCTTCTTGGCAGGGAAACTGGTCCAGGGTTCACCAACTCCAGACCAATTTGCACGATACATGTTTATCCATTACAACATATTATATTTTACTCTCTTAAGAAAAAAAAAGTCTACATATTTTTGCTACTTGAAGACAGTAAAATCCTCTCCTATGGAGAAATATGAAAAAGATGCCCAGCTCTCCCCAGACCACTGCACGTCATGGTGGGAAGGTCTGGTTTCCGCTGGGGGGCGGGAAACGACACACCGGAAGCGGCCATTTCCCTCCCTTGCTCGGCTGTGGCCTGCTCCTGAGGCTCTTCAAAATGAAATATGACTCTTAATAAGAAAAAGCGGGTCCGCAGGGATGTTTCCCCTGTGAAGGGCTACGTGAGGCCCTCAGGTGAGCCCGCACAGGTGCGCCCCTGTCCAGGCGTCCTCCTCCCTCCCCTCCGTGCTCGCGGGAGTCACAAACGCCTTCCATCTTGCGGAATTCATGGCAAAGCCTTCGCAGCCAGGCCCTGCCTCTGCCCCAGGACCTCGCGCTTGCTGGGGCTCGGCAGTGTGCGCGGCCTTGAACGCCCCGTCCCTCCCGCGGTGGCTGGGCTGACAGGCAGGGCCATCGCCTGTCAGGGGAGCGCCACGCCAGAGCGATCTTCGTGGACGGCGGCTAGGCAGAGCGCACAGATCTGTAGCGCATCATCCAACATTGCCTCGAACCGGCGAGGCTGCGCGGTGACTGACAGCACGGTGGGCCTGCCAGGGGCGGGCAGGCCCGGAGCGCAGCGCGCCCGGGCCACCGGGCACCTCTGCGGGGCTGCAGCCGTGGGCAGGCCGCCATCCGTCAGCCAGTCGATCGATATCCTCTGAACTCAGCAAGGAGGAAAGGGCAGGCGAGGCCCGGCGGCCCTGCGGCGGTCACCCGGGTCTTCTCTGCACTGCAGACGCTCATTAGAGGTGTCATGTTTCCTACCTTTGTGCAGTTTGCGTTATGATGACGACGCTGACGACTATTTTGTTTGGCCAAATGGATTTCTCTGATGGCAAGCTGTGTTTCAAATATCACCATGGAGCTCAAATACTGGTTATAATTATTAAGTGGTTTGCCTTGGAATAAATATGCTGCCTCGGATTAGAAGGGAACAGTTTCCCACAGTCTCACTAAGCACAGGGCGGGACCGAATACCCACGCTGCTGGAAGAGCAGGGCTGCACATGCCTGAGGTTGGTTTCCACGGAGTCCTTAGCCTGGCCGGGTGGTTGGGCCTGTCCTCCCAGAAGCCTGGGAGGCCGAGGCAGGAGGATCTCAAGTTTGCACCTAGCCTGAGTAACTTAGCAATTCAGTGAGACTTTGTCTCGAAATCAAAAGTAAAAATGGGTTGGGAATGTAGCTCGGTGTGAGGGCCTTGGCCTTGATCCCCAGGAATTCATTCTCTCTCTCTCTCTCTCTCTCTCTCTCTATCTCTCTCTCTCTCTCTCTCTCTCTCCTATAGGCTTGGGCTTGGAATTTTAAATATGTTCTTAAGGAAGCGTACATTTAGAGGGAAACGGGGCCGTGAGTGCGGAGCGCTGACGTGAGGTATAAGGAGTGACGCGCCCACACTCGGTTCCCCATCCCAGGGAAGCGTCCGTGGGGCGGCTTGAGGATGCGTTTGCTTTTCTACTTTCCATAGTCCTGAGGCCCCTGGATGGTGAGGTGCTGCCGATTCCCGTGTGTTTGCTGTGGGTCCCCTCAGTCTGTGTGGAGACAGTGTGGCAGCAGCAGGCCCCTCCCTGGGCAGCAGAGAGCAGCCTTCCCTTGCCTCCCATGTGGACTGGCACGAGCCGTGATCAGTAGCCACAACTCTGCGGAATAGAGACAGGTCCTGGGCCTGGTGCCATGACCGGAAAGGACCCGTGAAGGTCCTGTGGTGCCTCTGTGGCTGCACAGCTGGTAAGATCCTGTGCAAGCCAAGGACACTGCTGAGTTCAAGGCTCCAGAGCATTAGGGTGGGAGCCCCTGGAGGGCCACAGGGGGTGCTCTTCCTCTGTGCTCCACCCAGGGTCTCTATGCAGCCACAAAATCTCTCCATGGCCTGTTCCTTAACAGCCTGTCCAGACCTCTCCTGTCCTTCCTCCTGGGTGAACCCTTAGAACGCTGCTCTCTGCGTCCCTCTCTTACTCTGAGCCAGTCCTGCAGGCCACGTCTGGGACTTACCCTCTTTTGATCAGTGTCCTCGCCATCTTTGCCTAGAAGGTAAAGATGCCACAACTCTGCAGGAGTTGCCCTGGGATATACCAGGTGTGACTGAAAAATACGGTGTGTGCCTTAATTAAAAACAACTTATTACAGTAAAAGACACATCACCGTGAGTCCCTTCATCGTCCTCCCTCTCACTTTAAAGTCACTTGTCCCGACATTTCTGCTGTGCTCTGAAGCAGTTCTGGAAGTCCCCGATCCTAAGTGTCTTTAGTGGTACCTTTGCAGCTGCCCCCGGGTCCTGAATTGGTTCAAACTGCTGACTTTTCCTGGCTCTTTTGGCTTTGGGGAAGGGCTGGACGTCCCAGGGGGCCAGATTCAGTGGCTAAGGTGGATGAGGACACACCGTCACGTTTTTAGGAGGCTGCCTTTCCATGGGATGGTCCTGGGCAGCAGCATTTGCCAACTTTTCGATCACATTTTGTAAAGACACCCACGAAAGAAGACTTCCAGAACTGCTTCACATAGTTTCAGGAACAACGGGACAAGTGTGTTTGAAAAAGGCAGGGGTCGTGTCTTGAGGGAGATTCACGGCCATGTGTCTTTTACTCTGATAAATATATTTCTATTTTTATTTAAACATTTTTCCTCATTGTTTGACCGCATCTTATCCTTGTCCCCCACACCCCAACTCTCATTACTCTCATTTAAATCCTGTACCCATGACCCCCTCACGAGCACCAAAACCCGCCTCGACTACTTCTTAGCTGTGTGACTTTTGCCCACGTTACTCAAGTTCTCTGCACATTAGTTTCCAAAACGAGGGCTAATTTTTGTTGCACCTGTTCCGAGGGCTAGATGGAGAGTTAACTGAATCAACTCAAGACACCGAAGCCAGCTCCTCGAAGGCACTGAGCTGCCCAATGGGCTTCGGCTTTCCTAGCGTATTTTTGCCTTGGCCACATTTTGCACTGTAGGGACTCAGGCAGGTATTTCCTCGTCACAAGACTATGAGTGCTCCTTAGAAGCTGGCACATGCCAGGGAGGCCATGAGTATGAAACTCAAATCCCAGCTCTGCTTGTTGCCTCTTTTTATTTACTTCTGTTGCAGAAATACCAAACATATATGAGATTAGAGCGAACTCCCGTGTACTCAGCTCCTGACATAATATCACCCCAGCCCATTCTCCTACCTTCTTCCTGGAGATAAAAGCAGTCGTGAAGGAGCTCCCAGGGAAAGATCATTTCATCCCAGCAGTAATTTCTTGAAACGTGTCTTAGGCTTATGGGGCCAATGCTTTACTCAAATCCTCCTTTTGCCCAGCAAGAATCACCGTGAAGATGGTGTCAACTTTTCGGAACAAGGATTTACCCAACGCTGTGGGCTTGAACTTTAACCCACCATCCTCTCGTCATCAGTTACAATAGCAGTTACGTTTTGAGAGGCCATGAGCATAGTTGGATGCCAGTCTTTGTAACAAAGCAAGTCAGCATAGCGGTGTATGCCTGTAATTGGAGATACTTGGGAGGCTGAAGCAGAAAGATCACATCACAATTGGTACCAGGAGTGGGGCCACTGCTGCAATTTAATCTGACCATGTGGCTTGAAAGCCTTTGAGCATTCCTCCCCCAGGCAACTTAGAGAGACTGTCTCAAAAAAAAAGTAAATAAAAAGGCTCAGTGGTAGAGCTTTTGCTTAGCATTTACGAGACCCCATGTGCGCTCCCACTGTGGGGTTGGGGGTTCAGTCTTTGTGCTAACAAGCTTTGGCGGCTGAGCTCTTTGAAAATGACTTGAAAGCTGTGGAAAAATCATTTGTTGGCCCAAGTGTATACTGCCTTGAGTGATTGGCTCCAGAGACACAGGAATCATGTGTGCTTGCGTCACTGTGACTGTGTCTGGGGTATGTGGATACTTTGGAATTCTTACTGCTGAAAGTGATGAATTTTTATTACACCAAATACTAATTGGTTCTAATTAGAAGCTTTTCAGCTAGTTTAAAATTGCACATTTAAAAAGAAGCTTGCAAATGAAAATATTCAAGGAAGAAGACACTTCCTTACCTTTTTTTGGTGTGTATTTGGGAATATGCTTATAGTGCATCACACAAGAAGAGTGGACGGGGGAGCCGGCATCTGGATCTAAAACACAGGGGCTTGGGAACCGCTGCCCTGCTGCCTGTGTTTTTGTACATGGATCAATTTATCAAAAATTAATTTAGTGCCCATTAGCTATGCAGACAGGGTGAGCAAGTGGCACACATGTTACCAGCCTTTCTTGAGTCATGTGGAGAGCTGTGATCAGTCACGCTGAAGCTGAGCCCCAACACATGGTCCCTGACTGCCACTGCCAATTATGTCCAGTGCCAGGCTCAGTGACACTTTTAGGTAACTACACATCTCTGTGTCTGAAAATGGTTTATTTGCTAAGGATGTGCTAGGATCTGGGTTGAGAGGAGGAGACACACCTGAGGTTCTTACTCTCCAAACACAATTCCAAGCATAGCATGGTCACCTTCGGCCTGTAGATGGGGTGGTTAGAGAGGCAGCTGTGCCATGGACACCAGGAAGGGGCCTTAACACATAGCACCCATTGGAAGTATTTTTTCTTTTTGGTTGAGCCCATTTTTATTTTTTTATTTTGAGGCAGGGTCTTACTGAGTTTCCAGGCTGGGCTTGAACTTGCGACCATCCTGCCTCACCCTCCCAGAATGCTAGGGGCATGGCCCAGAGTTGGGCCTTGTTCGCTTCTTTCTTCTTTTCTTAGTTTTCTGCCTTTGCCACTCCCGGAGTCCACCTGTCCTGTTTCTACCTCTGGGATTCTTAGGGCACCGTGTTCACCGTAAGTGCTGAGTCTGGAGCCCGCTGGTCCAGGGAGGATTTTCCCGGGACCCTCTTGAATGGATGCTCTTGCATGCAATTGTAAAGATGACACTTACAAGAGAAGAGTACAAAATCGGATTTAGAAACAATTTAAAGCATGGGTCTAACCTTGGCTTTGGCTTGAACCCTGTTAGACCCAAAACCCACCATTTCTATACCTCTTTCCTTATCAATAAACTGAAAGTGTGAGCTGGGCCTCGTGGCACAGGCTTGTAATCCTAGCACTGTGGGAGGCTGAGGCAGGAAGACCACAAGTTCAAGTCTAGCTTGAGCAATGGAGCGACCTAGGGAGATCCTTTCTCTAAAAGGAAAATTAAATATGGGCTCAGTGTGAAGGCCCTGGGATCCATCTCAAAAAGATAATAATGGAAGTGTCAACTTTTGTTTTCTCCACTACTGAGGTCGCCATGAGAAGTAAAAGCTGTGGACCAAGTGCCCTCCATGTAAATATATTTTTATATTAGCGGTTGAAGTTCAGATGTTTTCATGATCTTCACCCAAAGATGGGATAATGGGAAAATATTAGGTTACTCTTACTTCTTTGAACTGAATTTATTTTAAAGTAATACCTAAAAACAAAAATTGTCCGTATTAATGGCTACCATGTGATATTTCAGTATGCATGTGTATAACATTGTGTATTGTTTAAGTCAGATTAGACATACCAATCTCCTCAAACATTCGATCATTTCTTTACAGTGAAAATACTTGAAATCCTTTCCTAGGTGCACTGTATCTTTAAGTTCATTGTTATTACCCATAACCATACTTCTGTGCAATAGCTCTTCCTCCTCTGACTGTAATGTAGTATCTCCTGATCAATTCCCCCTATACAACACTTATTTATTGTTAATTAATTAATTTTTGTGGTCCTAGAGATTGAGACCAAGGTCTTCACACTGAGCTACATCCCGAGCCCATTTTTCAATCTTTGATTTTCAGACAAGCTCTTGTTTAGTTATTAAGTTGCCCAGGCTTGAACTTGCAATCCTCCTGCCTCAGCTTCCCAGAGTGCTGGGACTATAGGCCTGTACCACCAGGTTTAAAAATTTCAGTGTTCTCTCACTGAGTATGATACGCATCTTAATTTCTCGATATTTCTTATATGCAGTTCACCATTTACACAAGATTTTTACTTGAAGAATAAAAAAAGAGGTCACATTTCCATGTTTAATGGCCAACGAGGCGGAGGGAATAGGTCAGCAACAGCTTTCCCGAGAGAAAACCTTCCAACCTCTGCCAGGCCCACTTGCTCCGGCCAACAGAGGCCACATGACACATCACAGGGCCACAGCAGGGGTGCCGTCCAAAGCCACAGAGACCCAGGCACGGGGGCAGGAAGTTTCTCTGCCAGATCTCCAACACATCAAGCCACATCAGCATTTTTCCCTTTTCAAATCACGTTGTGATAACGTTGACAAAGGAGATCTTATTTCTATTATCTTTAAAAGTAGCAAATACCGTCTAGCCCTTCAGAACAACAGTCAGAAGATAATTTGTGAGGGGTGTTGTAGTATTTAAAAAATATCCCACGAATGTAGAAAATGTAGCCTCTAAGCAGACAAGTTAGGGGTGTGTTGGGGTGATTTTGCTGTGATGTTGGGGGGCAGAAAGTTCCATGGGAGCAGCCTAGAGACAGGGCGGGGCTGCACAGAAAGCCAGGAAGACATTTTCCCCTTTCACTTTTTTGGTTATTACCCATAGGTAGACTCACAGGAGCTAGTGGTTTCCAACATTAGCCTAGGAGAAGGGGGTCCTCTGCGCCTGTGGGGAAGGACTCGGACTTGTGCAAAGCCCAGACCATGAGGGAGGAGTTGGAACAACCTCAAGTTCTCAAAACAAACTAAACAGAAAACACCTACCTAGAGAGTCAACAGGGACTTACTTCTCTCTGAGGAGGTCAGCACATTTTTATTCGTAAAGGACCAATGACTTTGGAGGAAGTAAACAATATTGAAAGGCGCAGTTAATGAGGGAAATGTAATTTGGAACCTCACTCAGTGCAACTGTGATTTTTGGGCTTGCTTGCCTTGACTCTTGAGAGTGGATTCTCTCCCTCACCCTAAAAATCTGTTGTTCTGCAAGAAACCCTACCTCTGCTCTACACGGCGGTTTACTATCCTGACTGAATTCTTTCACCAAGGGCACAAAGAATTGAGGTGGGCTGCCAGATCCTCATGGTGTGATGCTAAGACCCAGCTTCCCAGTGACCATATTCCAAACTTGGACATACCAAAACAACCCCTCAAAGCCTAGCACGGGAAGTGTTGATGAGGCCCAGCTCACCTGTTAAACCAGTCATCCGTGTACCGAGGGTAGGGGTAGGGGTCGTTGCTGCTGAAGTCATAGCTGGCTTCGGCATTCTGAAAGACACAAGGTGTCACACCAGGTCAGTGAGGCAGAGGCGCAGCGAGGGAACACAGTGCCAGGCACGCTTTCTGTGTGTATACGAGCCCCTCCCTGTACAGTTCCCCTGAGGTTTGTGTCAGTGATCTGTGTTGGACCAGGGCTGGCTTGTAATTCGCACTTGGGACTGGGTTGAGGTCGTTTGGCTCCTGTTTTCGATGCTTCAGAAGATGGCTTGTCTTGAGGGAGGTGGAGGTTGGCAGAGGGGCCGGGAGATTCTGACAGCAGAACTCAAACCTGAGAATCCCTGAAATTCTGTGGGCATTTTTACACCAAGGAGAAAGGCCACGTGTCAGCTGAGGTCACATTTGCCTCTCCGTGTTGAAATAGGGATAATTCAGGAATCCCAGTAATTTTGTTATCTTTACACTGAATTCAGTGACTAATACTTAATTCCCTGGGTAATAGTCTACACTGGCCATTACGGAAGGCAAACAGTTGTTTTGGTTTGGCGGTATGTTTCCTGGCTAAAAATCAAATGGTTTATGGCAAGAGGAGACAATGGGCAATTTTTTCAAGGGTTCTGTTTATGCTTTTATGGCCAAACTGAATCATTTATTGATTTGAATTACAATGTTGTCTCCCATAAAATTACTTGTGGATGGGACTAAGTTAAATTGGCCTTGAATTATGCTGGAGTCCTTAATAGTAGCCATTAACATGAACATTCGCTAGTTGGTGGCATTCTGGTAAATTTGGTGCTGTGGTCATCCCAGGCTAAGCTCAAGGCTTGTTTTGGTCATCTCTAACTTCCTTCTAAACTCCACCGGTCTACTCTCCTATAGAAAATACTAGCTGCTTATCAAACAATTTAACCTTCGATGATTCAGGATCTGGATGAATCAGTGCCATCATTAAGAACTTGAATTATCTCGAGCTTGAACTTGAGTGACACGGAGAAGGCTGGGTTCAATCCAGACTGACCTCAAGGATTCCCTGAAAGTTATTTCTGAAAGAAACTTATGATTGTGACTCATCTTCTCTTGTAAAAGTTGAGTACAGAGGGGAAAATAAAAACCGCAACCCACTGCTGGTATTCAATAATACTAATGTTTCATTTTGGAACATGTAGACAGGAAGCAAGGCTGTGTGGCTTTTAGCCAGAAAGCTAAATACTGACGGACGTGTCATTGTGCACAGGGCCCTCTTCCGATACACGGCCCGTAGGCACAGTAGGCTAAGAAGGGACAAGGGTAGAAGGATTTTCCCCAAGTCCTCTGACTTGTGTCCCCACTTTCAAATCTGGAACTCACTGCCTTTGTGACCAGGGTGCCCTGCTCGCTGGGCCACGTGAAATGTCTACCAGCTTGGTGGAGGGTGGGAGAGGTGCGCGAGTGTCAGGTGAACCTGGTGGTGGATCCAGGCTGCCTGCATTCGGGAAAGCTTTCTTATGTTTGAAAACTGTAGCTCTCGCCCTAAAATGCGGATGGCAGAACTGTTACAGTAACTCAGTTGCACTGAGGATAAACTAGAAGTCTGGACAGACACAGCGTGGCCACTTTCTCACCTTCTGGCCTCTTGCTTTCCCTTTTGTGCCCTTCTCTCTTTTTGTGATCACCTATGCCAGAGTTAGAAAAGCTGGCCCAGGCTCCAAAATCTAGCCCAACATTTGTTTTTGTAAATAAAGTTTTATTAGAACACAGCCACACGTTCGCTAACAGTTTGCCTGTGGCTGCTTTCCCAATACAATGGCAGAATTAAGCAGCTGTGCAGAGATTGAGAAGCCAAAGATATTCACTGGCTGCCTTTTGTTGGGAAGTGTGCCAGGGCTGGAGCCATGACCTAGGCCTGTCCCTGCACTCCCTGGCTACCACCCTACAGCCTACAGCAGTGGGTCCAACCCGTGGCCCTCTGGTCTTTTCTTTTCATCTTTTTTTTTTTTAAAGTGCAAAGAAACTTTCTTGGCCCATATATAAAATATAGAATATAGACAGTGAACATATACAAGGACTAAAATGGCCTTAGAATTTTAAAATTATAACATCAAAAAACTAGGGCAACAAATTGGCAAGCTGCAGCTTGACCAGGCCTGGACTATATATAATACAGCGTCTTAACCAGATGGTGCCTTTCTGGGCAATGTCCTCTGTCTGGGACACCCCTGCCCCACTTCCTGTACATTCTCGCTGGGATGAGCCAGCGGAGTAGACTGTGAGGAACTCGGAGCTCATGCCTTCTGCATCTCACGCCTATCACAGGCTGTCAGGCAAGTTGCTGTGGTCAGAATTAGGGCTCAGCTCGCGGAGGGCTGATTGGGGTCCTAGGGGGTCTCTTGCTGCAATGGAAAGAGGCACTGTCCTGGTGCCCACAACCCCCCTGTCCACTGTGGTTTGAGGGCAGCTCCTGGGAGCCACTAACCCTCTAGCCCCTTTGTCTGCTCCCCTGCGCACACCCTGCCTGTCCCCATGGTCAGACTGGCCCTTGGCAGCCCTCCACATGCAGAAGTAATCGGCCAGGGGAGCCGGTGCCTATGGCACCTGCCAAACGTGGCCTCACGCCTTTTCTGTGGCACTGAGGATTGACCCCAGGGCCTCATGTGTGCAGGCAAGTGCTCGACTTGCACCTAGTCCCATTGTTTATTTTTTTAAAAGTGATGTATGCCAGCCCTCTGGCCCGACTCCAATGTTGGGAAAGCGGCTTTTGGAATCAGAAATCTCATGTACAGTTGTGTCCCAGAGGAGCTCGGCCAAGGGCACGTGTGTCACACCCTAAACTATCTACAAAATAATCATTCCAATCTCATTGATCTGCCCAGAGAGAACACTGTTTCTAATTTATTTGCCCCAGAGAAGGTGCTAGTTTGCAGTTCACTCACCAGTAGGGGGCGCCACTTCCAATTTCACACGTGTGCACTACATATGTACAGTAGGTCTATGAGCCTCAAGAAACAGTTACAGTCCTGTAGAATCCCTAATGGCAAGGAAACTGAACAGGGTGATGCGATGCCTTCAGAAAACAGCGAACGGTGCAGGACTTAAGTAGACCTCGCAAAGAAGAAGTGTTAATGAGCACGAGGAACGTGTGCCCATGATTAATTGCCAAGGCAATTCCACTGCTGTAGGAATCCAGAACGAGAAACCACATTACATTTGTCCCTTTATTCTGGATTGCTGCTTTCCCTGGAGGCGTTTTACCAAATCACCCAGGTAGGAGCTGTGTAACTGTGTTAGCTGCAATTGCACTGCGCTCATGGACTAATGAAAGAGAAATGAGTCTCCCTAGATAGAAGCCCAATTGCAACCATATTGCCTGGAACAAAGCTCATCTGTATGGAAAGTGAGCAGCAGAACAGCCCAGTCCATTACAGTCCACAGGATTTTGCGACTGCGCTGACTTGCATCTAATATCGTCACAGCTGAAGGTTCCCAACCGTGCCTATGTTGATTTTCCTCAAATAATTCTCCCACACTCACTGGTTTAACGATAATGTGCAGCTCACTTTTGACTGAAACCAGCATTAAGGGGATTTATGCCTATATTAAGTCTGGCTGTAAAACTTAATGAAATTTAACATGTTTCCAGCAACTTGAAAAATTAAAAGAAAAGACACACAGTCCAAAATTTGTTGGAAATCTTTCTTCTATGCTCCCAAAGTTCCTGGAGTTGTTTATTTTTGTCCAGTAAATGGAATGCTCTTCAATTGTGGGTTTGATATCTTCTCTCCTCACTCCCTTCTAGAAATTCTGGAAATTCTCTGGTCACTGGAGCACTTTCCAAGTAAGATACAACCTCACAGCCAGGACCCACGAGTATGACCATATCTCAAGACATGTGACTGGGCGACTAGACTTCTATATGTTCTATGTTTTCCAAAACTGAGCAGCTCTAACTCTTGGCGCTTCCTGTCACCATTACCGGCAGATCTGGAAGAAATTTTGAGCACTAAACTTAAGAGGAGACAGGACCAAAGCAATTCCTGGTGGTTAATGTGGTACCCAGCATTCATGAGATGTTGCTGTGCTTTAATATGAAAGGTCTCTTTGTTCAGAGGGGGATCTTTCGGAACATGATTTTATCACAGGGGTGCAGCACTCATCTGTGAATTTATCCACTTATGACTTCCACATTCAGATGCTGAGACTGAATCTCCCATGTGTGGACAACCAAAAAGTGACGTCTTTGGTGACAGAGTTTGTGCCTGGGAGGAGTGCTTTCAGGCTGGAGGCCTGAGGGAGGTTCTTGGCCTCATCTGCCTCATTAGGATGCACAAGAAGTCAACATCATGAGAAACAGATCCTCTCAGACACAGAGTCTACAGGCATCATGACCCTGGACTTCTAAGGTCAGGAGCGGTAAGAAATGTATTTCTGCTACTTGTAAATTACCCAGGCTGAGATATTTTGCTACAGCAGCCCAAACAGACTAAGACACTTGGTTACCCTTTGATTTTTGTTTTAATTACCTAAAATATTATTTTGAGAATGAAGGGACACAGTTACTTGTAGAGACAGTTGGAGTGCAAGTTGGTGCGATCCGTTTCAAGAGAGATTGGGCCATACCTAATGAAATATGAAATGAACTACTGCAGCCAGCAAGCTTCCAAGGATCTTTCTTAAGATATAGTTTCATATGGATGAAAGGTCCATGTTTAAATGTATTCACAACAGCCATGACTGTACTATTGGAAGACTAGAAACAACCTAAATACTCAACATTAGGGATGTGATAAGTCACGGTGCTCACATTCTGGTCCCATCATGGCCTGTGGACTAGCAGCCCTGACATCGCCTAAGAATGTGTTGGGAGGTAGAATTGTAGGTTCACCCAAGACTCACTGAATCTGCCTTTTTAATTAAAAATAAACAAAACATTTTGCAGTATAGGGATTGAACCCAATGCCTTTGCACTGAGCTACTTCCCCAGGAACCCCCCCCCCCCCCCATCCCACCCATGATTTTGAGACATTTTCTTGCCAAGTTGCTGAGTTGTCCAGGCTGGAGTCACCCTAAGCATCCTTCTGCCTCAGCCTCTCAGAGGGCTGGTCAATCTGTGTTTTGAAAGGTCTGCAGGGCACCTATGTGCATGCTGACTCTCACTCATAAAATGAGCACCCCGTTTGCCTAGGCCCTCTCTCCCCTTCCTTTTTACACTCACGGAATCTCCCTGTTACCATCTTTTTCTCCTATTCCTCTCACCCCACTACCTAAACTCACCGACAGGAAAACGCTGAATCTGATAAGCCACCCATATTTTAACATGAATCAATTCAGCACATTCCCCTTCCCAAAGTTACTTGCTTTAACAGAAGAGCAGGACGTTGGAGAATGTGAAAGAACTCCATGTCTAACAGTAGAGAGGGAGAGGTAGTATTTTGCGAGCACCGATCATTTGAGGGGTGTATAGGCACCCTGAGTGAGCTGGGATCCTGTGGGCAGCCGAGGTTCAGCCTCATCCGCCGAACCGGACCTCTCTGAGGTTCAGCACACGTGCTCGGAGTGGGTCAAGGTCACGGCCTCTTGCTGAGAGGCCACAGCCCTTGGCAGGTCTCTTCTCCCGGCCTTCTGCTGGCTCTGCTGGCTTCTTCTGCTTTTCCGGGGTCTTTCGCTCCACGTCTCTGCGTCACCCACGATGATAAAGGCGACCTTGATTGGGTTGCACGAAAGCGGCTTGCCACAGTGCGGACTTTGTTGTAACCACATTCTTCCAGCTCTGGCAGAGGCGGGTGTGCCTTACATTCTCTAACCACCTGGGATTAAATTTACCTCTTAAGGGGGAAAAGAGCTCAATGCTACCTGTGGGTGAGACAGAAGTCCGGGTGACCAGAGGCTCAGGGGAAGGACAGTGGAATTCAACCCTGATGGCTTGATAAGAGGGTGAGGCTGGCAGCCACTCAAGGTCACTGCTGGGCTGTCCTCCGGGACTCAGGACAGGATGCGGGCAGTGAGAGATGGGCTCAGCTGGCAGAGAGGAAGGCGGACAGGTCAGGCAGAGCTGCTGTGAATGGTAAACCCAGCCTCCCTGTCCCAGCTCTGCAAAGGCTGTGCGTGTTGCCTAAGTACTGTAATGGCCACGGGGAGAGGGGGACCACGACTCTGGAAAAGGAGAACGAAGGGAACAGAGCAGCGGGGGCCCAAATTTTTGTTGTCACAGTGGTGAGGTACTGGTCAACACGTGTCCCCTCCTAGTGTCTGAGTGCTCCTCAATGCACAGACTCACTTGGGGTCTCCTGCCTGGGCCGCTGGAGGTGTCCCCCTGCCTTCAACTGGTAGGTCAAGGTCACTCCTGTGAGCCCAGCTGTCCAGGGAGGGATGGAGGTGCTCATTTGCACCCCGCCCACCCAGACTGATCACACAGCTTCCGCGTCACCTGCTGCTCCTTTCCAGCCCTAAAAATAGCAAAGGTGAGCTCACTGATAACTGAGTCACCTCCCCCGAGGGGGGGTTCTGTCCAAATATTGTTAATTGGAGGCTATCTTAACATATCTTACAGATTTCTTCCCTTTGCCCAAAGCACGGCTATATGGGTAATAAATATAACACACACGGATCTGTTGCTACAATATAGACGTACATACATTTATATGCAAAATTATCTATGAGTGCAATTCAGTGCCTATTAACCTCATCTGGGCTTCATGGCAGTTTTGAGAATTAGATATTGTAACCCCCAAATTAATGGTAAGAAAACTGAGGCTCAATGAAGTTGTGTGATTTGCCTATCTATATATATTTTTTCAGGTAGAAGTAGGTGAGTTAGTCTTAGAAAAGAGAACTTCTGGTTCAGAAACTCACTCTGTCCTCTTTGTACTCCATGACATTGCCAGCATATTCTGAGGATGAAGGTCTGTTATAATGTAAGATCTAAGATGTCCTCAAAAAGTCTTATGTGTCTTCCCAGAGGAGGGGCTTCTGGAAGGTGATTGGAAGCATGGAACTTAACAGCAGCAGAAACAGAAGAAAATACACACAAATACATGGAGACTTACCAACTTACTACGGATCAAACAATGGATCACGGAAGAAATCAGAGAAGAAATCAAATACTTCATAGAGTTAAATGATGGTGGAAGTACATCATATCAAAATCTGTGGGACACCATGGAAGGTGACTGGGCTAGTGGGGTGCTGGGCTCCTCAGTGTAGCTGACTGTGGTCTCAGGAGGGAGGGTGTGGTTGGAGGAACCGAGTCACTGGGCTGTGCTTTGGAGGGCACATTTCTAGGGCTGCTGGGCATGGACTGGACCCCTTGAAACCATGGGCCCAATAAACCTCTTTTAAGTTGCAAGTGTCAGGGATTTTGTTACAGTGACGAGAAGGCTGATAATATAAGTTAAAAAAATTTTCTGAGCCAATAGCACTTTGCTTGGCTTGTCCTACTCAGCCCTGAGCGGGAGTTGCCAGGTCCTGCAGCTGCTCCAGTGGCAGCAGGACTGGGCCTGGGGACAGGAAGAGGGGCCTCGGGCTCTGGGTTTCTACCTGCTTTCACTTCACAACAGAGCAAGCTCGCTTGTTCCTTTTTGCTTCAGACAGTTCCTTTCCACTTTGGAGGTTCTTTGGGATAAATGTGCTAAGAGGAGACGAACACAGAAGGCCGTGGCCTCGGGGGACGAGGGGACAAGAAACGCAAGGCGCGTCGTGAACCGCTCAGTGTGCCTGGCTGAAAAACAAGAAGGCACCAGAGGAGTGGCCTTTCATGAGGAAGGTGTTTGTTTGAATAAGACCGATTTTGTGTTCCCTGCTAACGTGAAACGTGGCCAGAAGAAAAGAAAAGAACAGGTCACCAACTGTTCTGGAGAAAGATTCAAGTGCACGTCTGGTTCTTCCCATAGCTGTTCACTGTGCCGTCCCTCTCACTGGCTTTGAAGCCAAACTCTTCGGCAGCATTTGCCACGGGAATCCAGCTTTGCGGCTCGTGAACCACGGCAGCGTGACCACAGTGCCGACTGCAGGCTGCGCGCGCGCCTTACAGATTCGCTATTGCTCATGATCGTCCACGTCCACATGAACGCAGTCCCTCTGTGCACGGGGGTTATGTCCACTGGTCCCTTGGGAAGGAGCCACCTGCTCTAGACCTCTGCAGGTGACACGCCCCGGTGTTCCCCGGCCACCCTGCTACCATCATTCCTCCATTTTTCAGGACCTGGGAGAGTTAATTTGACTTCCTGCCTTCCAGTCGCCTGACCTGTCACCCCAACAACTCCCGCTCCAGCCCATTTCATTGTCTTCCTGACCTTCTCACCGCCCACTGTGGTGAAATCACCAAATTACCAAGGCCAGTGGCCCGTTCTCTTTGCTCTCCTGATTCTCTCATCACCAGTGGGTCTCACGGCGGCTTGCGGAAATCCATTGTCAGCACAACTTTTCTTTTAACGGCCCTGGGGATTGAACCAGGGGCTTTTGCACTGACACACACCCTCCGCCTGCTTTTATTTATTTTTTTGGTCTTCCTTTGCCTTGCCTTTCTGTGCTTTTGATTCAGGGTTTTACTAAGCTGTCCAGGCTGGGCTTGAACTTGTGATCCTCCTGCTTCAGCCTCCCAGAGTGAGCACCACAGGCGTGTGCCCCTCTATCCAGCTTCCGTTTCTTTTTTCCTCCCTCTTCCCACTGCTCCTCAGTCCCATTCCATGCGTGCTCTACATATTGGACTGTATCACACCTCACAGCCTTCGTGGTGAGATTCCCTGTTTACCTTCACACCCGGCTACTGAGCGCCTCCTACTGCAGTTTTGCCATAGCCCGAAGGTCACCAAGCTCAGGTTTCGCACAGGAGAGATGGGAAATGTTTTAGGCTTTGTGGTCCTTAGGGTCCCTGCCATGTGATTCATATCTGCATTACCCCGAGGAAAGCGGGAACGAACGACATGTCACTTGGTGTGGCCGTGTTCTTATAAAAACTCATTTATAGAAAAAGAAAAGGAGAGAAGACACAGCTGACTGAGCTCTGCTTTGGCGTGGCATCTCTCGGACAGATGTGCTGAAGGCCTGACGGGGACGGGAAGCCCCACCCCCTCCCCCAGTGAGCAAGACCCTGCCCTGAGACGCTGACCTTTGCAGATGTGCACAAGGGGAGGTGACACCTGTCTGGACGAAGGCGGGCCTGGTGTTCTCCTGAGGAGGCCTGTGAGGTCACAGAAACAAGTCACAGAGAGGCGGGACTGCAGGATGGGTCTGTAAGCTGGGGGGCCTAGGAAACCAGGAGGGAAGCAGGCCCCACCACTCCAGAGGACCAGTCAGCTCAGGCACCTGGACTGCAGTTTCTTGAGGCTGCCAGCGTGTGGCGCCATGTCACGGAAGCCCTAGGAAACTGGCATGTGGCCCTCCACCTTCTTCCTCCAAAGTTCTTTTTTCTATATCTTACTATATCTTTCTTGAGGTTCTTTAACATGGCCTCACCCATGTCCACATGAGAAAAGAAAAATAACTAAGTAATTAATTCCTAAGGATAGAAAATGTGAGAAAGAAAAAGACAAATTAAATTTCAAATGCCTTGGCTGAGTACTGAAAGGTAAACGGCTGTACATTCAAAAGACGTTCAGGTTATCGTTACATGGATCAGTTTTCTTAGGATAAACTTAAATCAAGGTCAGAAGAAGTGAACTGCTCCAATAAACGAACTTAAGTCTATATCAAACTGCCACATTAAATGAACTTAAATCTATATCACATGAATATATTACAGTTAAAGCAATAGATACAATGGGATACTTGGTTATTTCAGATTTTATTTATTTATTTTTTTTGAGACAGGGTCTTGCTCTGTAGCCCAGGCTGGCCCTGAACTCACTATGGAGCCCAGGCGGGCCTTGGATTTCCAGCAATTCTCCTGCCTCAACCTCCCAAGTGCTGGTATTACAGGTGTGTGCCAGGCACCATGCCCCGCTTATGTGGTGATAGGGAATCGAACTCAGGTACTTAGTGCTTGACTTAGTGCTTGCTAGGCAAGCTCTTTAACTGCTGCGCTATTCCTCCAGCCCCTATTTCATAATTTTTTAACTTTCGTAAATTATTTACTCACATTTCACTAATTACTAACATTTTGCCAGATTTGGCTTATCACTTTATCTATCCATCCATAAATTCACGCACACATATTTCAAAAAAGATTTTATATCAATTCCCCATTTGAATATAATTACTATGTTTTCAAATTAATATACTATTACAAATAATAATTATGTGGGGAAATTCCACAGATTTTATAAAACAGCTGGTACTATTTTAGAAGTATACCAACCAAATGATTCAAATACCAACCTATTTTTTTTTTTTTGCTACACTTTCTCTTTAGATGTTTCCTTTCCTCCACGTTATTTTGGCTCTGCTTGTCTCTCTGCCTTTCAGTTGTTGATGCACTCCTTCCTGTCCTGGCTACATTGAACAGGCCGTTTCTGCCTATATTCTCAACTTCTTAAGTGGTTCTAGGAGGAGACATTGTGCAGCTCTGTTACTCGGCCGCCATCTTGACTGGAACTCTATCTGAGTACTCTTCTCTCTTTGTGTGTTTGGCTTGAAGTGGGTTTGAATAAGTCCTCCTTGTTTAGAAGGAGACCTCCCCACTGGACAATCCTCCAAGGCCGAAATCTTCCCACACCCTGCTCCTGTCCAGGGCCCACTAGTGGCCAGGGACATGCACTGGGTCCTGCTGGACACCACAGTACACCTAGTAGATTCTCAGGAAATGTGTTGAGTGAATGAACAAAACAAATACAGGAAGCCAGGCCCTGTGCTACAGGCCTTAATCCCAGCACCACAAATACAGGAAGCCAGGCCCTGTGCTACAGGCCTTAATCCCAGCACCGCAGGATCCTGAGGCAGAAGGACCACAAGCTTGGAGCCCAGCCTGGGCAACTTAACCACTTAGAGAGGCACTGTCTCAACACCATAAACGAAAAGTGGGCTGAGAATGGAGCTCAGTGAGAAGATCCTGAACTCAATCCCCAGTACCACCAAGCAAGCAAGCAAGCAAGCAACCCATCCCCAGGAATTATCTAAGCTATTTTCTGGGTTCCAAGATCACTGACATTATGAAGTGAGTCAGGAAGAACTGGCTCATGTTATGTATGTTAACAAAATTATTAAAATATGATCTCTTTCTGCAATTTGGTAGAATAACAGAACCATACTTCCAATAGATCTTGAGCCACCAAGTACCCAATTTTCATTACTTGTCCTTTTATACATCAAATCTCCTTATCTCCAAATCTCCTTCTTTCCTTTTCTTTCTTTTTCCTTTTTAAATATGTCAGCATCATATCATTTTTAATCATACCACATTTGTTTCATTTACACCAAATTTAAATGGTGGTGTTGTAAGCAGCGTGATTTGCATATTTTAATCGCGCTTTGTTGTTGTTGTTTTAGAAAAATAAGTGAAAAAGTGGGAATACGGAATCAGCTTACTAGAGATAACAGGGCATCATAAAGTTAGTACAATTGAAACAAGGTAGAAATCTTTAGATGTCCTACTAACTGCACTGAATCTTTAGCCCCATCTGACATTCATCGTGTTTACTCAGCTGTATTTGATTGTGACAGAAAAAAAAATTATTTAAAAATCTATTCTTTTTAAAGATGACATCAAAAATTATGTTTGAGTTGAAGTATAATGAGGATTGTGTAATTATGACAATCTTAGCTTTTTTAGATTTTTCAGGACACAGTCTGGCATTATAAATGTACATTTAATGTGTATTTGTGAACAGTACATATTTTAAAAAATATTCAAGTGGAAAAATAATCAGAATTTTATTTAAATTAATTTTATGCAGATAAAAATCTCAAGATCTGTTTCCTTAGGAATCTTCATGAAATTTTAAGAGAGAGCAACTGATGGGAAAGGAAAAGAAAGGGAGCATCTTGGCTGAGCTTGACGCCGGACCTAAAATAAAGAGTGATTTTTCCAGACTCAGTGGACAGAAGCATCAGTGCACAGCCTGACTTCTTCATCAGATGCTGGGGACACAGCTGGGATGGATGGATGGATGGACACAGCTAGGTTGCAGCCTGCTTGCTCCCTGACCCGTGCTGCATGTTCACAGTGAGGGCATTCTTAGGCCCAGGACAAGCAGGGTCCTTCTGGGCCTTGTGGTACTCTGAAGGCAGTTACATGTACTCCAGATGGCTGGAAATCTATTTACCTTACGCTCAGTAGTCCCAAGGCAGAAGAAATCTAAATTCCCCACAAACACCTGCATGTGAATGTAAATGGCGATTTTTGTCTCTAATTGGCCGAAATGAAAATCTTCCAGTGGTCTCCCAACCGGAGAATGGTTAAATAAACTGTGGGAACCATACAGTGGGGTCTCAAACAATAACAAAAGAGACACGTTATCGATGCACACAAACCCTTAGGTGAATTATACATGCATGAGATAAAGTAGACTTCAAACTCTATGGCTCGATTCCATTTACATGACATTCACAGAAGGACAAAACTATAGGACTAGGAACAGACGTGCTGGTCAGGGACAAATGGTGGGGCGGAGATGGCAGCTGCAGGAGGGATATTTTGGGGGTGACGGGGATGTTCTGTCTTTTGATTGTGGTGTCTATAGGATTTTATGTGCTTGCCAAAACTCACAGGTGCTCCAAAAAAGAGTAAATGTTGCTTTCTGTAACTAAAAAGTGAGGCAAATAGTAGCAGTTGGTTATCAGACTACAGAAAGAGGGCACTGTAATAAGTGCTCGCATCTTGGCAGAGAACCGTGTACAATTTCTGGTCCTAGCTTCGGAAAGCACCTCTCTCCCCCTTCCCTCCTAAAGAACTATTAGAAGAAGACCCGATTAAACTGACGATTGGCCTGGTCATGCCTCCTTTATGACTCGGTCTGCAGGAAGCGGAAGCGCTGCCAAGGTGTTTTCCGGTTCCGGGATTTCACCACAGACTCTGAAAGCTTTAGTTTCCTTCGGGGCCACGTTCTCTCAGGTTAAGAAAGAGTTTAATTCCATTTCAGAAATAATACCTTGGGCGGGGGCGGGGGGATACGGCTGAGCCCCGTTAGCGAGAAAGGGTCCTGTTTGCTCAGAGATGAGCTGTGTGAGCTTTGGGGTGTTCCTCTCTAGGCTGGTGTCTGTTTCTGAGAACCCAGCACCTGTTTTGGAGAACACAGACAGCCAAGTCTTTCCCTAGCCCAGTTCTTGCCTTCTGGCCCCTGCCAGTAGCTCATTATCCAGCATTTACACAGCGGCCTGGCTGGCAAGGAAGGTCCCTTTCATTCATCTTCATTTCTGGTTAATTACAGAAATTGACACAACACTGTTTCTATCCCTAAATCCATTAACCAGCACATGTTCAAGTCACAGCCTCTCAGCTCTCATTAATTTCATTGTTTAAGAGTTTTTTTAATCATTTATTTTATTTCCTCATTGTGAGATTTCAAGTCAACAGGGAAAATAAAGATGGGCCACCCTCAGCTCTAACTTAGCTTCCCAAGGGCGCGGCAGGATCCTCGAATACTCTTGCGTCTCTCCCCTCTCTTAGAGATCAACACGAGGAAGAGCCTGCTGGAGAAGGCCATGAGGTGTCCAGAGAATAATTTCAGCAGGTTTATTAAAAATAAAATGAGAAAGGGAGCTGGGGGAGGGGCAGGAGGGGGAGAAAGAATGACCAGGATGTGATATGTACATGGACCAGTTCCTCAAGATGAATGGGATTATGATGTATCATGAACATATGCTAATAAAAATAATTATTACGGGAAAAATAAAATTCAGTGTACTCTTCAAACTGAAGTGCTTGCTGCCAGGGATTTATCTGAAGAAGTGTTCACACAAGGATTCAAATTTCTGTCCAGAGGTACATACTCGTCCTGTAGTTGACAGCAACAAGGCTTGGGGAGGGGGACCAAGGGTCCGTCACTATGGGATTGCTTTAAATAGGTCGTGGCGCATCCACACCATGGGAGAGCGTGTGCTGCCTACTGAAAGGATAGGTTGTGTGCTAGGTAGGATTCCAGTTCTGGGAGGAAAACAATCGGGAAGGATTCACATACAACTGCCCTATCACCCAAATTGGAAATGAGCGGGATTTAGAGGGGAGGATTAAAGGCCAGAGGAAGAGCAGATAGAGAGAGATCGAGAGAGACATAGAGAGAGAGAGAGAGAGAGAGAGAGAGAGAGAGAAATATCACAGTTTTCGTGTTCTCTATACTTCTGTAGTGGTTGAATCTTTTTCATGATGCACAAATGCTGCCTCTACATTAAAAATGCAGGCACAGAGAACGCAAGAATGATGCTTTTCTAAGGATACAGCCATGCAGATTAAACACTACTCCTTTCAGTCTGCACAGCGGCGGGAGAGGTTATTCCCAGGGCCTGATGGAGGAGGACGGGCAGATCTCCCCCGGGCCTGGACAAGCTGAGGCTGGGGTCTCTGCACGGCCGCAGGTCCCACTCCCCTCTGCCCATGGGGGTAGGGGACTTTCTGTAGTAACTCGTTTCCTAAGTTGCCACCTGATGTATTTGGAAGTCTGCACACCCGTGACAGCATCCTACCGACCAAGACGCAGCAGAACCCGTCCCGCCTTGAAAACGTCGCTCGCCACATGCTGCCCTCTAGCCCAGGCCCCGTTGCTCTGATTGCCAACTCTGCGTTTCAGAACTTTGGAATGAGCCGGTGCGGGGCCACGGCGTGCGGCTTCTTAACCGACACAGCTCTGGGGATCTGCTCAGCTGGTCGTACGCCTGGGTCGTGTTTTCCTTAGCCTTCTGCTGTCTGAATGTACCACACTTACTGATGGACACTGGGATTACCTTCAGTTTTTGCTGATATGCACTTCAAGGCTCCACGGATGCCTTTGCGTCAGCCTCTGCTTTCATTTCTTGTGGGCGCAGCCTCGGGTGTGGGGCTCTAAGTCTGCGCTAACTGGGTGGTGGCTCCCCAAGAAGCTGCCCAACTTCCCCCAGAGGGGCCACGCCATCAGAGGTGTGTACCAGCAATGCGTGAGGTGGTGGGTAGGGCTGGGCCTCCCAGGAGCCCTCCTCCGGCTGTGCCCGTACGTGCTGGCCTTCGGAGCAAAGGGGAACCCTCAGGCAGCAGAAGGCACTGCGCAGAGCCTTCTGCATTCTGTCCTCAGCGTCTCCAGATGGTAGAGAGGGGAGGTAAATAAGTCCCGCTTTGCCCCATGAGGGGTCCCGGAGACTTGCCTCTTGCAGCTGGTGGGCAGAGCTGCAAAGCCCAAGAGGCCCCCGGGCCTGAGCCCACACTCCCACCCTTGCCGCGTTCACTTGAGAAGTGTCCCTTTCTTTCTCCACCATGTTTCCCCTGTATCAATCGCTGCAGACAGACACATGCCACTCGTCATGTATACCCCTGATCACCTAGGCATCGTACTCTACGTCACAGCCGTGTGAGCCGACGCCTCTGGCTAGTCCTCCCAAGCTCCTTTGCGGTCAGCACTGCTCAGGGTGTGCTTAGACTACCGAAGGCAGCACGGGCAGAACCTTTGGTGTGGACTGTAGCTACTTTTGCTGCTGCCCTATCTGTAAGATGCTCAGACTTTTCAGCAATAAGGGTAAGATACAGTTAACTTGAAAGATGGTCTATTAAGAAAGCATCGGGAATCAGCAAAGTAAAATAAATAAATAAATAAATAAATAAAAGCACAGTGGGCCCTGGGAAGCCAGGTTTGGCTCCCTACCTAGAGAAAGCTCACCCCTGGTGCTGTTCCTCATTAGCTACTGAAGAGCCTCGGATCAGCTCTGTTGATCATCATAATCAAAAGAGATTTACTAAGCGCCTGCTGCCACTCAGGGTCTAATGAGCCCCCAAGTAGACACGGGTCCCTGCGTGGCATTGAACATCAGTGATATTGGTACTAGATATATCTCTGTCGAAATCTTTGTAATATCAAATTCTCCATGATGTATAAGTGTTCAATTAATTTCCCCATCAGTGCTCAGGAGTCGTTACAGATGTGGACGTGTGATCAGAAGGCTTAGAACCCTGTGACTCTGTGAGCGTGACAGCTGCCGTTGGCGGCCCCATCCCAACTACTTGCTTCTAGCGTGCACATTCCTCCTCCCACTCCTGGCCGCAGACTGTACACGGGGCCTTCGCACTGAGCTCCAACCTCAGCCACCCTTATTTTTTGTTCTGATACGGGGACTTGACAAGTCGCTAAGTTACCCAAGCTTTGTTCAAACTTGGGGTCCTCCTGCCTCAGCCTCCCAGGGTCCTGGGATTACCAGTGTGTGCCACCACGTCTGACTTGCTTTTTGCCTTCTGGCATACACTGGTTCAACCTCCACATGTCCCCATTTCGCTTCTTCTGCCTGTGGGTCCTCATCTCCTTGTGACTGTGGCGGCCTAGAGGAGGGACGCTGTACCCCTCTGTGTTGGTACGAGCCCTCACCATGCCTGATGGGAGCCGTTGCACTCCTCCCGCCGCTTGCCCCGGTAGGCTCCAACCCGTATTCCAGGCTGCTCGTCAACAGCAGGTTCCAGCTGCCGCAGCGGACACTTACCCATCCCTCGCCTCAAGTCAACTTTGCCTTTCCTGCTTCTCTCCGCTACTTCCTGCCTGTCCAAATCGGAAACAAACAGCTGACCTGTGACTCTCGTCCGGGTGTCTGCTCCTGAGGGACTCCAAATGAGGACACAAGGGCTGGGCCAGGGGTGCCCGCGTGGAGGACCGGGCGTGGGAGTGGAGCAGAAGGAGGACTGTCATTCTCAAAAGCAAATCAAGCAGATGCGAAGGATTCGCCAAGTTCACTTCTTACAAGAGCAATTCAGCTTGTTTCTTAACAGTGACTTTATGGAGCGGAGGAGGGTTCTACGAGATTCTGGGCCTACCACAGTCACGAGTCCAGTTTTCCCGGCTTAGTAACGAGGCTGTGAAGCTCCTGAGATGTGCAGCAACAATCCCGATGATACACATCCAGAATGAGAACAAGCTGTGTTGGTAATAAAATGACTTTGTTTCTCAGTACGAGACTAGTTAGATCCACATTTTCCTGCAGACTTTTATTTTTTTGAGACAGGATCTTGCTCTGTTGCCCAGCAACAGACTTCTTCTTAAATAGTTGAATAATAAAAGTTTTAGGCTTTGCACACTGCATGGGCTCTGTCAACAGAAACAAACTAATGAATTGTGTTCCAGTAAAACTTTATTCACAAAACCAGGTGGTCAGGCCTTTGTATTGTAGTCTACCAAAGATTACAGAGGTTATAATCTCTACGTTATAGAGGAAACAAAGGTCCTCTTTGCCTTTACAGTTAAGGCAAGTAGTTTAAGAACCTCTTTCTAGCTCTTTAGTACTTAAGAAATAACTTACTTTTAGACAACATGTAGTCATTTAAGTTCAGATTCACGTGTGCTTTTTTTTTTTTTTTTTTACACTGGGGCTCCCTACTCCCTGGGCCTCAAACTGGTCCTAGGTTTGTGGCCTTGGAAGAACCAGGCCACCAGGCCAGGCAGCAGGGAGGTAAGCCCCGCCTCCTGTCAGTCAGCACGCGCTTATCAGCTTGGAAGGCTGCTGCTGATCAGACAGAAGGCGGAGCTTTGTGCCTCACGCCCCTGCTGCTGCAGCTGGCCACTTCAAAGCTGTACCCCAACAGCCCACTGCAGGACAAGTCCCCCCATATCTCCGACCCTTGCGTGAATGGCCTGCCAACTAACATGGTCTCTGGTGTCAAACAGGCCGGAGGCCATGGCTTTCGAACCAAAATTAACTCCCCTACAGGGTCCTAAGAGGTGTTATGGCCATCTGGGGCTGCCACTTAAGTCCTGTGCACTAGCATGGCTGGCACTGGGGTCACTTGTCTAGTTACTGTTTATAGCACACAGCATTGTGAGCACGCACACATTGGCACTTTGCTCCTCCAAAGGTGGAAGTGTGTATTTTTCACTCTGTCAATATTAATTACTTGCCATTCAGTGTTCAATACAATTTTCTGTATTAATTTCCACACAATGGGATGAGTCTAATTCAGAATGATAAAATCCATTTGCATTTAAATTGATATTTTAAGCGTTCCCTGGGAGGAGCCGATCGCATGCACGGTTGCATGCACAGTCGTAATTAGAGGCGCTGTTTCCCGGGCAGGTTGGTTTTCCCCGGGGGGATTTGTAAATAGGACGTGTGGAGTTTCCTCTGAACAGCAATGACGCTGTCTCCAGAGAGCCCCGGGGAGGACAGTCCCCGCGTTCTGGGACTTCCTTCTCCTGTGGCATAACGACAGGCACGGCTTATCAGCTAAGCATATGCTTGCACGTGGGTCTTCTGTTTTTGGTTTTCAAGACGTGTTTGGTCCTGATCCTACGGTATTAAAAACCTCGTTTGGTATTCCAGCTTGCCGGCAAAATTGAAGGGTTGTTGTGAGTTGCACATAACATGTAAGAACGACTTAAAATCACCAGGAAAACCATTCCTGCCCCCTTTTCTGGGGCCTCTAGTGTCCTTGCGACAGACAGGGCAGTCCGGTGTAGAAGGATTTCTGGCCCTTGCTTTGTGGCTCTGAGATGGGCCAGGTCCTTTCCGGGAGCCAGGAAGCACCCAAAGTCCACTCCAACCTCAGGGTGACACTGACTCCAGCGTTTCCTTGTAACTGAAATGCCACTGTTTATTGTGGTACAAAGCAAAGGGTGTTTGAAAACAGAATCTTCAAATGAAGCAGGTAACCACGGGAAAGCTACACTGACAGGGATGATAATTGTTTCAAGGCGCGGGGAGGGGTGGAGGCGGTTCTGGACAAGGTGTCTTGGGCTCTAGTAAGTTAATCCTAGCATTCACTGTAATTTTTAATCATGCCTCATTGATCAAACATTTATGACAATTTCTGTTGAATGAAAACATGACAGTGTGTGTCCTCCTCCCTCCTAGTCATTAGGTCTGGCACCATATGACTTCTGCTTCTCTCCAAAGCCAAATGACCACGAAAAGGCAACATTCTGAATGCATTCTGGGCATGAGGCGGCCATGACAGGGCAACTAAGGACTCAGGAGGGGAGACTTCTGGAATTGCTCCAGAGAGCAGCAAGGGGGTGGGATGAGCTTGTTTGAAGCGAAAGGGAGGATTCTGAGGGTACTCATGGCTACATGCCTTTCATCGTAATTTTAAAAAACATTCACGGTATCTTGTGATCACACCTTCTAAATGATTTCTACCATGATATGAGCAAAAGCAGGCACATAAAGGAGGAGGAGAGAGTGTCACGTGAAGGGCAGACACAGCCAGAAGTGAAGGGAGAAGAAAAAAGAGAAATGCAAAGAAAAAAAAGCAAATCACTTCCCAGGGTGCCAGTCAGTCGTCCAGGTAGACATAATAATGGCCGACTCATCCAGCCATCACACTTGGTCATGGAAGAAGGTCACAGGCAGGGGACCTTGCCCACCAGGGGTGGCATCCATGGGGGAAGGCCATGTTCAGCAAAATAAGACATCCACATCAGTGAGCAGTAAGTAAATACGGGCTACCAGTACTCCTGCTGCTCCAAAGTCAGCAGAGAGAAAAGGAACCAAGCAGCAAGGATCAAAATATTAGATCCCAGGCAGGATTTGGGTGTGGGTACGCATGCCTATAATTCCGGCACTTTGGGAGGCTGAGGCAGGAGGTTTGTGAGTGCGAGCTCACACCAGACAACTCTGACTTAGTGAGATCCTGTATCAAAGTGAAAAAGTAAGAAAAGGCCAGGCATGTAGCTCAGTGTGAAGGGTCCGGGTTCCCTCCCTCCCTCCCCAGTACCGCACCGACCAACACGAGAAGCCAAGGTGAGGAGACGAGGAGGAGACAAAGTGTGAACTCCCACCCCTCACCCAACAGCCAGCTCTCTCGGAGAGGAGGTGGGGGTGGGAGCTACGCCAACCAAGCGAGGGGTCCAGGCTCCCCAACAAAACTGTCTGATGGTATGGCATGGTCATGACCACGTATGAGGGATCAGCTGACCTGCTTCTGAGCCTGAGCCCTGGTCTTATTCACTGGGACTATGCTCTGTGTGCAAGGTGCCTGGGAGGAACTCAGCACTGCGTCACACGACTCAGTGCCGACCCGGGTGTCACAGTGACACCAGTCAGGGACAGGCTCCTTCTCATAGAGACTTCTGGAACATTCTTACAAGTTGCAGAGAGGACGCATGTGTGTTGGTAGGGTACGTGGAGAAGAGATGAGATGTAGTTCAGCAGTCTCAATCGTTTTTGAACTAAGGATTGGTTTAGTTGAGGACCAATCTCCCAGGAATGGTGGGGAGAGTGTTCTTGTCCTGTAGCAGGTTCATGGGGACAGTTTTGGAATGGCAGCAGCAGGAGGGGAACTTGGAGTGAAGCTCCACCTCTTGTCAATCAGCAGCAACATTAGAACCTGATAGGAGCTTGTTGACAGGAGGCAGGACATTACTCCTCACTCACCTGTCCTGGTGACCCACCCTTCCAAGGCCACTGACTGCTACTGGCTCACTGCCCGGGGGTTGAGGACCTTTGAAGTAGCCTACAATCTGTACCCAAGTGGCATCAATGCATCTGAGATTTCATGAAAAGTTTTCTTAGGTCAACAAAGACAAATTTCTTATTAGCAGTACAAACACAAAAAAAATCATTCTGTCTTTTCAATTCTGGAAACAGTCAGAATCTCGCTGGGAGGATGATCATTCTTGATTCCCAGATGCGGATACTGAGGGCCTTGAAGCTCAAACAATGTGCTTTTTTTTTTTTTTTTGGCAAAGACTTAACTGGGAGTCCTTGGACCAGCGCACCCTGAGGAGCTTAGGTTTACACTAAACCCTTTACCTAAAAAAATCAGCAGTGTTGGAGCTCTAAAACACCAGGCTTCTCCCCGCCTCGCGAATGAAAACATCTCCCCCACACTGTAATCCATCTTGCTCTTCCACGTGTGAGGTGCGTGTGGCGGGGGGCTCCGTGGTGCCTTGGTGGGAGCGCAGATCTCACTGTCACCCCTGCTCCGATGATCAGAAGTGCTGCCGAGAGCCCAGCCCCGGTTTCCTGTTCTTGGCTTCGGGTTTTAATGATTGGTTTGTAATTAAGGGTTCTTTTCTTTGTGAAAAATAATTTCCCGCAGGTCGGGAGCCAGCAGGGTTACCATGGCGGAGAAGCTAATCATATTTCCACGTCAGAGGTTCTCTCTGCCTTGGCCACAGAGGATGGAAAATTTTGCTGGCTCCAGGCTGCTCCCGGGAAGGAGGTGGGGACGCCAGGAGCCACTTTGAGAAGAAGGCTGGTGGCAAGTGATGATCTAAGGACGTGCTCCTAGCAGGGACCTGTAGAGGAGTGGCCAGGCCACAGAAGGCGGGAGGAAGCCACGCCCGGGGGCACTTCAGGACAAGTCCACAGCGGTAGCTCTTCCCTGGGCCTCAAGGGGGTGCTGGCGGGTTAGCCTCACCTGCTTTGCTCCACCTGAACTGGGTTTCCTTCTCCTCAGAGAGTCAGAGGTTCACGGCTGCCCAGAGGGGATGTGGCCTCCCAGGCACAGGCTCTCCACTGTGTGTGGGGCCAGGGAGGTCCCTGAGGCCCTGGGCCAGAGCCGGTGCTGCACCTCTGGAACCAGTCAAGGCGCTTTGCTTTTCCCCACTTTTGTACCCATGTCCCTGTTGTGGTTTAAATATAAAATGTCTCCATCGCCCCGTCTCGATTGTTTGGAAAGTGATTGGCTCCAGGGGCCATGGCGCTGTCCTGTGGGTTAACCTACTGGCGAGCTCACGCGCTCTGAGCTGGGCCTGGCCGGAGGAGCGGGCCCCTGGTGTGTGACGGAGGAGGACACATCTCCCTCTTGCCACTCCCCTCTCTCTCTGCTTCCTGGCTCCCATGAGACGATCGGTTGCTGCCACCACGCCCTTCTGTCCGGAGTCAGCTGACCATGCATGGGCTGAAACTGTGAGCTAAAATAACCTCCCTGTCCTGTGATGGGCTGGCACAGTCCTTGTAGAAACAGACATTTTTCTTTCATCCATGGATTGAATCGGATGATAGTCATTTGACGGATGGTCTATCAAAATCCCCACAAAAAACATTCCTATCCCCTGGATCCAGCTTGGCCTCCCAGGGACAAAGTGTCTTATGACCAGGTCGGTGTTCACGAGTGCTTTGAACGAAAGCGAGGCTTTCCTGTCAATAAGACAGGAAGGTTATTGAAGCCCCAATTCCATATGCAATATTAATGGGCTTATTTAAATATTCATAGGCCTAAAAGCCCAGAGCCATGTATGTGATCAATACTTGATGGCATCTGAGTCACGGGGCTGAGAGCTGTACTAGTTTCCAGCCGTCACCCTTTCGCCGCGGCAGCCATCTGCCACCGGCCACCTGGAGTGTGCACTGCTGCTGAGCTGCGGCCTCTCCCTCTGGCTCAGCACTGGCAGCCTTGCAGAGCTCTCTGCAGGCCCTTCCTCGGCGACCGGCACTTGTCAGGTGACAATGCACAGGTGCAGGGCTGCGTGGTGGGCTTCAGGCTCTTACAGGGACTTCTTTCTGTCGGTGGAATATCAACCCTGGACCGTCAGGATGTTCTAAATTTGGAACTGAACCAAGGAGCCCAGTTTGTCCTCTCCCATCTGGGAGCCTCATTATCTGTCTGTCAACCCGTGGGGTTAGAGATGTTACGGAGAGGACTTGGCTCGTGGTTATCTGCTTGTGAATCGGTGGTCTCTGGAATCATGTTCTTGCCAGGTCTGTGTCTAGGGGAGCACAGCGGAGGTCCCTGGTCCTTTGGGTCTCTCCTCAGTGTCATGCCCTATGAGCATGCAATGGTGGCACTGGCCGATGAGCTGGCCGAGAGCACACAGTGTATGAACTGTACGTTTCTGACATTTTTCAATTAATATTTCAGGACTGCAATTGATTGTGGATGACTGAAACCACAGAGCAGGAGGACCGTGGCTTCCATTACTCTAAACCAGTCACAAGAATCAATCCAAAGTCAGGGAGCAGGAAATGTGCTCCGCCCCTTCCCAGAAAGTTCTGTGTAACCCCACAGCCTGCAGGTCTAGCGAAGGAGGTGGGAGCCACATTTGCTGCGCTCAGAAATCATGGACGAACTCTGGGAAGAGCACTTGGGTCTGGAAAGATTCTGGGTAGATTCTCTGCACAGGATCATGCAGCTGTGTGCACAGCGATCTTTTTTTAAAGGCTTAATGATGGAGACCCTGGTGCTGGAAGCAGTTCCTTTTCTCCGCCTTCAGCGCGCAGGCTGTGTCCCCTTCTGTGATCACTTAGATACCACAAGGTGCGATTTCCTGGCCGGGAGGAAACCTGTTTTGGGGCAATTGCTTCATCTCCATCCCTTCGCCCACCTTGGGGATTAGCTCCCCTCCACGTCTCCAGAGATCTGTGCCAGCGAGGAGAGTATGGACCAGGCATTCTCCTCCCCCAGGGGCCCCTGTCTTCCTCACACCACTGTCCACGGGCTGTGGCTCCTTCCTCTCCCTGTACCTCCTTGTGGCTGGGCTGCTACTTTCAGAGTCTTTGAGGCTTTGCCCTTGACTTTCCGAGTGTACCAAACTTATGCTCAGCCTGCATCAGGCACCCTTCTCCCTCTTGTAACTCTGCACTCCTTGGGAGCTATGCTGAGAACTTGCACTGCTTTTTTGAGACACACATGCACACACACACACACACACACACACACACGTGTGCACACAACCCACACCCACACCTGTGCTTTTTATCCATCAGAACAACCTGAAATTGTATACAGAGTTATAATCGCAACTCATTAGCGAAGTCAACGGTTGTCTCTTGAGCATCTCAGTGTGCCAGGCCTGACACACGTGTTTTCTCAATAATACTTTACAATGCCAACATGTCTATCCAGACTTTCACAAAGGAGGAAAGGACAGAGGGCTACTGTGCTACCTATGGTTGTACAAGCAGGAGGTAGGACATGGGAGTCACGGCTTGGGTTTGACTCCGCGTCCACCCTTGGCAACTGTCAGTTCCCAACTGCCTGCGGCTCTCTATCTAGAGACTGGTTACTGGACTTGGCCCTGCTTGACCACAGGGAAGACTAAAAGAGCCAGAAATTAATCATTTCTTCCGTGATGGTTTAATTGTCAACTTTGTTGGCTTGGGAGCCACTCAGGGGATTAGTAGAGTGCACCTCAGGGTGCGGCTGGGTGGGTCATGGAGACTCGACCTTGGGTGCCATTTACAGCCCCTCGGCCCTTCGTCTCTGGCACAGTTCCCTGCTTTGCCTCCTGGTGGCCATGAACTGAGCAGCGCTGTCAGCCCACACCCTCCCACCACGTTCCTGCTGCGGAACCAGCAGATCGTGAACTGAAACCATGAGCCACATAAGCTTTTGCCCCTGTAAGTTACTGGTGTTGTGTGTTGCATCCCTGCAGTGGGAAAGCAGGTGGATACGCTTTCCCTCCATGCTGCCCCTGCAGCTGGGTAGCAACCCAAGCCATGGCGTGGCAGGACTTGGTGGGTAATTCTGAGACGGGTCTGTCTACACTGCTTCCCAGAGTTCCTTGACGAAGTTAAGCTCCTCCCCTCCACGGCAGTTTGCTGAGTAACAAGTCCTCCTGGGGCTGGGGCTGCCCTCTTTTATTTTCCATCACTTCCTTTCTTTCCGTCTGGTATTGGTGGGCATCTCCTCCCCTCCCAAATTCAAATAAAGTGGAGCTGTGCCTCAGTTTCCAGGAGAGATAGGTTCCAGTTCCCACTTCTCCCAGGATCCCAAAGTTCACAGATGCTTGAGTCTTCTATCTAGAATGGCACGATGTGCAACACACACACTCTCTCTCTCACACACACACTTTCTCTCTCTCTCTCTCACACACATGCTTTTTACATCTTACAACCCCTTTACATCTTCCTTTATTAAAGTTATCTCTGAATAATCCATAATAGCAAATACAATCTAAGTGCCCATACACTGTACTGCTTCATTTAGAAAAATGTGATAAGACAGAACAAGTCTGCCCAAGGGTGGTATTGTACTTGGCCTCCCACCGCGTCTTCGGATGTCCCTTTGAGAACACTCCAACACACAGCAGGAAGGTGCCTTTGGGTTTTACAATCCTAATGGGGATTTCCTCACCTTGGAGCTTTAGCTAAGAACGCAGCGCCCCCCTCAAGCTCTGAAGGCATCCACATCTTCCATTTGCTCCCTGAGAGTTGCACCCCATTCTACAGACTCCAGGGAACCCCAGGCTTGGAGAGCACCATAAGCAGAACCTGCAGACAGCACTGATTTGGGAGCCACACAGCCAGGAGATGACCTAACTACCTCCCCTCTTCCTGCCTTCCCCTGTAGACATGACCACACACCTTTGTCCTCACAGACTTGCACAAGAGCACGCCTGCGTCCTGCACAGCAGGTGTATAGCGGGCTCAACACAGCGATGTCCCCAGACGGAGAGTCCCTCTCTCAGACTCTGTGGAGGGAAGACGGGCTGGGAAGGACCCAGTTATGATTTGATCTAAGATAGTCTCCTGACCAGCAGTCACTAGAAGCCACTGCTGTGGTGGAGAGGGACAAGTGCATTTGGCACGGTGAGCGCTGGCCGGCGGGGCCGGGGCCCTTGGCACAACCCAGTCACAGAATGCCGACCCCAGGCATTTCTGCCTATTAACCAGTTTTCCCTCTTTAAGCCACGGTCCTCCTAGACAGAAAAAAGTCCCTTTAGCTTAAATATGGAGTTCACAGGGGAGAAGGGCAGCTTAGTACTCGGCGGGATCATTTTACACTCTCCACTGGCTGGACACTGTGTTCTTTGAGGCTAAACACAGTGACTGATGGTGTTGGAAGGGCTCGTATGTTGCTTGGGAAAAACAGAGCTTGACTTGCGGGGTCAGAGGCTACAGGAGGTTCCCTGGGGGTCTGGTAGCAGTCTGTGTTTGCCGAAGCGTGCTCACTGCGATGCCCAGTGTTGTGAGATGCGTCAGCGGGGAGTGGCCATGGCCTCACGAACACAGAAATGACAACCACGCCTGCTAGCTCTCACCGTGATGGCCGCAACAGGGGTCGCCCCAGCGTTTGGCTCTCTGCCTTCGCCTCTGTCCAACCACAGCCCAAGTGGCTCGTTTCCCCCTTTCATTCAGCAACGTCGGCTAGAGTTGATTTAAGCCCTGCCAAGTGTCTCTCTCCGCCCTCCCCGGGCCCATCTTCCGGGCACTCTGTCCTTTCAGACTTCAGGTGTTGTACGCTTCGTCTCACAAAGCTGCTGCCTGTACCTGCCGCCAGGCCCAGGGCTCGTCCCTCACGTTTGGCCAGAGCTGCTACTCCAGCAAAATAGGCTGCGTGTGCGTGTGCATATGTGCGCACACGTGTATGAGTGTGTGCATGCACATGGGTTTCTGTGTGCTTCTATCTACGAGCAAACTGTATTTGCCTGCATATGTGCGTTGCGTGTTTGCTCCTGTGTAGGCGCATGCATGTGCATGGTCTCATGTCTGTTCTTAGTATCCAGATCACCCCGAGCCTTCCAAGCGCGCGCTTCCCGCCCAGTCGAGCGGGTACTTACATAGTTGGAGGCCAGGTCCGGGTGCAGATAGTCAATCCCTGCAGAGAGAACACAGCACAGGAACAAAGGTTAGTGCCCATCATGGCATCCTCAGGGGGCCCTCACGGCCCAGGAGTGGGACCGTTCACTCCGGCTCCAGCCTTCATTTACCCCGTGAGTGGTGCGCTGTACCCCTCAGGGGAGACACAGCCACCCTCTGACACACTTTCAAGGAACAGAGCTGTGCCTTGTCATGTAGGTCTGTAATCCCAGCATTCTGGGAGGCTGAGGCAGGAGGCTTGAAATTTCAAGACCAGTCTGGGCAGCTTTGTGACGTAGGAGAACTTGTCTCAAAAAAAAAAAAAAAAGTTTGAGGATATAGCTCATTGCAAAGGCCCTGGATTGGATCTCCAGTACCACACATGTGTTCTCTCTCTCTCTCTCTCTCTCTCTCTCTCTCTCTCTCTCTCTCTCTCTCTCTCTCTCTCAGAAGCAAAGTCAGCTAGAGCCCTGGGGTCCAAGGACGACACTCAGGGGCTTAGTGACTGAGATGGAAGGCTCACCGAGGCAGCAATCCAAGAGATTTGTGGAAAGGCTGACATTTCTAACGCACCAGCTGGCATGTCTGGTGAAAAGGGAGCTGGCCCCGGGGAAGAAAAGCGATGATTATTTAACAGAGCACAGGTGGTGAGGGATCAGATCAGCACAGCACACTCTGGCTCTGGAATACGGATGGGGACCAGCGGGAGGCCAGAAATCCCATTAGGGAAGGGCCAATGGTTTCCAGCGAGGTGTCCCCGTTGCTTGAGATGGTGGCTTCCCAGGAAGCCGAGGCTCTTTCTCGGCAGCCTTCTGCACATCCTCTGGAACAGCTTGTCCTGCTACGCACCTCATTCCACAGCCAGAGCTGCGGTCTGGAGCACTGCTGGGTCCCATCAGATGCTCAGGCTTCCTGTGTCCCCAGGGAACCTTGAGCACAACTGCAAAGCTCTCATCCGGGTCCACAGAGCTGTGTCACCTTGGCAGCAGTCACCTCCGAGCACCAGGCTCCGGACAGAGGGAGTCCCAGGCAGGGCCCACTGCTCCCCAGCACTTGGGGTCAAAGGCTGGGATTCAGCTCTGGCCACCTCCAAAGCCACTGATCGCAGCACAGCCGCAGGCGACTGCGTGGGCTCTCGTGGGCTCTCGGTGCTTGGTTCTGAGGCAAGACCAGGGCTGGGCGGAAGGTAGGAATTGCAGGTGGCATGCTCAGCTCTGCAGCTGGGCGTTTCACAACTGTGCCAGGATGCAGGACTTCTGCGGTGGAAGGGCCAGTGAGCGGCCCCATAGCTGGTGTCCTTGGGGCCCGCACGCTCAGGCCGTGAACAACAGTGTATGAGAATACAGCCAGTCACATCTGACCCGCAGCGTGACGCCTTCTCCCCTCCCACTGTCTCCCCGGGTCAGCAGAGGGAAGGAATCAGAGACTGGAACGACTGTGTTTAGGCCTGGGGCAGTGGTGCGCGTCTGGAATCCTGGAACTAGCCTCAGGCGGCTGTGGCAGGAGGCAAGCTTAGGCCCAGCTCTGACGACTTAGTCACTTAGGAAGTCTAATCTCAAAAATCAATAAATAAATACAAAGGGCTGGGGATGTAGCTCACTGTGAAGGCCCTGGGTTCAATCCCCAGGGTCGTCGAAAGGCGAAGCACAGCAAAACTCAACAAACTTAACACCTTTTACAAGCTGCCTGTCCTTGTCTGGACCCTAATTCAAACATGGCTCATTTAGGGCAGAGGATGGGAAGGGCACAGACTTTGACACCAATGGCCCAGCTCCAGGGATCACTGTAACTTTGCCATGGCCAAGTGACATACTTAACATGGCTTTGGCCAAGGGACATAGTTGCTTTGAGCCTTGGTGTACTTGGCTATGAAATGGGTCTATTACCAATTTGCAAAGAATCTTTATGACCAGAGACAATTCCCTCAGTGCCTCAGGGGTTCCAAATACTTACTATGACCTGTTCCTTGTGTCCTTGGTACTGTCACCCTCCCCGCAACACTAGACTGGAAAGAGCAAAGCTGGTGTTAAAAATACACTTGGTTCTAGGATATTGTGTTGGAATCGAATTGTGTGTTATTTATAGAACCTGGTTAATTTTTTTATGGTCTACTTTGGCTCAATATTTACTGGACTTATCAAAAGTCCATGTAAAGTATTCTGCTATTTTTGCTTCCAGCAGGCAGGACTGGGTGTCCACAGGTGCACTGCCTGCTTCTGGGTTGAGCCTGGGCTCGTCTTGTCCTTTCTCTTTTTGTCCCCCCATTTTATTGATATGTATACGTGCAAAATTTAAGGTTTACAATGGAGTTGAGCCTTTTATGCACATATGTATCTTGTCAAGGTGACAAGGGAGAAACTGGTTAATTTTGTCAGGCAAAACTTCATTTCCTTTTCAGGGTCTCACTTGATAGCCTAGGCAGGTCCTAAACTCACTATGTAGCCTGCTGGCACCTTGGCCAAAGTGTTACCTGGGGCTGTAGCGAAGCACTTGACTTGGGGTGCTGCTGGAGGCTTCCTGAGAGCGGCGCACCTGTGGCGACCCCTAGGCAGACTATTCAAACTGGTCACTGCAATGCGTCCCGGATAGGTTTCCATCAAACTGAGGGGTCTTGGGAAGGTCTCCAGGCCAAGTGTCGGAGAGGAAAGACACAGGACGCGCCCGACGTCTGTCTCCGTGAAGCTCTGCACAGAGTTCCTCTGGTGACAGCTCCCAGCTGCTGCAGGAAGCTTTGTCACCCACTTCCACACACCTCACGGAAGCACAGCCAGATGTTGTCTTCCTGGTGTTTCTTAATGAGCCCACGCGAGGGGAGCGCAGAGTCCGGGCGCTGTCTTCCCTGGGCTGCCCGCGGGTTCGCTTCAAAGGCTGCTTGGGTGACGCGGCGCTCTTGGAGGGTCTTGCCACCGTTTCATCCCCGCACAGCCTCTGTGTGTCATGAGACCCATAATGCACTGGGGAGCTTTGAGCTGGGGGTCCCGTGGGCTGGTGAAGGACAGGGCTGCAGCTCTGGTGAAATGACGCCAGGCTGGTGACTGCTGGGTCCGGGCAGCAGCAAGGGCGTGTGCAGTCGGGAAAACACCAGTGCATCAAACTCATTCCATAAGTAACTCAAGATTTCAAACCACAGAGAGTGAGGCTCTGTTACGTCTTCGCCAGGCATCCAGGGTACAGTAACACAGGGCGGGGGTCCTCCAACAAAGCTGCTTTGCAAGGCTCATTTGGAGAGTTGTGTCCGACTCTATTTCCCCGAGTCCTGACTCGGTTTCCAAAAAGCTATTCCATGGATCTAGAGCCACGCTGGCACAGAAGTTTCTGTGATGTTGGTATAAGAATGGGGCTGAACTCCGACAACTGAAACAGCCCGCGTCTCTGCCAAGCAGTGTCGGGTGGTGGAGCCCTAGCCCAGCACAGCCAGGCCCCGGGACTGATGCCTGCCCCACGACACAACAGAATGACTTGAAATAAATAAAGCTGGTGTGACTGAAGAATCGAATTTTTAAGTTTTCAGATGTAATGAATTAAGACAGAAATTTAAGAAGCCCCACACAGCTGGGGGCTGCCACACTCTACAGGGAGGGTCTAGAGATGTGGATGGTAAATATGGATAGGGCTGGACCATGCTTCAAAGTCAGGGACAAGCTGTGGCCAATAAGAAGCTAAGGATGACCAAAGGGCAGTTGCTATTGTTTAATTTCTTATTTATTAACTAAAATATTTGTTAGGGGCATTGCTTTGCTTTGCATTCTCTCTCTCTCTCTCTCTCTCTCTCTCTCTCTCTCTCTCTCTGAGACAAAGTATCACTCTGTAGTCCAGGCTGGTCCTGAACTCACTAGGTAGCCCAAGCTAAGCTGGAACTTGAACAGGAATCCTCCTGCCTCAGCTTCCTCAGTGGTGCTAGGATTCTAGGTGTGTACCACGATGCCTGCCTTATGTGGTGCTGGGGAATCAACCTTAGGGTCGTGTGCTTGCAGCAAGCACTCTGACTACTGTGCTATTCCTTCAGCCCCACTGCCAAGGTCAATGAGCACAGTGTGGAGGAAGGTGAGGATTTGGTCACACAGATGTTAATCCTGACTGCGACGAGCCTCTTTGAACAACAGACCCTGCATGTGGTGGAGGCAGGGCAGATGCACCTGACCGTGAACCACTCACCGTCGTCCATGATCCCGATGGTCACACCCTTCCCGGTGTATCCCAGCTCCCAGGCTTCTGCCACATTCAGGTCAAGCCCAGGAGTGCCGTCAGCTTGCCCAGTGTTGATCTGAGACAGAAACGTCAGAGCAGAGAATCTCGTGAGGTTGGTGTTTAAAGCATGCACGTAAATGTTTGTTTGAAACGCTCAGCCCCACCTGATATTCCAGTGTGTTGGGGTTTAGATCTAAAGTGTCCCCAAAAGTCTCATGTCATTGGAAGGTGACTGGACCACAGGGGCGCTCTGCTCAGCAGTGGATTCGATTCTGATGAGTTCCCGGCTGGCGGCGCTGGTAGGAAGCGGGCCTGGGGGGAGGTGAACACTGAGCGTGGCCCTGGAAGGGTGTTCTTGTCCTTGGCTCCTCCCGTCCCTGTTTCCTGCCTACCTGGGACGGGCGGCTTTCCTCTGCTCGCCCCTTCTGCCACACTGTTCCTGCTTTGGAGCTGGATGACTTTGGGCTGAACCATTGGAAGCTGTGAGCCAAGTACACGTCTGCTTTAATTTTTGGGTGTTGGACAGTGTGTCCCAGTGAAGGGCAAGTGGCCAATCCACAGAACTTCCACAAAACAACGCTTTTGGGCGGCCTTCTTCATGTCTTATAGTCTTCCTACTCTATTTTCCAACATAAACAACTGTCATTTTATGCAAATATGCAAAAGATGTTTCAATTCCTTCATTTCTTGCAATGAGACTGCTACATAGATACTTATTCTATGTAAAAACTTGGTGCCACCATGGCAAGAGACCCTCTCTGATGCCAGATTGAGCTTTGTTTGCACTCCATCCTTTGAATTTAGCGCATATTTTCTTGGGCTCTTCTTATCAAATATACTTTTAATATTCACAATAGTAATACCAATTGTAGGAGGAAGCATATCCTACTTACCTTGGCAGTTTTAGTACCAACAGACTAAATCTGGCCCAAATATATTTGTCGAATTGAATTAAAGATAGGTGGTCCCTTCCCTTTTTTTTAAAAACACATCTTTGCTTTGTGTAGATTTTTCTCAAGGATGGTTTATAAAAAAAATAATGAAGTCGAAACTTGCACTGGGAAAAGTCTACAGCATATCCTATTACTAAGACACTGTGGAAATGTTGTTTGTGCTTTTTATAGAAATTGTCGCTCTTCTCTTTCCAGGAACTGCTAAGACTGCACTTCCTTATCTCTGAAGTTGGAATGGACATGTGACCGATTTGGGCCAATGGCATGTGAGCTCCCGTATCATTCGTCAAATCTAGGCTGAAGCTTTAGCAGCCAGTGTCCAACGTGCCCCCTTTCCTTGTGGAGTGGCTTGTAAAAGCAGCAGGGATGGAGCTGAGTTGAATCTTGGTCAGTGTGAGTGACCCTGAGAGATTATTAACTACTAATTATGTAGCATGTAGGAGAAACCAGCTTTGATCTTAATAAGGCATTGTTTTAAAAATTTTGCTATTCATTTATTTATTTAGAGGCAGGTCTCACTCTATAGTCCAGGCCGGTTCTGAAATCACTATGTAGTCCAGGCTCGCCTTGAACTCACAGAAATCTTCCTGCCTCATCCTCCCAAGGGCAATGATTACAGGTGTGCACCACCATGCCCAGCTTATGTGCTGCTGGGGAGTTGAACTCGGGTCCTTTTGCTTGCTAAGCAAGTGCTCTAACCACTGTGCTATTCCATTTGTTACTGCCACAAACCTAGGCTACACTGAGGAGCACATATAAACCCGCTTCATGACCCAGACTGGACTGTCAGAATCCCATATTAAAAATCATAAAGCCGGTCAAGCTCTGAAGCTCCACAGGGAAGTTTTGATGCATTCCCACTAGAGAGGAGTCTTCAGGGCTTAACTTAGTTTTATCTCTTGATTATCACCTTTAATCTTCATTAAAACAAAGCCTCATTCCATTTATCAATTAGTCCCTCCTGTGTCCCAATGTGCCTTGCAGTTCTGGGTTGGTCTGGGTCACTGATCACAGACATGAGGTTTCTGTTGGAGAACACTCCGCACCGAGACCAGTTTTCAGAGCTCGGCATCCCACGTCAATCGAGCCTCGGGGAACTGATTTCCTACCACGGTCCTAGGAAGCATGGAGGACACTGCTGTTGCTACTGTAGTCTCTGAGCTTCCTCGCTTGTCCCCAACTCTCTCTTGTGCCTGTGACATCATGTGCCCTCCTCTTACTTTACCTAACTGAGACTCCTGGATTATTTCTTCCTGACTTTTGACTCAACTTTTATGTGTTTTTGTGAGTCTTTACTCAGATACGGGCATGCTTTTTTGAGTCAAGGAGAAGGAGACCTAGCTTTGGCCCTAGGAGTTCATGGCTGCTTAGCAGTTCTAGGAGAAAGCAGATTAGGGAACACACACATGGCAGTGGCAGAAAAATTCATGCGTGTTGGGCAGACAGAGAGGTTCATGGAGCCAGACACTGGTTCACACCCCATGGAACAATGAGGACATCGAAATACTCCCCCCACCCTGAGTCTCAACATTACAGACCCAAGAAATAGCAGGGCACTTACCAGATACCACTGCTTAGTAAAAAGAGGGTCATTCATGTTGATGTCGATCTCATTGATGTCTCTATACCCTCGTTTTTTTCGGTCAAATCCTTCCTGTTGCAAGGCTGTCTTTACCTGGAATGACAACACGGGTCAGTGATCCGAGCAGCAACTTGGCTATTACTGAAATTTATTCCCACAGTTTCAAATTTTATTTGTATGCTGTGGATTGGATCTGGGTGTCCCCCAAAGCCTTGTGTTCGGAAGGTGATTCGGTCACAGGGATTCAACCTTTGGTTCCCCATGCTGTAAGAGGTGAGACCAGGCCAGAAGGGGCGGGTCACTGGGACATGACCCGGAAGGAGGTGTGCTAGCTGCACCCTTCCTCGGCTCTTAGCTTCCCGTTGGGTGCGCTGTGAAGTTTCCCTCTGGCTAGGCCTCCACCACTGCTTCCACCATTGCAGGCTCTCCATGAACCAAATGAGACCTTCTGAAACTGTGAGCTATAACAAACCCTTCTTGCCTCAAGGTGTGAGTGTCCTCGAGGGTGCTGTGGCCCAGCAGCGACAAAGTAATGGAGACAATGTGTTTTATTTATTTTCTCCTCAGTCAAAGCAAATTTGTCCCATGCAGATTCTCACTTTAGGATTATTTTCCAAGAACAGTCGCTTCAGGTTGTCCTGAGCAGACCAGATGAGGTCACAGATCAAAGTGAGCTTCCTTGAAACAAGGACACAGCGGAGAATAGAATTGTCAACAAGTGGTAGGGGTCGTTCACCAAAGTAAAGCAAAAAAGGGGGCATCCTGCTAAGGAGAGGAGACTGGTGGATTGGGCTGGGGGAGAGCCAAGGCAGTATTTCCGACAGGCTTTCAAGATTTAACATTTGTTGACCATCCTGGGACACAGTCAAAATAAGATGAATCAACACAACCAAAATAAACACAAAACATCACCAAGAGAAAGCCATAAATACTAGGTGTAACCCGCGCGATCGTCTCGCCAGCAAGAATGCACGCGGGCACCAGGATCCTTCTGCAGCAATCGTTTATTATAACATTGATGAGAGGAAGACCCCAAGCCCCAAAATGGCACGGTTTATATATCCTTTAGGTTACATCTGGGTGGGGTGTTGGTTCCTGATTTGCAAAGGCCATTCAGGCCATATGATGAGTCCGAATGACGTGACTCCGGGGCTGGTCTTTAGCCTAG